>CATKUP010000342.1:0-302000 GCA_949786385.1 Onychomys leucogaster
GGACTAGATATGGTCCTTATGTGTAGGAAACACCGTTCTTTTGTTCTCAGCGCACTCACGTTTCCTGCTGTCTTAGAGACTTTAGAAAGCAAGAGCGTGCTTCTCGCTCTAAAGCAGATTGTGATCCATGGATGAGAACTATGCTGTGTGTTTCTCTTCAGAAATGGAGTTAAATCCCTGACTCTGTGTCTTCCTACAAGCAAGAGTTCGTTTAAGGTAAGGGCAGTCACTTTTGTGCTCAAACGAACTACATCGTTCATGAAGCTCACATGTTTCCCATCTTAACTGACAAGCATTGGATGTTAGAGGACCAGTGCTTTGTATCAGTTTCAGAAGCAGAGTTGGACTAGATATGGTCCGTATGTGTAGGAAACACCTTTCTTTTGTTCTCAGCACACTCACGTTTCCTGCTGTGTTAGAGACTCCAGAAAGCAAGAGCGTGCTTCTTGCTCTAAAGCAGAGTGTGATCCATGGATGAGAACTCTGTTGTGTGTTTCCCTTCAGAGATGGAGTTAAATCCCAGGCTCTGTGTCTTACTACAAGCAAGACTTCGTTACAGGTAAGGGCAGTCACTTTTCAGTTCAAAGGAACTACATCATTCTCAAAGCTCACACGTTTCTCATCTTAACTGACAAGCATTGGATGTTAGAGGACCAGTGCTTTGTGTCACTTACAGAAACAGAGTTGGCCTAGATATGGTCCGTATGTGTAGGAAACACCGTTCTTTTGTTCTCAGCGCACTCACGTTTCCTGCTGTCTTAGAGACTCTAGAAAGCAAGAGCATGCTTCTTGTTCTAAAGCAGAGTGTGATCAATGGATGAGAACACTGCTGTGTGTTTCACTTCAGAAATGGAGTTAAATCCCAGGCTCTGTGTCTTCCTACAAGCAAGACTTCGTTTCAGGTAAGGGCAGTCACTTTTCTGCTCTAAGGAACTACATCGCTCACAAAGATCACACGTTTCTCATCTTAACTGACAAGCATTGGATGTTAGAGGACCAGTGCATTGTATCAGGTTCAGAAGAAGATTTGGACTACATATGGTCCATATGTGTAGGAAACACCGTTCTTTTGTTCTGGGCACACTCAGATTACCTGATCTCTTAGAGACTTTAGAAAGCAAGAGCGTGCTTCTCGCTCTAAAGCAGATTGTGATCCATGGATGAGAACTATGCTGTTTGTTTCCCTTCAGAAATGGAGTTAAATCCCAGACTCTGTGTCTTCCTACAAGCAAGACTTCGTTTAAGGTAAGGGCAGTCACTTTTCTGCTCAAACGAACTACATCGTTCATGAAGCTCACACGTTTCCCATCTTAACTGACAAGCATTTGATGTTAGAGGACCAGTGCTTTGTATCAGTTTCAGAAGAAGATTTGGACTACATATGGTCCGTATGTTTACAAAACTCCGTTCTTTTGTTCTGGGCACACTCAGATTTCCTGCTGTATTAGAGACTCTAGAAAGCAAGAGCGTGATTCTTGCTGTAAAACAGAGTGTGATCCATGGGTGAGAACTATGCTGTGTGTTTCCCTTCAGAAATGGAGTTAAATCCCAGGCTCTGTGTCTTCCTATAAGCAAGACTTCGTTTCAGGTAAGGGGAGTCACTTGTCATCTCAAACGAACTACATCGTTCACGAAGCTCAAACGTTTCTTATCTTAACAGACAAGCATTGGATGTTAGAGGACCAGTGCTTTGTATCAGTTTCAGAAGCAGAGTTGGACTAGATATGGTCCGTATGTGTAGGAAACACCGTTCTTTTGTTCTCAGCACACTCACGTTTCCTGCTGTGTTAGAGACTCCAGAAAACAAGAACTTGCTTCTCGCTCTAAAGCAGAGTGTGATCCATGGATGAGAACTCTGCTGTGTGTTTCCCTTCAGAGATGGAGTTAAATCCTAGGCTCTGTGTCTTACTACAAGCAAGACTTCGTTACAGGTAAGGGCAGTCACTTTTCAGTTCAAAGGAACTACATCATCCTCAAAGCTCACACGTTTCTCATCTTAACTGACAAGCATTGGATGTTAGAGGACCAGTGCTTTGTGTCAGTTTCAGAAACATAGTTGGACTAGATATGGTCCGTATGTGTAGGAAACACCGTTCTTTTGTTCTCAGCGCACTCACGTTTCCTGCTGTCTTAAAGACTTTAGAAAGCAAGAGCGTGCTTCTCGCTCTAAAGCAAATTGTGATCCATGGATGAGAACTATGCTGTGTGTTTCCCTTCAGAAATGGAGTTAATCCCAGACTCTGTGTCTTCCTACAAGCAAGACTTCGTTTAAGGTAAGGGCAGTCACTTTTCTGCTCTAAGGCACTACATCGTTCACGAAGCTCACTCGTTTCTCATCTTAACTGACAAGCATTGGATGTTAGAGGACCAGTGCATTGTATCAGGTTCAGAAGAAGATTTGGACTACATATGGTCCATATGTGTAGGAAACACCGTTCTTTTGTTCTGGGCACACTCAGATTACCTGCTTTATTAGAGACTCTAGAAAGCAAGAGCGTGCTTCTCGCTCTAAAGCAGAGTGTGATCTATGGATGAGAACTCTGCTGTATGTTTCCCTTCAGAGATGGAGTTAAATCCCAGGCTCTGTGTCTTACTATAAGCAAGACTTCGTTACAGGTAAGGGCAGTCACTTATCAGTTCAAAGGAACTACATCATCCTCAAAGCTCACACGTTTCCCATCTTAACTGACAAGCATTTGATGTTAGAGGACCAGTGCTTTGTATCAGTTTCAGAAGAAGATTTGGACTACATATGGTCCGTATGTTTACGAAACTCCGTTCTTTTGTTCTGGGCACACTCAGATTTCCTGCTGTATTAGAGACTCTAGAAAGCAAGAGCGTGCTTCTTGCTGTAAAGCAGAGTGTGATCCATGGGTGAGAACTATGCTGTGTGTTTCCCTTCAGAAATGGAGTTAAATACCAGGCTCTGTGTCTTCCTATAAGCAAGACTTCGTTTCAGGTAAGGGCAGTCACTTGTCATCTCAAACGAACTACATCGTTCAGGAAGCTCAAACGTTTCTTATCTTAACAGACAAGCATTGGATGTTAGAGGACCAGTGCTTTGTATCAGTTCCAGAAGCAGAGTTGGACTAGATATGGTCCGTATGTGTAGGAAACACCGTTCTTTTGTTCTCAGCACACTCACGTTTCCTGCTGTGTTAGAGACTCCAGAAAACAAGAGCGTGCTTATCGCTCTAAAGCAGAGTGTGATCCATGGATGAGAACTCTGCTGTGTGTTTCCCTTAAGAGATGGAGTTAAATCCCAGGCTCTGTGTCTTACTACAAGCAAGACTTCGTTACAGGTAAGGGCAGTCACTTTTCAGTTCAAAGGAACTACATCATTCTCAAAGCTCACACTTTTCTCATCTTAACTGACAAGCATTGTATGTTAGAGGAACAGTGCTTTGTGTCACTTACAGAAACAGAGTTAGACTAGATATGGTCCGTATGTGTAGGAAACACCGTTCTTTTGTTCTCAGCGCACTCACGTTTCCTGGTCTCTTAGAGACTTTAGAAAGCAAGAGCATGCTTCTCGCTCTAAAGCAGATTGTGATCCATGGATGAGAACTATGCAGTTTGTTTCCCTTCAGAAATGGAGTTAAATCCCAGACTCTGTGTCTTCCTACAAGCAAGACTTCGTTTAAGGTAAGGGCAGTCACTTTTCTGCTCAAACGAACTACATCGTTCATGAAGCTCACACGTTTCCCATCTTAACTGACAAGCATTGGATGTTAGAGGACCAGTGCTTTGTATCAGTTTCAGAAGAAGATTTGGACTACATATGGTCCGTATGTTTACGAAACTCCGTTCTTTTGTTCTGGGCACACTCAGATTTCCTGCTGTATTAGAGACTCTAGAAAGCAAGAGCGTGCTTCTTGCTGTAAAGCAGAGTGTGATCCATGGGTGAGAACTATGCTGTGTGTTTCCCTTCAGAAATGGAGTTAAATCCCAGGCTCTGTGTCTTCCTATAAGCAAGACTTCGTTTCAGGTAAGGGCAGTCACTTGTCATCTCAAACGAACTACATCCTTCACGAAGGTCACACGTTTCTTATCTTAACAGACAAGCATTGGATGTTAGAGGACCAGTGCTTTGTATCAGTTTCCGAAGCAGAGTTGGACTAGATATGGTCCGTATGTGTAGGAAACACCGTTCTTTTGTTCTCAGCACACTCACGTTTCCTGCTGTGTTAGAGACTCCAGAAAGCAAGAGCGTGCTTCTCGCTCTAAAGCAGAGTGTGATCCTTGGATGAGAACTCTGCTGTGTGTTTCCCTTCAGAGATGGAGTTAAATCCCAGGCTCTGTGTCTTACTACAAGCAAGACTTCATTACAGGTAAGGGCAGTCACTTTTCAGTTCAAAGGAACTACATCATTGTCAAAGCTCACACGTTTCTCATCTTAACTGACAAGCATTGGATGTTAGAGGACCAGTGCTTTGTGTGTATTTCAGAAACAGAGTTGGACTAGATATGGTCCGTATGTGTAGGAAACACCGTTCTTTTGTTCTCAGCGCACTCACGTTTCCTGCTGTCTTAGTGACTTTAGAAAGCAAGAGCGTGCTTCTCGCTCTAAAGCAGATTGTGATCCATGGATGAGAACTATGCTGTGTGTTTCTCTTCAGAAATGGAGTTAAATCCCAGACTCTGTGTCTTCCTACAAGCAAGAGTTCGTTTAAGGTAAGGGCAGTCACTTTTGTGCTCAAACGAACTACATCGTTCATGAAGCTCTCATGTTTCCCATCTTAACTGACAAGCATTGGATGTTAGAGGACCAGTGCATTGTATCAGTTTCAGAAACAGATTTGGACTACATATGGTCCATACGTGTAGGAAACACCGTTCTTTTGTTCTGGGCACATTCAGATTACCTGGTGTATTAGAGACTCTAGAAAGCAAGAGCGTGCTTCTCGCTCTAAAGCAGAGTGTGATCCATGGATGAGAACTCTGCTGTGTGTTTCCCTTCAGAAATGGAGTTAAATCCCAGGCTCTGTGTCTTCCTATAAGCAAGACTTCGTTTCAGGTAAGTGCAGTCACTTGTCATCTCAAACGAACTACATCGTTCACGAAGCTCACACGTTTCTCATCTTAACAGACAAGCATTGGATGTTAGAGGACCAGTGCTTTGTATCAGTTTCAGAAACAGAGTTGGACTAGATATGGTCCGTATGTGTAGGAAACACCGTTATTTTGTTCTCAGTACACTCAGATTTCCTGCTGTCTTAGAGACTTTAGAAAGCAAGAGCGTGCTTCTCGCTCTAAAGCAGATTGTGATCCATGGATGAGAACTATGCTGTGGGTTTCCCTTCAGAAATGGAGTTAATCCCAGACTCTGTGTCTTCCTACAAGCAAGACTTCGTTTAAGGTAAGGGCAGTCACTTTTCTGCTCTAAGGCACTACATCGTTCACGAAGCTCACTCGTTTCTCATCTTAACTGACAAGCATTGGATGTTAGAGGACCAGTGCATTGTATCAGTTTCAGAAACAGATTTGGACTACATATGGTCCATACGTGTAGGAAACACCGTTCTTTTGTTCTGGGCACATTCAGATTACCTGGTGTATTAGAGACTCTAGAAAGCAAGAGCGTGCTTCTCGCTCTAAAGCAGAGTGTGATCCATGGATGAGAACTCTGCTGTGTGTTTCCCTTCAGAAATGGAGTTAAATCCCAGACTCTGTGTCTTACTACAAGCAAGACTTCGTTACAGGTAAGGGCAGTCACTTTTCAGTTCAAAGGAACTACATCATTGTCAAAGCTCACACGTTTCTCATCTTAACTGACAAGCATTGGATGTTAGAGGACCAGTGCTTTGTGTCAGTTTCAGAAACAGAGTTGGACTAGATATGGTCCTTATGTGTAGGAAACACCGTTCTTTTGTTCTCAGCGCACTCACGTTTCCTGCTGTCTTAGAGACTTTAGAAAGCAAGAGCGTGCTTCTCGCTCTAAAGCAGATTGTGATCCATGGATGAGAACTATGCTGTGTGTTTCTCTTCAGAAATGGAGTTAAATCCCTGACTCTGTGTCTTCCTACAAGCAAGAGTTCGTTTAAGGTAAGGGCAGTCACTTTTGTGCTCAAACGAACTACATCGTTCATGAAGCTCACATGTTTCCCATCTTAACTGACAAGCATTGGATGTTAGAGGACCAGTGCTTTGTATCAGTTTCAGAAGCAGAGTTGGACTAGATATGGTCCGTATGTGTAGGAAACACCTTTCTTTTGTTCTCAGCACACTCACGTTTCCTGCTGTGTTAGAGACTCCAGAAAGCAAGAGCGTGCTTCTTGCTCTAAAGCAGAGTGTGATCCATGGATGAGAACTCTGTTGTGTGTTTCCCATCAGAGATGGAGTTAAATCCCAGGCTCTGTGTCTTACTACAAGCAAGACTTCGTTACAGGTAAGGGCAGTCACTTTTCAGTTCAAAGGAACTACATCATTCTCAAAGCTCACACGTTTCTCATCTTAACTGACAAGCATTGGATGTTAGAGGACCAGTGCTTTGTGTCACTTACAGAAACAGAGTTGGCCTAGATATGGTCCGTATGTGTAGGAAACACCGTTCTTTTGTTCTCAGCGCACTCACGTTTCCTGCTGTCTTAGAGACTCTAGAAAGCAAGAGCATGCTTCTTGTTCTAAAGCAGAGTGTGATCAATGGATGAGAACACTGCTGTGTGTTTCACTTCAGAAATGGAGTTAAATCCCAGGCTCTGTGTCTTCCTACAAGCAAGACTTCGTTTCAGGTAAGGGCAGTCACTTTTCTGCTCTAAGGAACTACATCGCTCACAAAGATCACACGTTTCTCATCTTAACTGACAAGCATTGGATGTTAGAGGACCAGTGCATTGTATCAGGTTCAGAAGAAGATTTGGACTACATATGGTCCATATGTGTAGGAAACACCGTTCTTTTGTTCTGGGCACACTCAGATTACCTGATCTCTTAGAGACTTTAGAAAGCAAGAGCGTGCTTCTCGCTCTAAAGCAGATTGTGATCCATGGATGAGAACTATGCTGTTTGTTTCCCTTCAGAAATGGAGTTAAATCCCAGACTCTGTGTCTTCCTACAAGCAAGACTTCGTTTAAGGTAAGGGCAGTCACTTTTCTGCTCAAACGAACTACATCGTTCATGGAGCTCACACGTTTCCCATCTTAACTGACAAGCATTTGATGTTAGAGGACCAGTGCTTTGTATCAGTTTCAGAAGAAGATTTGGACTACATATGGTCCGTATGTTTACAAAACTCCGTTCTTTTGTTCTGGGCACACTCAGATTTCCTGCTGTATTAGAGACTCTAGAAAGCAAGAGCGTGATTCTTGCTGTAAAACAGAGTGTGATCCATGGGTGAGAACTATGCTGTGTGTTTCCCTTCAGAAATGGAGTTAAATCCCAGGCTCTGTGTCTTCCTATAAGCAAGACTTCGTTTCAGGTAAGGGGAGTCACTTGTCATCTCAAACGAACTACATCGTTCACGAAGCTCAAACGTTTCTTATCTTAACAGACAAGCATTGGATGTTAGAGGACCAGTGCTTTGTATCAGTTTCAGAAGCAGAGTTGGACTAGATATGGTCCGTATGTGTAGGAAACACCGTTCTTTTGTTCTCAGCACACTCACGTTTCCTGCTGTGTTAGAGACTCCAGAAAACAAGAGCTTGCTTCTCGCTCTAAAGCAGAGTGTGATCCATGGATGAGAACTCTGCTGTGTGTTTCCCTTTAGAGATGGAGTTAAATCCTAGGCTCTGTGTCTTACTACAAGCAAGACTTCGTTACAGGTAAGGGCAGTCACTTTTCAGTTCAAAGGAACTACATCATCCTCAAAGCTCACACGTTTCTCATCTTAACTGACAAGCATTGGATGTTAGAGGACCAGTGCTTTGTGTCAGTTTCAGAAACATAGTTGGACTAGATATGGTCCGTATGTGTAGGAAACACCGTTCTTTTGTTCTCAGCGCACTCACGTTTCCTGCTGTCTTAAAGACTTTAGAAAGCAAGAGCGTGCTTCTCGCTCTAAAGCAAATTGTGATCCATGGATGAGAACTATGCTGTGTGTTTCCCTTCAGAAATGGAGTTAATCCCAGACTCTGTGTCTTCCTACAAGCAAGACTTCGTTTAAGGTAAGGGCAGTCACTTTTCTGCTCTAAGGCACTACATCGTTCACGAAGCTCACTCGTTTCTCATCTTAACTGACAAGCATTGGATGTTAGAGGACCAGTGCATTGTATCAGGTTCAGAAGAAGATTTGGACTACATATGGTCCATATGTGTAGGAAACACCGTTCTTTTGTTCTGGGCACACTCAGATTACCTGCTTTATTAGAGACTCTAGAAAGCAAGAGCGTGCTTCTCGCTCTAAAGCAGAGTGTGATCCATGGATGAGAACTCTGCTGTATGTTTCCCTTCAGAGATGGAGTTAAATCCCAGGCTCTGTGTCTTACTATAAGCAAGACTTCGTTACAGGTAAGGGCAGTCACTTTTCAGTTCAAAGGAACTACATCATCCTCAAAGCTCACACGTTTCCCATCTTAACTGACAAGCATTTGATGTTAGAGGACCAGTGCTTTGTATCAGTTTTAGAAGAAGATTTGGACTACATATGGTCCGTATGTTTACGAAACTCCGTTCTTTTGTTCTGGGCACACTCAGATTTCCTGCTGTATTAGAGACTCTAGAAAGCAAGAGCGTGCTTCTTGCTGTAAAGCAGAGTGTGATCCATGGGTGAGAACTATGCTGTGTGTTTCCCTTCAGAAATGGAGTTAAATACCAGGCTCTGTGTCTTCCTATAAGCAAGACTTCGTTTCAGGTAAGGGCAGTCACTTGTCATCTCAAACGAACTACATCGTTCAGGAAGCTCAAACGTTTCTTATCTTAACAGACAAGCATTGGATGTTAGAGGACCAGTGCTTTGTATCAGTTCCAGAAGCAGAGTTGGACTAGATATGGTCCGTATGTGTAGGAAACACCGTTCTTTTGTTCTCAGCACACTCACGTTTCCTGCTGTGTTAGAGACTCCAGAAAACAAGAGCGTGCTTATCGCTCTAAAGCAGAGTGTGATCCATGGATGAGAACTCTGCTGTGTGTTTCCCTTAAGAGATAGAGTTAAATCCCAGGCTCTGTGTCTTACTACAAGCAAGACTTCGTTACAGGTAAGGGCAGTCACTTTTCAGTTCAAAGGAACTACATCATTCTCAAAGCTCACACTTTTCTCATCTTAACTGACAAGCATTGGATGTTAGAGGACCAGTGCTTTGTGTCACTTACAGAAACAGAGTTAGACTAGATATGGTCCGTATGTGTAGGAAACACCGTTCTTTTGTTCTCAGCGCACTCACGTTTCCTGGTCTCTTAGAGACTTTAGAAAGCAAGAGCATGCTTCTCGCTCTAAAGCAGATTGTGATCCATGGATGAGAACTATGCAGTTTGTTTCCCTTCAGAAATGGAGTTAAATCCCAGACTCTGTGTCTTCCTACAAGCAAGACTTCGTTTAAGGTAAGGGCAGTCACTTTTCTGCTCAAACGAACTACATCGTTCATGAAGCTCACACGTTTCCCATCTTAACTGACAAGCATTGGATGTTAGAGGACCAGTGCTTTGTATCAGTTTCAGAAGAAGATTTGGACTACATATGGTCCGTATGTTTACGAAACTCCGTTCTTTTGTTCTGGGCACACTCAGATTTCCTGCTGTATTAGAGACTCAGGAAAGCAAGAGCGTGCTTCTTGCTGTAAAGCAGAGTGTGATCCATGGGTGAGAACTATGCTGTGTGTTTCCCTTCAGAAATGGAGTTAAATCCCAGGCTCTGTGTCTTCCTATAAGCAAGACTTCGTTTCAGGTAAGGGCAGTCACTTGTCATCTCAAACCAACTACATCCTTCACGAAGGTCACACGTTTCTTATCTTAACAGACAAGCATTGGATGTTAGAGGACCAGTGCTTTGTATCAGTTTCCGAAGCAGAGTTGGACTAGATATGGTCCGTATGTGTAGGAAACACCGTTCTTTTGTTCTCAGCACACTCACGTTTCCTGCTGTGTTAGAGACTCCAGAAAGCAAGAGCGTGCTTCTCGCTCTAAAGCAGAGTGTGATCCTTGGATGAGAACTCTGCTGTGTGTTTCCCTTCAGAGATGGAGTTAAATCCCAGGCTCTGTGTCTTACTACAAGCAAGACTTCGTTACAGGTAAGGGCAGTCACTTTTCAGTTCAAAGGAACTACATCATTGTCAAAGCTCACACGTTTCTCATCTTAACTGACAAGCATTGGATGTTAGAGGACCAGTGCTTTGTGTGTATTTCAGAAACAGAGTTGGACTAGATATGGTCCGTATGTGTAGGAAACACCGTTCTTTTGTTCTCAGCGCACTCACGTTTCCTGCTGTCTTAGTGACTTTAGAAAGCAAGAGCGTGCTTCTCGCTCTAAAGCAGATTGTGATCCATGGATGAGAACTATGCTGTGTGTTTCTCTACAGAAATGGAGTTAAATCCCAGACTCTGTGTCTTCCTACAAGCAAGAGTTCGTTTAAGGTAAGGGCAGTCACTTTTGTGCTCAAACGAACTACATCGTTCATGAAGCTCTCATGTTTCCCATCTTAACTGACAAGCATTGGATGTTAGAGGACCAGTGCATTGTATCAGTTTCAGAAACAGATTTGGACTACATATGGTCCATACGTGTAGGAAACACCGTTCCTTTGTTCTGGGCACATTCAGATTACCTGGTGTATTAGAGACTCTAGAAAGCAAGAGCGTGCTTCTCGCTCTAAAGCAGAGTGTGATCCATGGATGAGAACTCTGCTGTGTGTTTCCCTTCAGAAATGGAGTTAAATCCCAGGCTCTGTGTCTTCCTATAAGCAAGACTTCGTTTCAGGTAAGTGCAGTCACTTGTCATCTCAAACGAACTACATCGTTCACGAAGCTCACACGTTTCTCATCTTAACAGACAAGCATTGGATGTTAGAGGACCAGTGCTTTGTATCAGTTTCAGAAACAGAGTTGGACTAGATATGGTCCGTATGTGTAGGAAACACCGTTATTTTGTTCTCAGTACACTCAGATTTCCTGCTGTCTTAGAGACTTTAGAAAGCAAGAGCGTGCTTCTCGCTCTAAAGCAGATTGTGATCCATGGATGAGAACTATGCTGTGTGTTTCCCTTCAGAAATGGAGTTAATCCCAGACTCTGTGTCTTCCTACAAGCAAGACTTCGTTTAAGGTAAGGGCAGTCACTTTTCTGCTCTAAGGCACTACATCGTTCACGAAGCTCACTCGTTTCTCATCTTAACTGACAAGCATTGGATTTTAGAGGACCAGTGCATTGTATCAGGTTCAGAAGAAGATTTGGACTACATATGGTCCATATGTGTAGGAAACACCGTTCTTTTGTTCTGGGCACACTCAGATTACCTGCTTTATTAGAGACTCTAGAAAGCAAGAGCGTGCTTCTCGCTCTAAAGCAGAGTGTGATCCATGGATGAGAACTCTGCTGTATGTTTCCCTTCAGAGATGGAGTTAAATCCCAGGCTCTGTGTCTTACTATAAGCAAGACTTCGTTACAGGTAAGGGCAGTCACTTTTCAGTTCAAAGGAACTACATCATTCTCAAAGCTCACACGTTTCTCATCTTAACTGACAAGCATTGGATTTTAGAGGACCAGTGCTTTGTATCAGTTTCAGAAGCAGAGTTGGACTAGAAATGGTCCGTATGTGTAGGAAACACCGTTCTTTTGTTCTCAGCGCACTCACGTTTACTGCTCTCTTAGAGACTTTAGAAAGCAAGAGCGTGCTTCTCGCTCTAAAGCAGATTGTGATCCATGGATGAGAACTATGCTGTTTGTTTCCCTTCAGAAATGGAGTTAAATCCCAGACTCTGTGTCTTCCTACAAGCAAGACTTCGTTACAGGTAAGGGCAGTCACTTTTCAGTTCAAAGGAACTACATCATCCTCAAAGCTCACACGTTTCCCATCTTAATTGACAAGCATTTGATGTTAGAGGACCAGTGCTTTGTATCAGTTTCAGAAGAAGATTTGGACTACATATGGTCCGTATGTTTACGAAACTCCGTTCTTTTGTTCTGGGCACACTCAGATTTCCTGCTGTATTAGAGACTCTAGAAAGCAAGAGCGTGCTTCTTGCTGTAAAGCAGAGTGTGATCCATGGGTGAGAACTATGCTGTGTGTTTCCCTTCAGAAATGGAGTTAAATACCAGGCTCTGTGTCTTCCTATAAGCAAGACTTCGTTTCAGGTAAGGGCAGTCACTTGTCATCTCAAACGAACTACATCGTTCAGGAAGCTCAAACGTTTCTTATCTTAACAGACAAGCATTGGATGTTAGAGGACCAGTGCTTTGTATCAGTTCCAGAAGCAGAGTTGGACTAGATATGGTCCGTATGTGTAGGAAACACCGTTCTTTTGTTCTCAGCACACTCACGTTTCCTGCTGTGTTAGAGACTCCAGAAAACAAGAGCGTGCTTATCGCTCTAAAGCAGAGTGTGATCCATGGATGAGAACTCTGCTGTGTGTTTCCCTTAAGAGATGGAGTTAAATCCCAGGCTCTGTGTCTTACTACAAGCAAGACTTCGTTACAGGTAAGGGCAGTCACTTTTCAGTTCAAAGGAACTACATCATTCTCAAAGCTCACACTTTTCTCATCTTAACTGACAAGCATTGGATGTTAGAGGACCAGTGCTTTGTGTCACTTACAGAAACAGAGTTAGACTAGATATGGTCCGTATGTGTAGGAAACACCGTTCTTTTGTTCTCAGCGCACTCACGTTTCCTGGTCTCTTAGAGACTTTAGAAAGCAAGAGCATGCTTCTCGCTCTAAAGCAGATTGTGATCCATGGATGAGAACTATGCAGTTTGTTTCCCTTCAGAAATGGAGTTAAATCCCAGACTCTGTGTCTTCCTACAAGCAAGACTTCGTTTAAGAAAAGGGCAGTCACTTTTCTGCTCAAACGAACTACATCGTTCATGAAGCTCACACGTTTCCCATCTTAACTGACAAGCATTGGATGTTAGAGGACCAGTGCTTTGTATCAGTTTCAGAAGAAGATTTGGACTACATATGGTCCGTATGTTTACGAAACTCCGTTCTTTTGTTCTGGGCACACTCAGATTTCCTGCTGTATTAGAGACTCTAGAAAGCAAGAGCGTGCTTCTTGCTGTAAAGCAGAATGTGATCCATGGGTGAGAACTATGCTGTGTGTTTCCCTTCAGAAATGGAGTTAAATCCCAGGCTCTGTGTCTTCCTATAAGCAAGACTTCGTTTCAGGTAAGGGCAGTCACTTGTCATCTCAAACGAACTACATCCTTCACGAAGGTCACACGTTTCTTATCTTAACAGACAAGCATTGGATGTTAGAGGACCAGTGCTTTGTATCAGTTTCCGAAGCAGAGTTGGACTAGATATGGTCCGTATGTGTAGGAAACACCGTTCTTTTGTTCTCAGCACACTCACGTTTCCTGCTGTGTTAGAGACTCCAGAAAGCAAGAGCGTGCTTCTCGCTCTAAAGCAGAGTGTGATCCTTGGATGAGAACTCTGCTGTGTGTTTCCCTTCAGAGATGGAGTTAAATCCCAGGCTCTGTGTCTTACTACAAGCAAGACTTCATTACAGGTAAGGGCAGTCACTTTTCAGTTCAAAGGAACTACATCATTGTCAAAGCTCACACGTTTCTCATCTTAACTGACAAGCATTGGATGTTAGAGGACCAGTGCTTTGTGTGTATTTCAGAAACAGAGTTGGACTAGATATGGTCCGTATGTGTAGGAAACACCGTTCTTTTGTTCTCAGCGCACTCACGTTTCCTGCTGTCTTAGTGACTTTAGAAAGCAAGAGCGTGCTTCTCGCTCTAAAGCAGATTGTGATCCATGGATGAGAACTATGCTGTGTGTTTCTCTTCAGAAATGGAGTTAAATCCCAGACTCTGTGTCTTCCTACAAGCAAGAGTTCGTTTAAGGTAAGGGCAGTCACTTTTGTGCTCAAACGAACTACATCGTTCATGAAGCTCTCATGTTTCCCATCTTAACTGACAAGCATTGGATGTTAGAGGACCAGTGCATTGTATCAGTTTCAGAAACAGATTTGGACTACATATGGTCCATACGTGTAGGAAACACCGTTCTTTTGTTCTGGGCACATTCAGATTACCTGGTGTATTAGAGACTCTAGAAAGCAAGAGCGTGCTTCTCGCTCTAAAGCAGAGTGTGATCCATGGATGAGAACTCTGCTGTGTGTTTCCCTTCAGAAATGGAGTTAAATCCCAGGCTCTGTGTCTTCCTATAAGCAAGACTTCGTTTCAGGTAAGTGCAGTCACTTGTCATCTCAAACGAACTACATCGTTCACGAAGCTCACACGTTTCTCATCTTAACAGACAAGCATTGGATGTTAGAGGACCAGTGCTTTGTATCAGTTTCAGAAACAGAGTTGGACTAGATATGGTCCGTATGTGTAGGAAACACCGTTATTTTGTTCTCAGTACACTCAGATTTCCTGCTGTCTTAGAGACTTTAGAAAGCAAGAGCGTGCTTCTCGCTCTAAAGCAGATTGTGATCCATGGATGAGAACTATGCTGTGTGTTTCCCTTCAGTAATGGAGTTAAATCCCAGACTCTGTGTCTTACTACAAGCAAGACTTCGTTACAGGTAAGGGCCGTCACTATTCAGTTCAAAGGAACTACATCATTGTCAAAGCTCACACGTTTCTCATCTTAACTGACAATCATTGGATGTTAGAGGACCAGTGCTTTGTGTCAGTTTCAGAAACAGAGTTGGACTAGATATGGTCCTTATGTGTAGGAAACACCGTTCTTTTGTTCTCAGCGCACTCACGTTTCCTGCTGTCTTAGAGACTTTAGAAAGCAAGAGCGTGCTTCTCGCTCTAAAGCAGATTGTGATCCATGGATGAGAACTATGCTGTGTGTTTCTCTTCAGAAATGGACTTAAATCCCTGACTCTGTGTCTTCCTACAAGCAAGAGTTCGTTTAAGGTAAGGGCAGTCACTTTTGTGCTCAAACGAACTACATCGTTCATGAAGCTCACATGTTTCCCATCTTAACTGACAAGCATTGGATGTTAGAGGACCATTGCTTTGTTTCAGTTTCAGAAGCAGAGTTGGACTAGATATGGTCCGTATGTGTAGGAAACACCTTTCTTTTGTTCTCAGCACACTCACGTTTCCTGCTGTGTTAGAGACTCCAGAAAGCAAGAGCGTGCTTCTTGCTCTAAAGCAGAGTGTGATCCATGGATGAGAACTCTGTTGTGTGTTTCCCTTCAGAGATGGAGTTAAATCCCAGGCTCTGTGTCTTACTACAAGCAAGACTTCGTTACAGGTAAGGGCAGTCACTTTTCAGTTCAAAGGAACTACATCATTCTCAAAGCTCACACGTTTCTCATCTTAACTGACAAGCATTGGATGTTAGAAGACCAGTGCTTTGTGTCACTTACAGAAACAGAGTTGGCCTAGATATGGTCCGTATGTGTAGGAAACACCGTTCTTTTGTTCTCAGCGCACTCACGTTTCCTGCTGTCTTAGAGACTCTAGAAAGCAAGAGCATGCTTCTTGTTCTAAAGCAGAGTGTGATCAATGGATGAGAACACTGCTGTGTGTTTCACTTCAGAAATGGAGTTAAATCCCAGGCTCTGTGTCTTCCTACAAGCAAGACTTCGTTTCAGGTAAGGGCAGTCACTTTTCTGCTCTAAGGAACTACATCGCTCACAAAGATCACACGTTTCTCATCTTAACTGACAAGCATTGGATGTTAGAGGACCAGTGCATTGTATCAGGTTCAAAAGAAGATTTGGACTACATATGGTCCATATGTGTAGGAAACACCGTTCTTTTGGTCTGGGCACACTCAGATTACCTGCTCTCTTAGAGACTTTAGAAAGCAAGAGCGTGCTTCTCACTCTAAAGCAGATTGTGATCCATGGATGAGAACTATGCTGTTTGTTTCCCTTCAGAAATGGAGTTAAATCCCAGACTCTGTGTCTTCCTACAAGCAAGACTTCGTTTAAGGTAAGGGCAGTCACTTTTCTGCTCAAACGAACTACATCGTTCATGAAGCTCACACGTTTCCCATCTTAACTGACAAGCATTTGATGTTAGAGGACCAGTGCTTTGTATCTGTTTCAGAAGAAGATTTGGACTACATATGGTCCGTATGTTTACAAAACTCCGTTCTTTTGTTCTGGGCACACTCAGATTTCCTGCTGTATTAGAGACTCTAGAAAGCAAGAGCGTGATTCTTGCTGTAAAACAGAGTGTGATCCATGGGTGAGAACTATGCTGTGTGTTTCCCTTCAGAAATGGAGTTAAATCCCAGGCTCTGTGTCTTCCTATAAGCAAGACTTCGTTTCAGGTAAGGGGAGTCACTTGTCATCTCAAACGAACTACATCGTTCACGAAGCTCAAACGTTTCTTATCTTAACAGACAAGCATTGGATGTTAGAGGACCAGTGCTTTGTATCAGTTTCCGAAGCAGAGTTGGACTAGATATGGTCCGTATGTGTAGGAAACACCGTTCTTTTGTTCTCAGCACACTCACGTTTCCTGCTGTGTTAGAGACTCCAGAAAACAAGAGCTTGCTTCTCGCTCTAAAGCAGAGTGTGATCCATGGATGAGAACTCTGCTGTGTGTTTCCCTTCAGAGATGGAGTTAAATCCCAGGCTCTGTGTCTTACTACAAGCAAGACTTCGTTACAGGTAAGGGCAGTCACTTTTCAGTTCAAAGGAACTACATCATCCTCAAAGCTCACACGTTTCTCATCTTAACTGACAAGCATTGGATGTTAGAGGACCAGTGCTTTGTGTCAGTTTCAGAAACATAGTTGGACTAGATATGGTCCGTATGTGTAGGAAACACCGTTCTTTTGTTCTCAGCGCACTCACGTTTCCTGCTGTCTTAAAGACTTTAGAAAGCAAGAGCGTGCTTCTCGCTCTAAAGCAAATTGTGATCCATGGATGAGAACTATGCTGTGTGTTTCCCTTCAGAAATGGAGTTAATCCCAGACTCTGTGTCTTCCTACAAGCAAGACTTCGTTTAAGGTAAGGGCAGTCACTTTTCTGCTCTAAGGAACAACATCGTTCACGAAGATCACTCGTTTCTCATCTTAACTGACAAGCATTGGATGGTAGAGGACCAGTGCATTGTATCAGGTTCAGAAGAAGATTTGGACTACATATGGTCCATATGTGTAGGAAACACCGTTCTTTTGTTCTGGGCACACTCAGATTACCTGCTTTATTAGAGTCTCTAGAAAGCAAGAGCGTGCTTCTCGCTCTAAAGCAGAGTGTGATCCATGGATGAGAACTCTGCTGTGTGTTTCCCTTCAGAGATGGAGTTAAATCCCAGGCTCTGTGTCTTACTATAAGCAAGACTTCGTTACAGGTAAGGGCAGTCACTTTTCAGTTCAAAGGAACTACATCATTCTCAAAGCTCACACGTTTCTCATCTTAACTGACAAGCATTGGATGTTAGAGGACCAGTGCTTTGTATCAGTTTCAGAAGCAGAGTTGGACTAGAAATGGTCCGTATGTGGAGGAAACACCGTTCTTTTGTTCTCAGCGCACTCACGTTTCCTGCTCTCTTAGAGACTTTAGAAAGCAAGAGCGTGCTTCTCGCTCTAAAGCAGATTGTGATCCATGGATGAGAACTATGCTGTTTGTTTCCCTTCAGAAATGGAGTTAAATCCCAGACTCTGTGTCTTCCTACAAGCAAGACTTCGTTAAGGGAGGGGCAGTCACTTTTCAGTTCAAAGGAACTACATCATCCTCAAAGCTCACACGTTTCCCATCTTAACTGACAAGCATTTGATGTTAGAGGACCAGTGCTTTGTATCAGTTTCAGAAGAAGATTTGGACTACATATGGTCCGTATGTTTACAAAACTCCGTTCTTTTGTTCTGGGCACACTCAGATTTCCTGCTGTATTAGAGACTCAAGAAAGCAAGAGCGTGATTCTTGCTGTAAAACAGAGTGTGATCCATGGGTGAGAACTATGCTGTGTGTTTCCCTTCAGAAATGGAGTTAAATCCCAGGCTCTGTGTCTTCCTATAAGCAAGACTTCGTTTCAGGTTAGGGGAGTCACTTGTCATCTCAAACGAACTACATCGTTCACGAAGCTCAAACGTTTCTTATCTTAACAGACAAGCATTGGATGTTAGAGGACCAGTGCTTTGTATCAGTTTCAGAAGCAGAGTTGGACTAGATATGGTCCGTATGTGTAGGAAACACCGTTCTTTGGTTCTCAGCACACTCACGTTTCCTGCTGTGTTAGAGACTCCAGAAAACAAGAGCTTGCTTCTCGCTCTAAAGCAGAGTGTGATCCATGGATGAGAACTCTGCTGTGTGTTTCCCTTCAGAAATGGAGTTAATCCCAGACTCTGTGTCTTCCTACAAGCAAGACTTCGTTTAAGGTAAGGGCAGTCACTTTTCTGCTCTAAGGCACTACATCGTTCACGAAGCTCACTCGTTTCTCATCTTAACTGACAAGCATTGGATGTTAGAGGACCAGTGCATTGTATCAGGTTCAGAAGAAGATTTGGACTACATATGGTCCATATGTGTAGGAAACACCGTTCTTTTGTTCTGGGCACACTCAGATTACCTGCTTTATTAGAGACTCTAGAAAGCAAGAGCGTGCTTCTCGCTCTAAAGCAGAGTGTGATCCATGGATGAGAACTCTGCTGTATGTTTCCCTTCAGAGATGGAGTTAAATCCCAGGCTCTGTGTCTTACTATAAGCAAGACTTCGTTACAGGTAAGGGCAGTCACTTTTCAGTTCAAAGGAACTACATCATCCTCAAAGCTCACACGTTTCCCATCTTAACTGACAAGCATTTGATGTTAGAGGACCAGTGCTTTGTATCAGTTTTAGAAGAAGATTTGGACTACATATGGTCCGTATGTTTACGAAACTCCGTTCTTTTGTTCTGGGCACACTCAGATTTCCTGCTGTATTAGAGACTCTAGAAAGCAAGAGCGTGCTTCTTGCTGTAAAGCAGAGTGTGATCCATGGGTGAGAACTATGCTGTGTGTTTCCCTTCAGAAATGGAGTTAAATACCAGGCTCTGTGTCTTCCTATAAGCAAGACTTCGTTTCAGGTAAGGGCAGTCACTTGTCATCTCAAACGAACTACATCGTTCAGGAAGCTCAAACGTTTCTTATCTTAACAGACAAGCATTGGATGTTAGAGGACCAGTGCTTTGTATCAGTTCCAGAAGCAGAGTTGGACTAGATATGGTCCGTATGTGTAGGAAACACCGTTCTTTTGTTCTCAGCACACTCACGTTTCCTGCTGTGTTAGAGACTCCAGAAAACAAGAGCGTGCTTATCGCTCTAAAGCAGAGTGTGATCCATGGATGAGAACTCTGCTGTGTGTTTCCCTTAAGAGATAGAGTTAAATCCCAGGCTCTGTGTCTTACTACAAGCAAGACTTCGTTACAGGTAAGGGCAGTCACTTTTCAGTTCAAAGGAACTACATCATTCTCAAAGCTCACACTTTTCTCATCTTAACTGACAAGCATTGGATGTTAGAGGACCAGTGCTTTGTGTCACTTACAGAAACAGAGTTAGACTAGATATGGTCCGTATGTGTAGGAAACACCGTTCTTTTGTTCTCAGCGCACTCACGTTTCCTGGTCTCTTAGAGACTTTAGAAAGCAAGAGCATGCTTCTCGCTCTAAAGCAGATTGTGATCCATGGATGAGAACTATGCAGTTTGTTTCCCTTCAGAAATGGAGTTAAATCCCAGACTCTGTGTCTTCCTACAAGCAAGACTTCGTTTAAGGTAAGGGCAGTCACTTTTCTGCTCAAACGAACTACATCGTTCATGAAGCTCACACGTTTCCCATCTTAACTGACAAGCATTGGATGTTAGAGGACCAGTGCTTTGTATCAGTTTCAGAAGAAGATTTGGACTACATATGGTCCGTATGTTTACGAAACTCCGTTCTTTTGTTCTGGGCACACTCAGATTTCCTGCTGTATTAGAGACTCAGGAAAGCAAGAGCGTGCTTCTTGCTGTAAAGCAGAGTGTGATCCATGGGTGAGAACTATGCTGTGTGTTTCCCTTCAGAAATGGAGTTAAATCCCAGGCTCTGTGTCTTCCTATAAGCAAGACTTCGTTTCAGGTAAGGGCAGTCACTTGTCATCTCAAACCAACTACATCCTTCACGAAGGTCACACGTTTCTTATCTTAACAGACAAGCATTGGATGTTAGAGGACCAGTGCTTTGTATCAGTTTCCGAAGCAGAGTTGGACTAGATATGGTCCGTATGTGTAGGAAACACCGTTCTTTTGTTCTCAGCACACTCACGTTTCCTGCTGTGTTAGAGACTCCAGAAAGCAAGAGCGTGCTTCTCGCTCTAAAGCAGAGTGTGATCCTTGGATGAGAACTCTGCTGTGTGTTTCCCTTCAGAGATGGAGTTAAATCCCAGGCTCTGTGTCTTACTACAAGCAAGACTTCGTTACAGGTAAGGGCAGTCACTTTTCAGTTCAAAGGAACTACATCATTGTCAAAGCTCACACGTTTCTCATCTTAACTGACAAGCATTGGATGTTAGAGGACCAGTGCTTTGTGTGTATTTCAGAAACAGAGTTGGACTAGATATGGTCCGTATGTGTAGGAAACACCGTTCTTTTGTTCTCAGCGCACTCACGTTTCCTGCTGTCTTAGTGACTTTAGAAAGCAAGAGCGTGCTTCTCGCTCTAAAGCAGATTGTGATCCATGGATGAGAACTATGCTGTGTGTTTCTCTACAGAAATGGAGTTAAATCCCAGACTCTGTGTCTTCCTACAAGCAAGAGTTCGTTTAAGGTAAGGGCAGTCACTTTTGTGCTCAAACGAACTACATCGTTCATGAAGCTCTCATGTTTCCCATCTTAACTGACAAGCATTGGATGTTAGAGGACCAGTGCATTGTATCAGTTTCAGAAACAGATTTGGACTACATATGGTCCATACGTGTAGGAAACACCGTTCTTTTGTTCTGGGCACATTCAGATTACCTGGTGTATTAGAGACTCTAGAAAGCAAGAGCGTGCTTCTCGCTCTAAAGCAGAGTGTGATCCATGGATGAGAACTCTGCTGTGTGTTTCCCTTCAGAAATGGAGTTAAATCCCAGGCTCTGTGTCTTCCTATAAGCAAGACTTCGTTTCAGGTAAGTGCAGTCACTTGTCATCTCAAACGAACTACATCGTTCACGAAGCTCACACGTTTCTCATCTTAACAGACAAGCATTGGATGTTAGAGGACCAGTGCTTTGTATCAGTTTCAGAAACAGAGTTGGACTAGATATGGTCCGTATGTGTAGGAAACACCGTTATTTTGTTCTCAGTACACTCAGATTTCCTGCTGTCTTAGAGACTTTAGAAAGCAAGAGCGTGCTTCTCGCTCTAAAGCAGATTGTGATCCATGGATGAGAACTATGCTGTGTGTTTCCCTTCAGAAATGGAGTTAATCCCAGACTCTGTGTCTTCCTACAAGCAAGACTTCGTTTAAGGTAAGGGCAGTCACTTTTCTGCTCTAAGGCACTACATCGTTCACGAAGCTCACTCGTTTCTCATCTTAACTGACAAGCATTGGATGTTAGAGGACCAGTGCATTGTATCTGGTTCAGAAGAAGATTTGGACTACATATGGTCCATATGTGTAGGAAACACCGTTCTTTTGTTCTGGGCACACTCAGATTACCTGCTTTATTAGAGACTCTAGAAAGCAAGAGCGTGCTTCTCGCTCTAAAGCAGAGTGTGATCCATGGATGAGAACTCTGCTGTATGTTTCCCTTCAGAGATGGAGTTAAATCCCAGGCTCTGTGTCTTACTATAAGCAAGACTTCGTTACAGGTAAGGGCAGTCACTTTTCAGTTCAAAGGAACTACATCATTCTCAAAGCTCACACGTTTCTCATCTTAACTGACAAGCATTGGATTTTAGAGGACCAGTGCTTTGTATCAGTTTCAGAAGCAGAGTTGGACTAGAAATGGTCCGTATGTGTAGGAAACACCGTTCTTTTGTTCTCAGCGCACTCACGTTTACTGCTCTCTTAGAGACTTTAGAAAGCAAGAGCGTGCTTCTCGCTCTAAAGCAGATTGTGATCCATGGATGAGAACTATGCTGTTTGTTTCCCTTCAGAAATGGAGTTAAATCCCAGACTCTGTGTCTTCCTACAAGCAAGACTTCGTTACAGGTAAGGGCAGTCACTTTTCAGTTCAAAGGAACTACATCATCCTCAAAGCTCACACGTTTCCCATCTTAATTGACAAGCATTTGATGTTAGAGGACCAGTGCTTTGTATCAGTTTCAGAAGAAGATTTGGACTACATATGGTCCGTATGTTTACGAAACTCCGTTCTTTTGTTCTGGGCACACTCAGATTTCCTGCTGTATTAGAGACTCTAGAAAGCAAGAGCGTGCTTCTTGCTGTAAAGCAGAGTGTGATCCATGGGTGAGAACTATGCTGTGTGTTTCCCTTCAGAAATGGAGTTAAATACCAGGCTCTGTGTCTTCCTATAAGCAAGACTTCGTTTCAGGTAAGGGCAGTCACTTGTCATCTCAAACGAACTACATCGTTCAGGAAGCTCAAACGTTTCTTATCTTAACAGACAAGCATTGGATGTTAGAGGACCAGTGCTTTGTATCAGTTCCAGAAGCAGAGTTGGACTAGATATGGTCCGTATGTGTAGGAAACACCGTTCTTTTGTTCTCAGCACACTCACGTTTCCTGCTGTGTTAGAGACTCCAGAAAACAAGAGCGTGCTTATCGCTCTAAAGCAGAGTGTGATCCATGGATGAGAACTCTGCTGTGTGTTTCCCTTAAGAGATGGAGTTAAATCCCAGGCTCTGTGTCTTACTACAAGCAAGACTTCGTTACAGGTAAGGGCAGTCACTTTTCAGTTCAAAGGAACTACATCATTCTCAAAGCTCACACTTTTCTCATCTTAACTGACAAGCATTGGATGTTAGAGGACCAGTGCTTTGTGTCACTTACAGAAACAGAGTTAGACTAGATATGGTCCGTATGTGTAGGAAACACCGTTCTTTTGTTCTCAGCGCACTCACGTTTCCTGGTCTCTTAGAGACTTTAGAAAGCAAGAGCATGCTTCTCGCTCTAAAGCAGATTGTGATCCATGGATGAGAACTATGCAGTTTGTTTCCCTTCAGAAATGGAGTTAAATCCCAGACTCTGTGTCTTCCTACAAGCAAGACTTCGTTTAAGAAAAGGGCAGTCACTTTTCTGCTCAAACGAACTACATCGTTCATGAAGCTCACACGTTTCCCATCTTAACTGACAAGCATTGGATGTTAGAGGACCAGTGCTTTGTATCAGTTTCAGAAGAAGATTTGGACTACATATGGTCCGTATGTTTACGAAACTCCGTTCTTTTGTTCTGGGCACACTCAGATTTCCTGCTGTATTAGAGACTCTAGAAAGCAAGAGCGTGCTTCTTGCTGTAAAGCAGAATGTGATCCATGGGTGAGAACTATGCTGTGTGTTTCCCTTCAGAAATGGAGTTAAATCCCAGGCTCTGTGTCTTCCTATAAGCAAGACTTCGTTTCAGGTAAGGGCAGTCACTTGTCATCTCAAACGAACTACATCCTTCACGAAGGTCACACGTTTCTTATCTTAACAGACAAGCATTGGATGTTAGAGGACCAGTGCTTTGTATCAGTTTCCGAAGCAGAGTTGGACTAGATATGGTCCGTATGTGTAGGAAACACCGTTCTTTTGTTCTCAGCACACTCACGTTTCCTGCTGTGTTAGAGACTCCAGAAAGCAAGAGCGTGCTTCTCGCTCTAAAGCAGAGTGTGATCCTTGGATGAGAACTCTGCTGTGTGTTTCCCTTCAGAGATGGAGTTAAATCCCAGGCTCTGTGTCTTACTACAAGCAAGACTTCATTACAGGTAAGGGCAGTCACTTTTCAGTTCAAAGGAACTACATCATTGTCAAAGCTCACACGTTTCTCATCTTAACTGACAAGCATTGGATGTTAGAGGACCAGTGCTTTGTGTGTATTTCAGAAACAGAGTTGGACTAGATATGGTCCGTATGTGTAGGAAACACCGTTCTTTTGTTCTCAGCGCACTCACGTTTCCTGCTGTCTTAGTGACTTTAGAAAGCAAGAGCGTGCTTCTCGCTCTAAAGCAGATTGTGATCCATGGATGAGAACTATGCTGTGTGTTTCTCTTCAGAAATGGAGTTAAATCCCAGACTCTGTGTCTTCCTACAAGCAAGAGTTCGTTTAAGGTAAGGGCAGTCACTTTTGTGCTCAAACGAACTACATCGTTCATGAAGCTCTCATGTTTCCCATCTTAACTGACAAGCATTGGATGTTAGAGGACCAGTGCATTGTATCAGTTTCAGAAACAGATTTGGACTACATATGGTCCATACGTGTAGGAAACACCGTTCTTTTGTTCTGGGCACATTCAGATTACCTGGTGTATTAGAGACTCTAGAAAGCAAGAGCGTGCTTCTCGCTCTAAAGCAGAGTGTGATCCATGGATGAGAACTCTGCTGTGTGTTTCCCTTCAGAAATGGAGTTAAATCCCAGGCTCTGTGTCTTCCTATAAGCAAGACTTCGTTTCAGGTAAGTGCAGTCACTTGTCATCTCAAACGAACTACATCGTTCACGAAGCTCACACGTTTCTCATCTTAACAGACAAGCATTGGATGTTAGAGGACCAGTGCTTTGTATCAGTTTCAGAAACAGAGTTGGACTAGATATGGTCCGTATGTGTAGGAAACACCGTTATTTTGTTCTCAGTACACTCAGATTTCCTGCTGTCTTAGAGACTTTAGAAAGCAAGAGCGTGCTTCTCGCTCTAAAGCAGATTGTGATCCATGGATGAGAACTATGCTGTGTGTTTCCCTTCAGTAATGGAGTTAAATCCCAGACTCTGTGTCTTACTACAAGCAAGACTTCGTTACAGGTAAGGGCAGTCACTATTCAGTTCAAAGGAACTACATCATTGTCAAAGCTCACACGTTTCTCATCTTAACTGACAATCATTGGATGTTAGAGGACCAGTGCTTTGTGTCAGTTTCAGAAACAGAGTTGGACTAGATATGGTCCTTATGTGTAGGAAACACCGTTCTTTTGTTCTCAGCGCACTCACGTTTCCTGCTGTCTTAGAGACTTTAGAAAGCAAGAGCGTGCTTCTCGCTCTAAAGCAGATTGTGATCCATGGATGAGAACTATGCTGTGTGTTTCTCTTCAGAAATGGACTTAAATCCCTGACTCTGTGTCTTCCTACAAGCAAGAGTTCGTTTAAGGTAAGGGCAGTCACTTTTGTGCTCAAACGAACTACATCGTTCATGAAGCTCACATGTTTCCCATCTTAACTGACAAGCATTGGATGTTAGAGGACCATTGCTTTGTTTCAGTTTCAGAAGCAGAGTTGGACTAGATATGGTCCGTATGTGTAGGAAACACCGTTCTTTTGTTCTCAGCACACTCACGTTTCCTGCTGTGTTAGAGACTCCAGAAAGCAAGAGCGTGCTTCTTGCTCTAAAGCAGAGTGTGATCCATGGATGAGAACTCTGTTGTGTGTTTCCCTTCAGAGATGGAGTTAAATCCCAGGCTCTGTGTCTTACTACAAGCAAGACTTCGTTACAGGTAAGGGCAGTCACTTTTCAGTTCAAAGGAACTACATCATTCTCAAAGCTCACACGTTTCTCATCTTAACTGACAAGCATTGGATGTTAGAGGACCAGTGCTTTGTGTCACTTACAGAAACAGAGTTGGCCTAGATATGGTCCGTATGTGTAGGAAACACCGTTCTTTTGTTCTCAGCGCACTCACGTTTCCTGCTGTCTTAGAGACTCTAGAAAGCAAGAGCATGCTTCTTGTTCTAAAGCAGAGTGTGATCAATGGATGAGAACACTGCTGTGTGTTTCACTTCAGAAATGGAGTTAAATCCCAGGCTCTGTGTCTTCCTACAAGCAAGACTTCGTTTCAGGTAAGGGCAGTCACTTTTCTGCTCTAAGGAACTACATCGCTCACAAAGATCACACGTTTCTCATCTTAACTGACAAGCATTGGATGTTAGAGGACCAGTGCATTGTATCAGGTTCAAAAGAAGATTTGGACTACATATGGTCCATATGTGTAGGAAACACCGTTCTTTTGGTCTGGGCACACTCAGATTACCTGCTCTCTTAGAGACTTTAGAAAGCAAGAGCGTGCTTCTCACTCTAAAGCAGATTGTGATCCATGGATGAGAACTATGCTGTTTGTTTCCCTTCAGAAATGGAGTTAAATCCCAGACTCTGTGTCTTCCTACAAGCAAGACTTCGTTTAAGGTAAGGGCAGTCACTTTTCTGCTCAAACGAACTACATCGTTCATGAAGCTCACACGTTTCCCATCTTAACTGACAAGCATTTGATGTTAGAGGACCAGTGCTTTGTATCTGTTTCAGAAGAAGATTTGGACTACATATGGTCCGTATGTTTACAAAACTCCGTTCTTTTGTTCTGGGCACACTCAGATTTCCTGCTGTATTAGAGACTCTAGAAAGCAAGAGCGTGATTCTTGCTGTAAAACAGAGTGTGATCCATGGGTGAGAACTATGCTGTGTGTTTCCCTTCAGAAATGGAGTTAAATCCCAGGCTCTGTGTCTTCCTATAAGCAAGACTTCGTTTCAGGTAAGGGGAGTCACTTGTCATCTCAAACGAACTACATCGTTCACGAAGCTCAAACGTTTCTTATCTTAACAGACAAGCATTGGATGTTAGAGGACCAGTGCTTTGTATCAGTTTCAGAAGCAGAGTTGGACTAGATATGGTCCGTATGTGTAGGAAACACCGTTCTTTTGTTCTCAGCACACTCACGTTTCCTGCTGTGTTAGAGACTCCAGAAAACAAGAGCTTGCTTCTCGCTCTAAAGCAGAGTGTGATCCATGGATGAGAACTCTGCTGTGTGTTTCCCTTCAGAGATGGAGTTAAATCCCAGGCTCTGTGTCTTACTACAAGCAAGACTTCGTTACAGGTAAGGGCAGTCACTTTTCAGTTCAAAGGAACTACATCATCCTCAAAGCTCACACGTTTCTCATCTTAACTGACAAGCATTGGATGTTAGAGGACCAGTGCTTTGTGTCAGTTTCAGAAACATAGTTGGACTAGATATGGTCCGTATGTGTAGGAAACACCGTTCTTTTGTTCTCAGCGCACTCACGTTTCCTGCTGTCTTAAAGACTTTAGAAAGCAAGAGCGTGCTTCTCGCTCTAAAGCAAATTGTGATCCATGGATGAGAACTATGCTGTGTGTTTCCCTTCAGAAATGGAGTTAATCCCAGACTCTGTGTCTTCCTACAAGCAAGACTTCGTTTAAGGTAAGGGCAGTCACTTTTCTGCTCTAAGGAACAACATCGTTCACGAAGATCACACGTTTCTCATCTTAACTGACAAGCATTGGATGGTAGAGGACCAGTGCATTGTATCAGGTTCAGAAGAAGATTTGGACTACATATGGTCCATATGTGTAGGAAACACCGTTCTTTTGTTCTGGGCACACTCAGATTACCTGCTTTATTAGAGTCTCTAGAAAGCAAGAGCGTGCTTCTCGCTCTAAAGCAGAGTGTGATCCATGGATGAGAACTCTGCTGTGTGTTTCCCTTCAGAGATGGAGTTAAATCCCAGGCTCTGTGTCTTACTATAAGCAAGACTTCGTTACAGGTAAGGGCAGTCACTATTCAGTTCAAAGGAACTACATCATTCTCAAAGCTCACACGTTTCTCATCTTAACTGACAAGCATTGGATGTTAGAGGACCAGTGCTTTGTATCAGTTTCAGAAGCAGAGTTGGACTAGAAATGGTCCGTATGTGGAGGAAACACCGTTCTTTTGTTCTCAGCGCACTCACGTTTCCTGCTCTCTTAGAGACTTTAGAAAGCAAGAGCGTGCTTCTCGCTCTAAAGCAGATTGTGATCCATGGATGAGAACTATGCTGTTTGTTTCCCTTCAGAAATGGAGTTAAATCCCAGACTCTGTGTCTTCCTACAAGCAAGACTTCGTTAAGGGAGGGGCAGTCACTTTTCAGTTCAAAGGAACTACATCATCCTCAAAGCTCACACGTTTCCCATCTTAACTGACAAGCATTTGATGTTAGAGGACCAGTGCTTTGTATCAGTTTCAGAAGAAGATTTGGACTACATATGGTCCGTATGTTTACAAAACTCCGTTCTTTTGTTCTGGGCACACTCAGATTTCCTGCTGTATTAGAGACTCAAGAAAGCAAGAGCGTGATTCTTGCTGTAAAACAGAGTGTGATCCATGGGTGAGAACTATGCTGTGTGTTTCCCTTCAGAAATGGAGTTAAATCCCAGGCTCTGTGTCTTCCTATAAGCAAGACTTCGTTTCAGGTTAGGGGAGTCACTTGTCATCTCAAACGAACTACATCGTTCACGAAGCTCAAACGTTTCTTATCTTAACAGACAAGCATTGGATGTTAGAGGACCAGTGCTTTGTATCAGTTTCAGAAGCAGAGTTGGACTAGATATGGTCCGTATGTGTAGGAAACACCGTTCTTTGGTTCTCAGCACACTCACGTTTCCTGCTGTGTTAGAGACTCCAGAAAACAAGAGCTTGCTTCTCGCTCTAAAGCAGAGTGTGATCCATGGATGAGAACTCTGCTGTGTGTTTCCCTTCAGAGATGGAGTTAAATCCCAGGCTCTGTGTCTTACTACAAGCAAGACTTCGTTACAGGTAAGGGCAGTCACTTTTCAGTTCAAAGGAACTACATCATCCTCAAAGCTCACACGTTTCTCATCTTAACTGACAAGCATTGGATGTTAGAGGACCAGTGCTTTGTGTCAGTTTCAGAAACATAGTTGGACTAGATATGGTCCGTATGTGTAGGAAACACCGTTCTTTTGTTCTCAGCGCACTCACGTTTCCTGCTGTCTTAAAGACTTTAGAAAGCAAGAGCGTGCTTCTCGCTCTAAAGCAAATTGTGATCCATGGATGAGAACTATGCTGTGTGTTTCCCTTCAGAAATGGAGTTAATCCCAGACTCTGTGTCTTCCTACAAGCAAGACTTCGTTTAAGGTAAGGGCAGTCACTTTTCTGCTCTAAGGAACTACATCGTTCACGAAGATCACACGTTTCTCATCTTAACTGACAAGCATTGTATGTTAGAGGACCAGTGCATTGTATCAGGTTCAGAAGAAGATTTGGACTACATATGGTCCATATGTGTAGGAAACACCGTTCTTTTGTTCTGGGCACACTCAGATTACCTGCTTTATTAGAGACTCTAGAAAGCAAGAGCGTGCTTCTCGCTCTAAAGCAGAGTGTGATCCATGGATGAGAACTCTGCTGTGTGTTTCCCTTCAGAGATGGAGTTAAATCCCAGGCTCTGTGTCTTACTATAAGCAAGACTTCGTTACAGGTAAGGGCAGTCACTTTTCAGTTCAAAGGAACTACATCATTCTCAAAGCTCACACGTTTCTCATCTTAACTGACAAGCATTGGATTTTAGAGGACCAGTGCTTTGTATCAGTTTCAGAAGCAGAGTTGGACTAGAAATGGTCCGTATGTGTAGGAAACACCGTTCTTTTGTTCTCAGCGCACTCACGTTTCCTGCTCTCTTAGAGACTTTAGAAAGCAAGAGCGTGCTTCTCGCTCTAAAGCAGATTGTGATCCATGGATGAGAACTATGCTGTTTGTTTCCCTTCAGAAATGGAGTTAAATCCCAGACTCTGTGTCTTCCTACAAGCAAGACTTCGTTACAGGTAAGGGCAGTCACTTTTCAGTTCAAAGGAACTACATCATCCTCAAAGCTCACACGTTTCCCATCTTAACTGACAAGCATTTGATGTTAGAGGACCAGTGCTTTGTATCAGTTTCAGAAGAAGATTTGGACTACATATGGTCCGTATGTTTACGAAACTCCGTTCTTTTGTTCTGGGCACACTCAGATTTCCTGCTGTATTAGAGACTCTAGAAAGCAAGAGCGTGCTTCTTGTTGTAAAACAGAGTGTGATCCATGGGTGAGAACTATGCTGTGTGTTTCCCTTCAGAAATGGAGTTAAATCCCAGGCTCTGTGTCTTCCTATAAGCAAGACTTCGTTTCAGGTAAGGGGAGTCACTTGTCATCTCAAACGAACTACATCGAACACGAAGCTCAAACGTTTCTTATCTTAACAGACAAGCATTGGATGTTAGAGGACCAGTGCTTTGTATCAGTTTCAGAAGCAGAGTTGGACTACATATGGTCCGTATGTTTACGAAACACCGTTCTTTTGTTCTCAGCACACTCACGTTTCCTGCTGTGTTAGAGACTCCAGAAAACAAGAGCGTGCTTCTCGCTCTAAAGCAGAGTGTGATCCATGGATGAGAACTCTGCTGTGTGTTTCCCTTCAGAGATGGAGTTAAATCCCAGGCTCTGTGTCTTACTACAAGCAAGACTTCATTTCAGGTAAGGGCAGTCACTTTTCAGTTCAAAGGAACTACATCATCCTCAAAGCTCACACGTTTCTCATCTTAACTGACAAGCATTGGATGTTAGAGGACCAGTGCTTTGTGTCAGTTTCAGAAACAGAGTTGGACTAGATATAGTCCGTATGTGTAGGAAACACCGTTCTTTTGTTCTCAGCGCACACAAGTTTCCTGCTGTCTTAGAGACTTTAGAAAGCAAGAGCTTGCTTCTCGCTCTAAAGCAAATTGTGATCCATGGATGAGAACTATGCTGTGTGTTTCCCTTCAGAAATGGATTTAATCCCAGACTCTGTGTCTTCCTACAAGCAAGACTTCGTTTAAGGTAACGGCAGTCACTTTTCTGCTCAAACGAACTACATCGTTCATGAAGCTCACACGTTTCCCATCTTAACTGACAAGCATTGGATGTTAGAGGACCAGTGCTTTGTATCAGTTTCAGAAGAAGAGTTGGACTACATATGGTCCATATGTGTACGAAACTCCGTTCTTTTGTTCTCAGCACACTCACGTTTCCTGCTGTCTTAGAGACTCCAGAAAACAAGAGCGTGCTTCTCGCTCTAAAGAAGAGTGTGATCCATGGATGAGAACTCTGCTGTGTGTTTCCCTTCAGAGATGGAGTTAAATCCCAGGCTCTGTGTCTTACTACAAGCAAGACTTCGTTTCAGGTAAGGGGAGTAACTTGTCATCTCAAACGAACTACATCATTCACGAAGCTCACACGTTTCTTATCTTAACAGACAAGCATTGGATGTTAGAGGACCAGTGCTTTGTATCAGTTTCCGAAGCAGAGTTGGACTAGATATGGTCCGTATGTGTAGGAAACACCGTTCTTTTGTTCTCAGCGCACTCACGTTTCCTGCTGTCTTAGAGACTCTAGAAAGCAAGAGCATGCTTCTTGTTCTAAAGCAGAGTGTGATCAATGGATGAGAACACTGCTGTGTGTTTCACTTCAGAAATGGAGTTAAATCCCAGGCTCTGTGTCTTCCTACAAGCAAGACTTCGTTTCAGGTAAGGGCAGTCACTTTTCTGCTCTAAGGAACTACATCGCTCACAAAGATCACACGTTTCTCATCTTAACTGACAAGCATTGGATGTTAGAGGACCAGTGCATTGTATCAGGTTCAAAAGAAGATTTGGACTACATATGGTCCATATGTGTAGGAAACACCGTTCTTTTGGTCTGGGCACACTCAGATTACCTGCTCTCTTAGAGACTTTAGAAAGCAAGAGCGTGCTTCTCACTCTAAAGCAGATTGTGATCCATGGATGAGAACTATGCTGTTTGTTTCCCTTCAGAAATGGAGTTAAATCCCAGACTCTGTGTCTTCCTACAAGCAAGACTTCGTTTAAGGTAAGGGCAGTCACTTTTCTGCTCAAACGAACTACATCGTTCATGAAGCTCACACGTTTCCCATCTTAACTGACAAGCATTTGATGTTAGAGGACCAGTGCTTTGTATCAGTTTCAGAAGAAGATTTGGACTACATATGGTCCGTATGTTTACAAAACTCTGTTCTTTTGTTCTGGGCACACTCAGATTTCCTGCTGTATTAGAGACTCTAGAAAGCAAGAGCGTGATTCTTGCTGTAAAACAGAGTGTGATCCATGGGTGAGAACTATGCTGTGTGTTTCCCTTCAGAAATGGAGTTAAATCCCAGGCTCTGTGTCTTCCTATAAGCAAGACTTCGTTTCAGGTAAGGGGAGTCACTTGTCATCTCAAACGAACTACATCGTTCACGAAGCTCAAACGTTTCTTATCTTAACAGACAAGCATTGGATGTTAGAGGACCAGTGCTTTGTATCAGTTTCAGAAGCAGAGTTGGACTAGATATGGTCCGTATGTGTAGGAAACACCGTTCTTTTGTTCTCAGCACACTCACGTTTCCTGCTGTGTTAGAGACTCCAGAAAACAAGAGCTTGCTTCTCGCTCTAAAGCAGAGTGTGATCCATGGATGAGAACTCTGCTGTGTGTTTCCCTTCAGAGATGGAGTTAAATCCCAGGCTCTGTGTCTTACTACAAGCAAGACTTCGTTACAGGTAAGGGCAGTCACTTTTCAGTTCAAAGGAACTACATCATCCTCAAAGCTCACACGTTTCTCATCTTAACTGACAAGCATTGGATGTTAGAGGACCAGTGCTTTGTGTCAGTTTCAGAAACATAGTTGGACTAGATATGGTCCGTATGTGTAGGAAACACCGTTCTTTTGTTCTCAGCGCACTCACGTTTCCTGCTGTCTTAAAGACTTTAGAAAGCAAGAGCGTGCTTCTCGCTCTAAAGCAAATTGTGATCCATGGATGAGAACTATGCTGTGTGTTTCCCTTCAGAAATGGAGTTAATCCCAGACTCTGTGTCTTCCTACAAGCAAGACTTCGTTTAAGGTAAGGGCAGTCACTTTTCTGCTCTAAGGAACAACATCGTTCACGAAGATCACACGTTTCTCATCTTAACTGACAAGCATTGGATGGTAGAGGACCAGTGCATTGTATCAGGTTCAGAAGAAGATTTGGACTACATATGGTCCATATGTGTAGGAAACACCGTTCTTTTGTTCTGGGCACACTCAGATTACCTGCTTTATTAGAGTCTCTAGAAAGCAAGAGCGTGCTTCTCGCTCTAAAGCAGAGTGTGATCCATGGATGAGAACTCTGCTGTGTGTTTCCCTTCAGAGATGGAGTTAAATCCCAGGCTCTGTGTCTTACTATAAGCAAGACTTCGTTACAGGTAAGGGCAGTCACTTTTCAGTTCAAAGGAACTACATCATTCTCAAAGCTCACACGTTTCTCATCTTAACTGACAAGCATTGGATGTTAGAGGACCAGTGCTTTGTATCAGTTTCAGAAGCAGAGTTGGACTAGAAATGGTCCGTATGTGGAGGAAACACCGTTCTTTTGTTCTCAGGGCACTCACGTTTCCTGCTCTCTTAGAGACTTTAGAAAGCAAGAGCGTGCTTCTCGCTCTAAAGCAGATTGTGATCCATGGATGAGAACTATGCTGTTTGTTTCCCTTCAGAAATGGAGTTAAATCCCAGACTCTGTGTCTTCCTACAAGCAAGACTTCGTTACAGGTAAGGGCAGTCACTTTTCAGTTCAAAGGAACTACATCATCCTCAAAGCTCACACGTTTCCCATCTTAACTGAAAAGCATTTGATGTTAGAGGACCAGTGCTTTGTATCAGTTTCAGAAGAAGATTTGGACTACATATGGTCCGTATGTTTACAAAACTCCGTTCTTTTGTTCTGGGCACACTCAGATTTCCTGCTGTATTAGAGACTCAAGAAAGCAAGAGCGTGATTCTTGCTGTAAAACAGAGTGTGATCCATGGGTGAGAACTATGCTGTGTGTTTCCCTTCAGAAATGGAGTTAAATCCCAGGCTCTGTGTCTTCCTATAAGCAAGACTTCGTTTCAGGTTAGGGGAGTCACTTGTCATCTCAAACGAACTACATCGTTCACGAAGCTCAAACGTTTCTTATCTTAACAGACAAGCATTGGATGTTAGAGGACCAGTGCTTTGTATCAGTTTCAGAAGCAGAGTTGGACTAGATATGGTCCGTATGTGTAGGAAACACCGTTCTTTGGTTCTCAGCACACTCACGTTTCCTGCTGTGTTAGAGACTCCAGAAAACAAGAGCTTGCTTCTCGCTCTAAAGCAGAGTGTGATCCATGGATGAGAACTCTGCTGTGTGTTTCCCTTCAGAGATGGAGTTAAATCCCAGGCTCTGTGTCTTACTACAAGCAAGACTTCGTTACAGGTAAGGGCAGTCACTTTTCAGTTCAAAGGAACTACATCATCCTCAAAGCTCACACGTTTCTCATCTTAACTGACAAGCATTGGATGTTAGAGGACCAGTGCTTTGTGTCAGTTTCAGAAACATAGTTGGACTAGATATGGTCCGTATGTGTAGGAAACACCGTTCTTTTGTTCTCAGCGCACTCACGTTTCCTGCTGTCTTAAAGACTTTAGAAAGCAAGAGCGTGCTTCTCGCTCTAAAGCAAATTGTGATCCATGGATGAGAACTATGCTGTGTGTTTCCCTTCAGAAATGGAGTTAATCCCAGACTCTGTGTCTTCCTACAAGCAAGACTTCGTTTAAGGTAAGGGCAGTCACTTTTCTGCTCTAAGGAACTACATCGTTCACGAAGATCACACGTTTCACATCTTAACTGACAAGCATTGTATGTTAGAGGACCAGTGCATTGTATCAGGTTCAGAAGAAGATTTGGACTACATATGGTCCATATGTGTAGGAAACACCGTTCTTTTGTTCTGGGCACACTCAGATTACCTGCTTTATTAGAGACTCTAGAAAGCAAGAGCGTGCTTCTCGCTCTAAAGCAGAGTGTGATCCATGGATGAGAACTCTGCTGTGTGTTTCCCTTCAGAGATGGAGTTAAATCCCAGGCTCTGTGTCTTACTATAAGCAAGACTTCGTTACAGGTAAGGGCAGTCACTTTTCAGTTCAAAGGAACTACATCATTCTCAAAGCTCACACGTTTCTCATCTTAACTGACAAGCATTGGATTTTAGAGGACCAGTGCTTTGTATCAGTTTCAGAAGCAGAGTTGGACTAGAAATGGTCCGTATGTGTAGGAAACACCGTTCTTTTGTTCTCAGCGCACTCACGTTTCCTGCTCTCTTAGAGACTTTAGAAAGCAAGAGCGTGCTTCTCGCTCTAAAGCAGATTGTGATCCATGGATGAGAACTATGCTGTTTGTTTCCCTTCAGAAATGGAGTTAAATCCCAGACTCTGTGTCTTCCTACAAGCAAGACTTCGTTACAGGTAAGGGCAGTCACTTTTCAGTTCAAAGGAACTACATCATCCTCAAAGCTCACACGTTTCCCATCTTAACTGACAAGCATTTGATGTTAGAGGACCAGTGCTTTGTATCAGTTTCAGAAGAAGATTTGGACTACATATGGTCCGTATGTTTACGAAACTCCGTTCTTTTGTTCTGGGCACACTCAGATTTCCTGCTGTATTAGAGACTCTAGAAAGCAAGAGCGTGCTTCTTGTTGTAAAACAGAGTGTGATCCATGGGTGAGAACTATGCTGTGTGTTTCCCTTCAGAAATGGAGTTAAATCCCAGGCTCTGTGTCTTCCTATAAGCAAGACTTCGTTTCAGGTAAGGGGAGTCACTTGTCATCTCAAACGAACTACATCGAACACGAAGCTCAAACGTTTCTTATCTTAACAGACAAGCATTGGATGTTAGAGGACCAGTGCTTTGTATCAGTTTCAGAAGCAGAGTTGGACTACATATGGTCCGTATGTTTACGAAACACCGTTCTTTTGTTCTCAGCACACTCACGTTTCCTGCTGTGTTAGAGACTCCAGAAAACAAGAGCGTGCTTCTCGCTCTAAAGCAGAGTGTGATCCATGGATTAGAACTCTGCTGTGTGTTTCCCTTCAGAGATGGAGTTAAATCCCAGGCTCTGTGTCTTACTACAAGCAAGACTTCGTTTCAGGTAAGGGGAGTAACTTGTCATCTCAAACGAACTACATCATTCACGAAGCTCACACGTTTCTTATCTTAACAGACAAGCATTGGATGTTAGAGGACCAGTGCTTTGTATCAGTTTCCGAAGCAGAGTTGGACTAGATATGGTCCGTATGTGTAGGAAACACCGTTCTTTTGTTCTCAGCACACTCACGTTTCCTGCTGTGTTAGAGACTCCAGAAAACAAGAGCTTGCTTCTCGCTCTAAAGCAGAGTGTGATCCATGGATGAGAACTCTGCTGTGTGTTTCCCTTCAGAGATGGAGTTAAATCCCAGGCTCTGTGTCTTCCTATAAGCAAGACTTCGTTACAGGTAAGGGCAGTCACTTTTCAGTTCAAAGGAACTACATCATCCTCAAAGCTCACACGTTTCTCATCTTAACTGACAAGCATTGGATGTTAAAGGACCAGTGCTTTGTGTCAGTTTCAGAAACATAGTTGGACTAGATATGGTCCGTATGTGTAGGAAACACCGTTCTTTTGTTCTCAGCGCACTCACGTTTCCTGCTGTCTTAGAGACTTTAGAAAGCAAGAGCTTGCTTCTCGCTCTAAAGCAAATTGTGATCAATGGATGAGATCTATGCTGTGTGTTTCCCTTCAGAAATGGAGTTAATCCCAGACTCTGTGTCTTCCTACAAGCAAGACTTCGTTTAAGGTAAGGGCAGTCACTTTTCTGCTCTAAGGAACTACATCGTTCACGAAGATCACACTTTTCTCATCTTAACTGACAAGCATTGGATGTTAGAGGACCAGTGCATTGTATCAGGTTCAGAAGAAGATTTGGACTACATATGGTCCATATGTGTAGGAAACACCGTTCTTTTGTTCTGGGCACACTCAGATTACCTGCTTTATTAGAGACTCTAGAAAGCAAGAGCGTGCTTCTCGCTCTAAAGCAGAGTGTGATCCATGGATGAGAACTCTGCTGTGTGTTTCCCTTCAGAGATGGAGTTAAATCCCAGGCTCTGAGTCTTACTATAAGCAAGACTTCGTTACAGGTAAGGGCAGTCACTTTTCAGTTCAAAGGAACTACATCATCCTCAAAGCTCACACGTTTCTCATCTTAACTGACAAGCATTGGATGTTAGAGGACCAGTGCTTTGTGTCAGTTTCAGAAACAGAGTTGGACTAGATATAGTCCGTATGTGTAGGAAACACCGTTCTTTTGTTCTCAGCGCACTCACGTTTCCTGCTGTCTTAGAGACTTTAGAAAGCAAGAGCTTGCTTCTCGCTCTAAAGCAAATTGTGATCCATGGATGAGAACTATGCTGTGTGTTTCCCTTCAGAAATGGAGTTAATCCCAGACTCTGTGTCTTCCTACAAGCAAGACTTCGTTTAAGGTAACGGCAGTCACTTTTCTGCTCAAACGAACTACATCGTTCATGAAGCTCACACGTTTCCCATCTTAACTGACAAGCATTGGATGTTAGAGGACCAGTGCTTTGTATCAGTTTCAGAAGAAGAGTTGGACTACATATGGTCCATATGTGTACGAAACTCCGTTCTTTTGTTCTCAGCACACTCACGTTTCCTGCTGTGTTAGAGACTCCAGAAAACAAGAGCGTGCTTCTCGCTCTAAAGCAGAGTGTGATCCATGGATGAGAACTCTGCTGTGTGTTTCCCTTCAGAGATGGAGTTAAATCCTAGGCTCTGTGTCTTACTACAAGCAAGACTTCGTTTCAGGTAAGGGCAGTCACTTTTCAGTTCAAAGGAACTACATCATTCTCAAAGCTCATACGTTTCTCATCTAAACTGACAAGCATTGTATGTTAGAGGACCAGTGCTTTGTGTCACTTACAGAAACAGAGTTGGACTAGATATGGTCCGTATGTGTAGGAAACACCGTTCTTTTGTACTCAGCGCACTCACGTTTCCTGGTCTCTTAGAGATTTTAGAAAGCAAGAGCGTGCTTCTCGCTCTAAAGCAGATTGTGATCCATGGATGAAAACTATGCTGTTTGTTTCCCTTCAGAAATGGAGTTAAATCCCAGACTCTGTGTCTTCCTACAAGAAAGACTTCGTTTAAGGTAAGGGCAGTCACTTTTCTGCTCAAACGAACTACATCGTTCATGAAGCTCACAGGTTTCCCATCTTAACTGACAAGCATTGGATGTTAGAGGACCAGTGCTTTGTATCAGTTTCAGAAGAAGATTTGGACTACATATGGTCCGTATGTTTACGAAACTCCGTTCTTTTGTTCTGGGCACACTCAGATTTCCTGCTGTATTAGAGACTCTAGAAAGCAAGAGCGTGCTTCTTGCTGTAAAGCAGAGTGTGATCCATGGGTGAGAACTATGCTGTGTGTTTCCCTTCAGAAATGGAGTTAAATACCAGGCTCTGTGTCTTCCTATAAGCAAGACTTCGTTTCAGGTAAGGGCAGTCACTTGTCATCTCAAACGAACTACATCGTTCACGAAGCTCAAACGTTTCTTATCTTAACAGGCAAGCATTGGATGTTAGAGGACCAGTGCTTTGTATCAGTTCCAGAAGCAGAGTTGGACTAGATATGGTCCGTATGTGTAGGAAACACCGTTCTTTTGTTCTCAGCACACTCACGTTTCCTGCTGTGTTACAGACTCCAGAAAGCAAGAGCGTGCTTCTCGCTCTAAAGCAGAGTGTGATCCATGGATGAGAACTCTGCTGTGTGTTTCCATTCAGAGATGGAGTTAAATCCCAGGCTCTGTGTCTTACTACAAGCAAGACTTCGTTACAGGTAAGGGCAGTCACTTTTCAGTTCAAAGGAACTACATCATTCTCAAAGCTCATACGTTTCTCATCTTAACTGACAAGCATTGGATGTTAGAGGACCAGTGCTTTGTGTCACTTACAGAAACAGAGTTGGACTAGATATGGTCCGTATGTGTAGGAAACACCGTTCTTTTGTTCTCAGCACACGCACGTTTCCACCTGTCTTAGAGACTCTAGAAAGCAAGAGCATGCTTCTTGTTCTAAAGCAGAGTGTGATCAATGGATGAGAACACTGCTGTGTGTTTCACTTCAGAAATGGAGTTAAATCCCAGGCTCTGAGTCTTCCTACAAGCAAAACTTCGTTTCAGGTAAGGGCAGTCACTTTTCTGCTCTAAGAAACTACATCGTTCACGAAGATCACACGTTTCTCATCTTAACTGACAAGCATTGGATGTTAGAGGACCAGTGCATTGTATCAGGTTCAGAAGAAGATTTGGACAACATATGGTCCATATGTGTAGGAAACACCGTTCTTTTGTTCTGGGCACACTCAGATTTCCTGCTGTATTAGAGACTCTAGAAAGCAAGAGCATGATTCTTGCTGTAAAACAGAGTGTGATCCATGGGTGAGAACTATGCTGTGTGTTTCCCTTCAGAAATGGAGTTAAATCCCAGGCTCTGTGTCTTCCTATAAGCAAGACTTCGTTTCAGGTAAGGGGAGTAACTTGTCATCTCAAACGAACTACATCGTTCACGAAGCTCACACGTTTCTTATCTTAACAGACAAGCATTGGATGTTAGAGGACCAGTGCTTTGTATCAGTTTCAGAAGCAGAGTTGGACTAGATATGGTCCGTATGTGTAGGAAACACCGTTCTTTTGTTCTCAGCACACTCACGTTTCCTGCTGTGTTAGAGACTCCAGAAAACAAGAGCTTGCTTCTCGCTCTAAAGCAGAGTGTGATCCATGGATGAGAACTCTGCTGTGTGTTTCCCTTCAGAGATGGAGTTAAATCCCAGGCTCTGTGTCTTCCTATAAGCAAGACTTCGTTACAGGTAAGGGCAGTCACTTTTCAGTTCAAAGGAACTACATCATCCTCAAAGCTCACACGTTTCTCATCTTAACTGACAAGCATTGGATGTTAAAGGACCAGTGCTTTGTGTCAGTTTCAGAAACATAGTTGGACTAGATATGGTCCGTATGTGTAGGAAACACCGTTCTTTTGTTCTCAGCGCACTCACGTTTCCTGCTGTCTTAGAGACTTTAGAAAGCAAGAGCGTGCTTCTCGCTCTAAAGCAAATTGTGATCAATGGATGAGATCTATGCTGTGTGTTTCCCTTCAGAAATGGAGTTAATCCCAGACTCTGTGTCTTCCTACAAGCAAGACTTCGTTTAAAGTAAGGGCAGTCACTTTTCTGCTCTAAGGAACTACATCGTTCACGAAGATCACACGTTTCTCATCTTAACTGACAAGCATTGGATGTTAGAGGACCAGTGCATTGTATCAGGTTCAGAAGAAGTTTTGGACTCCATATGGTCCATATGTGTAGGAAACACAGTTCTTTTGTTCTGGGCACACTCAGATTACCTGCTTTATTAGAGACTCTAGAAAGCAAGAGCGTGCTTCTCGCTCTAAAGCAGAGTGTGATCCATGGATGAGAACTCTGCTGTGTGTTTCCCTTCAGAGATGGAGTTAAATCCCAGGCTCTGAGTCTTACTATAAGCAAGACTTCGTTACAGGTAAGGGCAGTCACTTTTCAGTTCAAAGGAACTACATCATCCTCAAAGCTCACACGTTTCTCATCTTAACTGACAAGCATTGGATGTTAGAGGACCAGTGCTTTGTGTCAGTTTCAGAAACAGAGTTGGACTAGATATGGTCCGTTTGTGTAGGAAACACCGTTCTTTTGTTCTCAGCGCACTCATGTTTCCTGCTGTCTTAGAGACTTTAGAAAGCAAGAGCATGCTTCTCGCTCTAAAGCAAATTGTGATCCATGGATGAGAACTATGCTGTGTGTTTCCCTTCAGAAATGGAGTTAAATCCCAGTCTCTGTGTCTTCCTACAAGAAAGACTTCGTTTAAGGTAAGGGCAGTCACTTTTCAGTTCAAAGGAACTACATCATCCTCAAAGCTCACACGTTTCTCATCTTAACTGACAAGCATTGGATGTTAGAGGACCAGTGCTTTGTGTCAGTTTCAGAAACAGAGTTGGACTAGATATAGTCCGTATGTGTAGGAAACACCGTTCTTTTGTTCTCAGCGCACTCACGTTTCGTGCTGTCTTAGAGACTTTAGAAAGCAAGAGCTTGCTTCTCGCTCTAAAGCAAATTGTGATCCATGGATGAGAACTATGCTGTGTGTTTCCCTTCAGAAATGGAGTTAATCCCAGACTCTGTGTCTTCCTACAAGCAAGACTTCGTTTAAGGTAACGGCAGTCACTTTTCTGCTCAAACAAACTACATCGTTCATGAAGCTCACACGTTTCCCATCTTAACTGACAAGCATTGGATGTTAGAGGACCAGTGCTTTGTATCAGTTTCAGAAGAAGAGTTGGACTACATATGGTCCATATGTGTACGAAACTCCGTTCTTTTGTTCTCAGCACACTCACGTTTCCTGCTGTGTTAGAGACTCCAGAAAACAAGAGCTTGCTTCTCGCTCTAAAGCAGAGTGTGATCCATGGATGAGAACTCTGCTGTGTGTTTCCCTTCAGAGATGGAGTTAAATCCCAGGCTCTGTGTCTTACTACAAGCAAGACTTTGTTACAGGTAAGGGCAGTCACTTTTCAGTTCAAAGGAACTACATCATTCTCAAAGCTCATACGTTTCTCATCTAAACTGACAAGCATTGTATGTTAGAGGACCAGTGCTTTGTGTCACTTACAGAAACAGAGTTGGACTAGATATGGTCCGTATGTGTAGGAAACCCCGTTCTTTTGTACTCAGCGCACTCACGTTTCCTGGTCTCTTAGAGATTTTAGAAAGCAAGAGCGTGCTTCTCGCTCTAAAGCAGATTGTGATCCATGGATGAAAACTATGCTGTTTGTTTCCCTTCAGAAATGGAGTTAAATCCCAGACTCTGTGTCTTCCTACAAGAAAGACTTCGTTTAAGGTAAGGGCAGTCACTTTTCTGCTCAAACGAACTACATCGTTCATGAAGCTCACAGGTTTCCCATCTTAACTGACAAGCATTGGATGTTAGAGGACCAGTGCTTTGTATCAGTTTCAGAAGAAGATTTGGACTACATATGGTCCGTATGTTTACGAAACTCCGTTCTTTTGTTCTGGGCACACTCAGATTTCCTGCTGTATTAGAGACTCTAGAAAGCAAGAGCGTGCTTCTTGCTGTAAAGCAGAGTGTGATCCATGGGTGAGAACTATGCTGTGTGTTTCCCTTCAGAAATGGAGTTAAATACCAGGCTCTGTGTCTTCCTATAAGCAAGACTTCGTTTCAGGTAAGGGCAGTCACTTGTCATCTCAAACGAACTACATCGTTCACGAAGCTCAAACGTTTCTTATCTTAACAGGCAAGCATTGGATGTTAGAGGACCAGTGCTTTGTATCAGTTCCAGAAGCAGAGTTGGACTAGATATGGTCCGTATGTGTAGGAAACACCGTTCTTTTGTTCTCAGCACACTCACGTTTCCTGCTGTGTTACAGACTCCAGAAAGCAAGAGCGTGCTTCTCGCTCTAAAGCAGAGTGTGATCCATGGATGAGAACTCTGCTGTGTGTTTCCATTCAGAGATGGAGTTAAATCCCAGGCTCTGTGTCTTACTACAAGCAAGACTTCGTTTCAGGTAAGGGCAGTCACTTTTCTGCTCTAAGGAACTACATCGTTCACGAAGATCACACGTTTCTCATCTTAACTGACAAGCATTGGATGTTAGAGGACCAGTGCATTGTATCAGGTTCAGAAGAAGATTTGGACAACATATGGTCCATATGTGTAGGAAACACCGTTCTTTTGTTCTGGGCACACTCAGATTACCTGCTTTATTAGAGACTCTGGAAAGCAAGAGCGTGCTTCTCGCTCTAAAGCAGAGTGTGATCCATGGATGAGAACTCTGCTGTGTGTTTCCCTTCAGAGATGGAGTTAAATCCCAGGCTCTGTGTCTTACTATAAGCAAGACTTCGTTACAGGTAAGGGCAGTCACTTTTCAGTTCAAAGGAACTACATCATCCTCAAAGCTCACACGTTTCTCATCTTAACTGACAAGCATTGGATGTTAGAGGACCAGTGCTTTGTGTCAGTTTCAGAAACATAGTTGGACTAGATATGGTCCGTATGTGTAGGAAACACCGTTCTTTTGTTCTCAGCGCACTCACGTTTCCTGCTGTCTTAGAGACTTTAGAAAGCAAGAGCGTGCTTCTCGCTCTAAAGCAAATTGTGATCAATGGATGAGATCTATGCTGTGTGTTTCCCTTCAGAAATGGAGTTAATCCCAGACTCTGTGTCTTCCTACAAGCAAGACTTCGTTTAAGGTAAGGGCAGTCACTTTTCTGCTCTAAGGAACTACATCGTTCACGAAGATCACACGTTTCTCATCTTAACTGACAAGCATTGGATGTTAGAGGACCAGTGCATTTTATCAGGTTCAGAAGAAGATTTGGACTACATATGGTCCATATGTGTAGGAAACACCGTTCTTTTGTTCTGGGCACACTCAGATTACCTGCTTTATTAGAGACTCTAGAAAGCAAGAGCGTGCTTCTCGCTCTAAAGCAGAGTGTGATCCATGGATGAGAACTCTGCTGTGTGTTTCCCTTCAGAGATGGAGTTAAATCCCAGGCTCTGAGTCTTACTATAAGCAAGACTTCGTTACAGGTAAGGGCAGTCACTTTTCAGTTCAAAGGAACTACATCATCCTCAAAGCTCACACGTTTCTCATCTTAACTGACAAGCATTGGATGTTAGAGGACCAGTGCTTTGTGTCAGTTTCAGAAACAGAGTTGGACTAGATATGGTCCGTATGTGTAGGAAACACCGTTCTTTTGTTCTCAGCGCACTCACGTTTCCTGCTGTCTTAGAGACTTTAGAAAGCAAGAGCATGCTTCTCGCTCTAAAGCAAATTGTGATCCATGGATGAGAACTATGCTGTGTGTTTCCCTTCAGACATGGAGTTAAATCCCAGGCTCTGTGTATTACTACAAGCAAGACTTCGTTACAGGTAAGGGCAGTCACTTTTCAGTTCAAAGGAACTACCTCATTCTCAAAGCTCACACGTTTATCATCTTAACTGACAAGCATTGGATGTTAGAGGACCAGTGCTTTGTGTCACTTACAGAAACAGAGTTGGACTAGATATGGTCCGTAAGTGTAGGAAACACCGTTCTTTTGTTCTCAGTGCACTCACGTTTCCTGCTGTCTTAGAGACTCTAGAAAGCAAGAGCATGCTTCTTGTTCTAAAGCAGAGTGTGATCAATGGATGAGAACACTGCTGTGTGTTTCACTTCAGAAATGGAGTTAAATCCCAGGCTCTGTGTCTTCCTACAAGCAAGACTTCGTTTAAGGTAAGGGCAGTCACTTTTCTGCTCAAACGAACTACATCGTTCATGAAGCTCACACGTTTCCCATCTTAACTGACAAGCATTTGATGTTAGAGGACCAGTGCTTTGTATCAGTTTCAGAAGAAGATTTGGACTACATATGGTCCGTATGTTTACGAAACTCCGTTCTTTTGTTCTGGGCACACTCAGATTTCCTGCTGTATTAGAGACTCTAGAAATCAAGAGCGTGCTTCTTGCTGTAAAGCAGAGTGTGATCCATGGGTGAGAACTATGCTGTGTGTTTCCCTTCAGAAATGGAGTTAAATCCCAGGCTCTGTGTCTTCCTATAAGCAAGACTTCGTTTCAGGTAAGGGCAGTCACTTGTCATCTCAAACGAACTACATCGTTCACGAAGCTCACAGGTTTCTTATCTTAACACACAAGCATTGGATGGTAGAGGACCAGTGCTTTGTATCAGTTTCCGAAGCAGAGTTGGACTAGATATGGTCCGTATGTGTAGGAAACACCGTTCTTTTGTTCTCAGCACACTCACGTTTCCTGCTGTGTTAGAGACTCCAGAAAACAAGAGCGTGCTTATCGCTCTAAAGCAGAGTGTGATCCATGGATGAGAACTCTGCTGTGTGTTTCCCTTAAGAGATGGAGTTAAATCCCAGGCTCTGTGTCTTACTACAAGCAAGACTTCGTTACAGGTAAGGGCAGTCACTTTTCAGTTCAAAGGAACTACATCATTCTCAAAGCTCACACTTTTCTCATCTTAACTGACAAGCATTGGATGTTAGAGGACCAGTGCTTTGTGTCACTTACAGAAACAGAGTTAGACTAGATATGGTCCGTATGTGTAGGAAACACCGTTCTTTTGTTCTCAGCGCACTCACGTTTCCTGGTCTCTTAGAGACTTTAGAAAGCAAGAGCGTGCTTCTCGCTCTAAAGCAGATTGTGATCCATGAATGAGAACTATGCTGTTTGTTTCCCTTCAGAAATGGAGTTAAATCCCAGACTCTGTGTCTTCCTACAAGCAAGACTTCGTTTAAGAAAAGGGCAGTCACTTTTCTGCTCAAACGAACTACATCGTTCATGAAGCTCACACGTTTCCCATCTTAACTGACAAGCATTGGATGTTAGAGGACCAGTGCTTTGTATCAGTTTCCGAAGCAGAGTTGGACTAGATATGGTCCGTATGTGTAGGAAACACCGTTCTTTTGTTCTCAGCACACTCACGTTTCCTGCTGTGTTAGAGACTCCAGAAAGCAAGAGCGTGCTTCTCGCTCTAAAGCAGAGTGTGATCCTTGGATGAGAACTCTGCTGTGTGTTTCCCTTCAGAGATGGAGTTAAATCCCAGGCTCTGTGTCTTACTACAAGCAAGACTTCGTTACAGGTAAGGGCAGTCACTTTTCAGTTCAAAGGAACTACATCATTGTCAAAGCTCACACGTTTCTCATCTTAACTGACAAGCATTGGATGTTAGAGGACCAGTGCTTTGTGTCTATTTCAGAAACGGAGTTGGACTAGATATGGTCCGTATGTGTAGGAAACACCGTTCTTTTGTTCTCAGCGCACTCACGTTTCCTGCTGTCTTAGTGACTTTAGAAAGCAAGAGCGTGCTTCTCGCTCTAAAGCAGATTGTGATCCATGGATGAGAACTATGCTGTGTGTTTCTCTTCAGAAATGGAGTTAAATCCCAGACTCTGTGTCTTCCTACAAGCAAGAGTTCGTTTAAGGTAAGGGCAGTCACTTTTGTGCTCAAACGAACTACATCGTTCATGAAGCTCTCATGTTTCCCATCTTAACTGACAAGCATTGGATGTTAGAGGACCAGTGCATTGTATCAGTTTCAGAAACAGATTTGGACTACATATGGTCCATACGTGTAGGAAACACCGTTCTTTTGTTCTGGGCACATTCAGATTACCTGGTGTATTAGAGACTCTAGAAAGCAAGAGCGTGCTTCTCGCTCTAAAGCAGAGTGTGATCCATGGATGAGAACTCTGCTGTGTGTTTCCCTTCAGAAATGGAGTTAAATCCCAGGCTCTGTGTCTTCCTATAAGCAAGACTTCGTTTCAGGTAAGTGCAGTCACTTGTCATCTCAAACGAACTACATCGTTCACGAAGCTCACACGTTTCTCATCTTAACAGACAAGCATTGGATGTTAGAGGACCAGTGCTTTGTATCAGTTTCAGAAACAGAGTTGGACTAGATATGGTCCGTATGTGTAGGAAACACCGTTATTTTGTTCTCAGTACACTCAGATTTCCTGCTGTCTTAGAGACTTTAGAAAGCAAGAGCGTGCTTCTCGCTCTAAAGCAGATTGTGATCCATGGATGAGAACTATGCTGTGTGTTTCCCTTCAGTAATGGAGTTAAATCCCAGACTCTGTGTCTTACTACAAGCAAGACTTCGTTACAGGTAAGGGCAGTCACTATTCAGTTCAAAGGAACTACATCATTGTCAAAGCTCACACGTTTCTCATCTTAACTGACAATCATTGTATGTTAGAGGACCAGTGCTTTGTGTCACTTACAGAAACAGAGTTGGACTAGATATGGTCCGTATGTGTAGGAAACCCCGTTCTTTTGTACTCAGCGCACTCACGTTTCCTGGTCTCTTAGAGATTTTAGAAAGCAAGAGCGTGCTTCTCGCTCTAAAGCAGATTGTGATCCATGGATGAAAACTATGCTGTTTGTTTCCCTTCAGAAATGGAGTTAAATCCCAGACTCTGTGTCTTCCTACAAGAAAGACTTCGTTTAAGGTAAGGGCAGTCACTTTTCTGCTCAAACGAACTACATCGTTCATGAAGCTCACAGGTTTCCCATCTTAACTGACAAGCATTGGATGTTAGAGGACCAGTGCTTTGTATCAGTTTCAGAAGAAGATTTGGACTACATATGGTCCGTATGTTTACGAAACTCCGTTCTTTTGTTCTGGGCACACTCAGATTTCCTGCTGTATTAGAGACTCTAGAAAGCAAGAGCGTGCTTCTTGCTGTAAAGCAGAGTGTGATCCATGGGTGAGAACTATGCTGTGTGTTTCCCTTCAGAAATGGAGTTAAATACCAGGCTCTGTGTCTTCCTATAAGCAAGACTTCGTTTCAGGTAAGGGCAGTCACTTGTCATCTCAAACGAACTACATCGTTCACGAAGCTCAAACGTTTCTTATCTTAACAGGCAAGCATTGGATGTTAGAGGACCAGTGCTTTGTATCAGTTCCAGAAGCAGAGTTGGACTAGATATGGTCCGTATGTGTAGGAAACACCGTTCTTTTGTTCTCAGCACACTCACGTTTCCTGCTGTGTTACAGACTCCAGAAAGCAAGAGCGTGCTTCTCGCTCTAAAGCAGAGTGTGATCCATGGATGAGAACTCTGCTGTGTGTTTCCATTCAGAGATGGAGTTAAATCCCAGGCTCTGTGTCTTACTACAAGCAAGACTTCGTTTCAGGTAAGGGCAGTCACTTTTCTGCTCTAAGGAACTACATCGTTCACGAAGATCACACGTTTCTCATCTTAACTGACAAGCATTGGATGTTAGAGGACCAGTGCATTGTATCAGGTTCAGAAGAAGATTTGGACAACATATGGTCCATATGTGTAGGAAACACCGTTCTTTTGTTCTGGGCACACTCAGATTACCTGCTTTATTAGAGACTCTGGAAAGCAAGAGCGTGCTTCTCGCTCTAAAGCAGAGTGTGATCCATGGATGAGAACTCTGCTGTGTGTTTCCCTTCAGAGATGGAGTTAAATCCCAGGCTCTGTGTCTTACTATAAGCAAGACTTCGTTACAGGTAAGGGCAGTCACTTTTCAGTTCAAAGGAACTACATCATCCTCAAAGCTCACACGTTTCTCATCTTAACTGACAAGCATTGGATGTTAGAGGACCAGTGCTTTGTGTCAGTTTCAGAAACATAGTTGGACTAGATATGGTCCGTATGTGTAGGAAACACCGTTCTTTTGTTCTCAGCGCACTCACGTTTCCTGCTGTCTTAGAGACTTTAGAAAGCAAGAGCGTGCTTCTCGCTCTAAAGCAAATTGTGATCAATGGATGAGATCTATGCTGTGTGTTTCCCTTCAGAAATGGAGTTAATCCCAGACTCTGTGTCTTCCTACAAGCAAGACTTCGTTTAAGGTAAGGGCAGTCACTTTTCTGCTCTAAGGAACTACATCGTTCACGAAGATCACACGTTTCTCATCTTAACTGACAAGCATTGGATGTTAGAGGACCAGTGCATTTTATCAGGTTCAGAAGAAGATTTGGACTACATATGGTCCATATGTGTAGGAAACACCGTTCTTTTGTTCTGGGCACACTCAGATTACCTGCTTTATTAGAGACTCTAGAAAGCAAGAGCGTGCTTCTCGCTCTAAAGCAGAGTGTGATCCATGGATGAGAACTCTGCTGTGTGTTTCCCTTCAGAGATGGAGTTAAATCCCAGGCTCTGAGTCTTACTATAAGCAAGACTTCGTTACAGGTAAGGGCAGTCACTTTTCAGTTCAAAGGAACTACATCATCCTCAAAGCTCACACGTTTCTCATCTTAACTGACAAGCATTGGATGTTAGAGGACCAGTGCTTTGTGTCAGTTTCAGAAACAGAGTTGGACTAGATATGGTCCGTATGTGTAGGAAACACCGTTCTTTTGTTCTCAGCGCACTCACGTTTCCTGCTGTCTTAGAGACTTTAGAAAGCAAGAGCATGCTTCTCGCTCTAAAGCAAATTGTGATCCATGGATGAGAACTATGCTGTGTGTTTCCCTTCAGACATGGAGTTAAATCCCAGGCTCTGTGTATTACTACAAGCAAGACTTCGTTACAGGTAAGGGCAGTCACTTTTCAGTTCAAAGGAACTACCTCATTCTCAAAGCTCACACGTTTATCATCTTAACTGACAAGCATTGGATGTTAGAGGACCAGTGCTTTGTGTCACTTACAGAAACAGAGTTGGACTAGATATGGTCCGTAAGTGTAGGAAACACCGTTCTTTTGTTCTCAGTGCACTCACGTTTCCTGCTGTCTTAGAGACTCTAGAAAGCAAGAGCATGCTTCTTGTTCTAAAGCAGAGTGTGATCAATGGATGAGAACACTGCTGTGTGTTTCACTTCAGAAATGGAGTTAAATCCCAGGCTCTGTGTCTTCCTACAAGCAAGACTTCGTTTAAGGTAAGGGCAGTCACTTTTCTGCTCAAACGAACTACATCGTTCATGAAGCTCACACGTTTCCCATCTTAACTGACAAGCATTTGATGTTAGAGGACCAGTGCTTTGTATCAGTTTCAGAAGAAGATTTGGACTACATATGGTCCGTATGTTTACGAAACTCCGTTCTTTTGTTCTGGGCACACTCAGATTTCCTGCTGTATTAGAGACTCTAGAAATCAAGAGCGTGCTTCTTGCTGTAAAGCAGAGTGTGATCCATGGGTGAGAACTATGCTGTGTGTTTCCCTTCAGAAATGGAGTTAAATCCCAGGCTCTGTGTCTTCCTATAAGCAAGACTTCGTTTCAGGTAAGGGCAGTCACTTGTCATCTCAAACGAACTACATCGTTCACGAAGCTCACAGGTTTCTTATCTTAACACACAAGCATTGGATGGTAGAGGACCAGTGCTTTGTATCAGTTTCCGAAGCAGAGTTGGACTAGATATGGTCCGTATGTGTAGGAAACACCGTTCTTTTGTTCTCAGCACACTCACGTTTCCTGCTGTGTTAGAGACTCCAGAAAACAAGAGCGTGCTTATCGCTCTAAAGCAGAGTGTGATCCATGGATGAGAACTCTGCTGTGTGTTTCCCTTAAGAGATGGAGTTAAATCCCAGGCTCTGTGTCTTACTACAAGCAAGACTTCGTTACAGGTAAGGGCAGTCACTTTTCAGTTCAAAGGAACTACATCATTCTCAAAGCTCACACTTTTCTCATCTTAACTGACAAGCATTGGATGTTAGAGGACCAGTGCTTTGTGTCACTTACAGAAACAGAGTTAGACTAGATATGGTCCGTATGTGTAGGAAACACCGTTCTTTTGTTCTCAGCGCACTCACGTTTCCTGGTCTCTTAGAGACTTTAGAAAGCAAGAGCGTGCTTCTCGCTCTAAAGCAGATTGTGATCCATGAATGAGAACTATGCTGTTTGTTTCCCTTCAGAAATGGAGTTAAATCCCAGACTCTGTGTCTTCCTACAAGCAAGACTTCGTTTAAGAAAAGGGCAGTCACTTTTCTGCTCAAACGAACTACATCGTTCATGAAGCTCACACGTTTCCCATCTTAACTGACAAGCATTGGATGTTAGAGGACCAGTGCTTTGTATCAGTTTCCGAAGCAGAGTTGGACTAGATATGGTCCGTATGTGTAGGAAACACCGTTCTTTTGTTCTCAGCACACTCACGTTTCCTGCTGTGTTAGAGACTCCAGAAAGCAAGAGCGTGCTTCTCGCTCTAAAGCAGAGTGTGATCCTTGGATGAGAACTCTGCTGTGTGTTTCCCTTCAGAGATGGAGTTAAATCCCAGGCTCTGTGTCTTACTACAAGCAAGACTTCGTTACAGGTAAGGGCAGTCACTTTTCAGTTCAAAGGAACTACATCATTGTCAAAGCTCACACGTTTCTCATCTTAACTGACAAGCATTGGATGTTAGAGGACCAGTGCTTTGTGTCTATTTCAGAAACGGAGTTGGACTAGATATGGTCCGTATGTGTAGGAAACACCGTTCTTTTGTTCTCAGCGCACTCACGTTTCCTGCTGTCTTAGTGACTTTAGAAAGCAAGAGCGTGCTTCTCGCTCTAAAGCAGATTGTGATCCATGGATGAGAACTATGCTGTGTGTTTCTCTTCAGAAATGGAGTTAAATCCCAGACTCTGTGTCTTCCTACAAGCAAGAGTTCGTTTAAGGTAAGGGCAGTCACTTTTGTGCTCAAACGAACTACATCGTTCATGAAGCTCTCATGTTTCCCATCTTAACTGACAAGCATTGGATGTTAGAGGACCAGTGCATTGTATCAGTTTCAGAAACAGATTTGGACTACATATGGTCCATACGTGTAGGAAACACCGTTCTTTTGTTCTGGGCACATTCAGATTACCTGGTGTATTAGAGACTCTAGAAAGCAAGAGCGTGCTTCTCGCTCTAAAGCAGAGTGTGATCCATGGATGAGAACTCTGCTGTGTGTTTCCCTTCAGAAATGGAGTTAAATCCCAGGCTCTGTGTCTTCCTATAAGCAAGACTTCGTTTCAGGTAAGTGCAGTCACTTGTCATCTCAAACGAACTACATCGTTCACGAAGCTCACACGTTTCTCATCTTAACAGACAAGCATTGGATGTTAGAGGACCAGTGCTTTGTATCAGTTTCAGAAACAGAGTTGGACTAGATATGGTCCGTATGTGTAGGAAACACCGTTATTTTGTTCTCAGTACACTCAGATTTCCTGCTGTCTTAGAGACTTTAGAAAGCAAGAGCGTGCTTCTCGCTCTAAAGCAGATTGTGATCCATGGATGAGAACTATGCTGTGTGTTTCCCTTCAGTAATGGAGTTAAATCCCAGACTCTGTGTCTTACTACAAGCAAGACTTCGTTACAGGTAAGGGCAGTCACTATTCAGTTCAAAGGAACTACATCATTGTCAAAGCTCACACGTTTCTCATCTTAACTGACAATCATTGTATGTTAGAGGACCAGTGCTTTGTGTCACTTACAGAAACAGAGTTGGACTAGATATGGTCCGTATGTGTAGGAAACCCCGTTCTTTTGTACTCAGCGCACTCACGTTTCCTGGTCTCTTAGAGATTTTAGAAAGCAAGAGCGTGCTTCTCGCTCTAAAGCAGATTGTGATCCATGGATGAAAACTATGCTGTTTGTTTCCCTTCAGAAATGGAGTTAAATCCCAGACTCTGTGTCTTCCTACAAGAAAGACTTCGTTTAAGGTAAGGGCAGTCACTTTTCTGCTCAAACGAACTACATCGTTCATGAAGCTCACAGGTTTCCCATCTTAACTGACAAGCATTGGATGTTAGAGGACCAGTGCTTTGTATCAGTTTCAGAAGAAGATTTGGACTACATATGGTCCGTATGTTTACGAAACTCCGTTCTTTTGTTCTGGGCACACTCAGATTTCCTGCTGTATTAGAGACTCTAGAAAGCAAGAGCGTGCTTCTTGCTGTAAAGCAGAGTGTGATCCATGGGTGAGAACTATGCTGTGTGTTTCCCTTCAGAAATGGAGTTAAATACCAGGCTCTGTGTCTTCCTATAAGCAAGACTTCGTTTCAGGTAAGGGCAGTCACTTGTCATCTCAAACGAACTACATCGTTCACGAAGCTCAAACGTTTCTTATCTTAACAGGCAAGCATTGGATGTTAGAGGACCAGTGCTTTGTATCAGTTCCAGAAGCAGAGTTGGACTAGATATGGTCCGTATGTGTAGGAAACACCGTTCTTTTGTTCTCAGCACACTCACGTTTCCTGCTGTGTTACAGACTCCAGAAAGCAAGAGCGTGCTTCTCGCTCTAAAGCAGAGTGTGATCCATGGATGAGAACTCTGCTGTGTGTTTCCATTCAGAGATGGAGTTAAATCCCAGGCTCTGTGTCTTACTACAAGCAAGACTTCGTTTCAGGTAAGGGCAGTCACTTTTCTGCTCTAAGGAACTACATCGTTCACGAAGATCACACGTTTCTCATCTTAACTGACAAGCATTGGATGTTAGAGGACCAGTGCATTGTATCAGGTTCAGAAGAAGATTTGGACAACATATGGTCCATATGTGTAGGAAACACCGTTCTTTTGTTCTGGGCACACTCAGATTACCTGCTTTATTAGAGACTCTGGAAAGCAAGAGCGTGCTTCTCGCTCTAAAGCAGAGTGTGATCCATGGATGAGAACTCTGCTGTGTGTTTCCCTTCAGAGATGGAGTTAAATCCCAGGCTCTGTGTCTTACTATAAGCAAGACTTCGTTACAGGTAAGGGCAGTCACTTTTCAGTTCAAAGGAACTACATCATCCTCAAAGCTCACACGTTTCTCATCTTAACTGACAAGCATTGGATGTTAGAGGACCAGTGCTTTGTGTCAGTTTCAGAAACATAGTTGGACTAGATATGGTCCGTATGTGTAGGAAACACCGTTCTTTTGTTCTCAGCGCACTCACGTTTCCTGCTGTCTTAGAGACTTTAGAAAGCAAGAGCGTGCTTCTCGCTCTAAAGCAAATTGTGATCAATGGATGAGATCTATGCTGTGTGTTTCCCTTCAGAAATGGAGTTAATCCCAGACTCTGTGTCTTCCTACAAGCAAGACTTCGTTTAAGGTAAGGGCAGTCACTTTTCTGCTCTAAGGAACTACATCGTTCACGAAGATCACACGTTTCTCATCTTAACTGACAAGCATTGGATGTTAGAGGACCAGTGCATTTTATCAGGTTCAGAAGAAGATTTGGACTACATATGGTCCATATGTGTAGGAAACACCGTTCTTTTGTTCTGGGCACACTCAGATTACCTGCTTTATTAGAGACTCTAGAAAGCAAGAGCGTGCTTCTCGCTCTAAAGCAGAGTGTGATCCATGGATGAGAACTCTGCTGTGTGTTTCCCTTCAGAGATGGAGTTAAATCCCAGGCTCTGAGTCTTACTATAAGCAAGACTTCGTTACAGGTAAGGGCAGTCACTTTTCAGTTCAAAGGAACTACATCATCCTCAAAGCTCACACGTTTCTCATCTTAACTGACAAGCATTGGATGTTAGAGGACCAGTGCTTTGTGTCAGTTTCAGAAACAGAGTTGGACTAGATATGGTCCGTATGTGTAGGAAACACCGTTCTTTTGTTCTCAGCGCACTCACGTTTCCTGCTGTCTTAGAGACTTTAGAAAGCAAGAGCATGCTTCTCGCTCTAAAGCAAATTGTGATCCATGGATGAGAACTATGCTGTGTGTTTCCCTTCAGACATGGAGTTAAATCCCAGGCTCTGTGTATTACTACAAGCAAGACTTCGTTACAGGTAAGGGCAGTCACTTTTCAGTTCAAAGGAACTACCTCATTCTCAAAGCTCACACGTTTATCATCTTAACTGACAAGCATTGGATGTTAGAGGACCAGTGCTTTGTGTCACTTACAGAAACAGAGTTGGACTAGATATGGTCCGTAAGTGTAGGAAACACCGTTCTTTTGTTCTCAGTGCACTCACGTTTCCTGCTGTCTTAGAGACTCTAGAAAGCAAGAGCATGCTTCTTGTTCTAAAGCAGAGTGTGATCAATGGATGAGAACACTGCTGTGTGTTTCACTTCAGAAATGGAGTTAAATCCCAGGCTCTGTGTCTTCCTACAAGCAAGACTTCGTTTAAGGTAAGGGCAGTCACTTTTCTGCTCAAACGAACTACATCGTTCATGAAGCTCACACGTTTCCCATCTTAACTGACAAGCATTTGATGTTAGAGGACCAGTGCTTTGTATCAGTTTCAGAAGAAGATTTGGACTACATATGGTCCGTATGTTTACGAAACTCCGTTCTTTTGTTCTGGGCACACTCAGATTTCCTGCTGTATTAGAGACTCTAGAAATCAAGAGCGTGCTTCTTGCTGTAAAGCAGAGTGTGATCCATGGGTGAGAACTATGCTGTGTGTTTCCCTTCAGAAATGGAGTTAAATCCCAGGCTCTGTGTCTTCCTATAAGCAAGACTTCGTTTCAGGTAAGGGCAGTCACTTGTCATCTCAAACGAACTACATCGTTCACGAAGCTCACAGGTTTCTTATCTTAACACACAAGCATTGGATGGTAGAGGACCAGTGCTTTGTATCAGTTTCCGAAGCAGAGTTGGACTAGATATGGTCCGTATGTGTAGGAAACACCGTTCTTTTGTTCTCAGCACACTCACGTTTCCTGCTGTGTTAGAGACTCCAGAAAACAAGAGCGTGCTTATCGCTCTAAAGCAGAGTGTGATCCATGGATGAGAACTCTGCTGTGTGTTTCCCTTAAGAGATGGAGTTAAATCCCAGGCTCTGTGTCTTACTACAAGCAAGACTTCGTTACAGGTAAGGGCAGTCACTTTTCAGTTCAAAGGAACTACATCATTCTCAAAGCTCACACTTTTCTCATCTTAACTGACAAGCATTGGATGTTAGAGGACCAGTGCTTTGTGTCACTTACAGAAACAGAGTTAGACTAGATATGGTCCGTATGTGTAGGAAACACCGTTCTTTTGTTCTCAGCGCACTCACGTTTCCTGGTCTCTTAGAGACTTTAGAAAGCAAGAGCGTGCTTCTCGCTCTAAAGCAGATTGTGATCCATGAATGAGAACTATGCTGTTTGTTTCCCTTCAGAAATGGAGTTAAATCCCAGACTCTGTGTCTTCCTACAAGCAAGACTTCGTTTAAGAAAAGGGCAGTCACTTTTCTGCTCAAACGAACTACATCGTTCATGAAGCTCACACGTTTCCCATCTTAACTGACAAGCATTGGATGTTAGAGGACCAGTGCTTTGTATCAGTTTCCGAAGCAGAGTTGGACTAGATATGGTCCGTATGTGTAGGAAACACCGTTCTTTTGTTCTCAGCACACTCACGTTTCCTGCTGTGTTAGAGACTCCAGAAAGCAAGAGCGTGCTTCTCGCTCTAAAGCAGAGTGTGATCCTTGGATGAGAACTCTGCTGTGTGTTTCCCTTCAGAGATGGAGTTAAATCCCAGGCTCTGTGTCTTACTACAAGCAAGACTTCGTTACAGGTAAGGGCAGTCACTTTTCAGTTCAAAGGAACTACATCATTGTCAAAGCTCACACGTTTCTCATCTTAACTGACAAGCATTGGATGTTAGAGGACCAGTGCTTTGTGTCTATTTCAGAAACGGAGTTGGACTAGATATGGTCCGTATGTGTAGGAAACACCGTTCTTTTGTTCTCAGCGCACTCACGTTTCCTGCTGTCTTAGTGACTTTAGAAAGCAAGAGCGTGCTTCTCGCTCTAAAGCAGATTGTGATCCATGGATGAGAACTATGCTGTGTGTTTCTCTTCAGAAATGGAGTTAAATCCCAGACTCTGTGTCTTCCTACAAGCAAGAGTTCGTTTAAGGTAAGGGCAGTCACTTTTGTGCTCAAACGAACTACATCGTTCATGAAGCTCTCATGTTTCCCATCTTAACTGACAAGCATTGGATGTTAGAGGACCAGTGCATTGTATCAGTTTCAGAAACAGATTTGGACTACATATGGTCCATACGTGTAGGAAACACCGTTCTTTTGTTCTGGGCACATTCAGATTACCTGGTGTATTAGAGACTCTAGAAAGCAAGAGCGTGCTTCTCGCTCTAAAGCAGAGTGTGATCCATGGATGAGAACTCTGCTGTGTGTTTCCCTTCAGAAATGGAGTTAAATCCCAGGCTCTGTGTCTTCCTATAAGCAAGACTTCGTTTCAGGTAAGTGCAGTCACTTGTCATCTCAAACGAACTACATCGTTCACGAAGCTCACACGTTTCTCATCTTAACAGACAAGCATTGGATGTTAGAGGACCAGTGCTTTGTATCAGTTTCAGAAACAGAGTTGGACTAGATATGGTCCGTATGTGTAGGAAACACCGTTATTTTGTTCTCAGTACACTCAGATTTCCTGCTGTCTTAGAGACTTTAGAAAGCAAGAGCGTGCTTCTCGCTCTAAAGCAGATTGTGATCCATGGATGAGAACTATGCTGTGTGTTTCCCTTCAGTAATGGAGTTAAATCCCAGACTCTGTGTCTTACTACAAGCAAGACTTCGTTACAGGTAAGGGCAGTCACTATTCAGTTCAAAGGAACTACATCATTCTCAAAGCTCACACGTTTCTCATCTTAACTGACAATCATTGGATGTTAGAGGACCAGTGCTTTGTGTCAGTTTCAGAAACAGAGTTGGACTAGATATGGTCCTTATGTGTAGGAAACACCGTTCTTTTGTTCTCAGCGCACTCACGTTTCCTGCTGTCTTAGAGACTTTAGAAAGCAAGAGCGTGCTTCTCGCTCTAAAGCAGATTGTGATCCATGGATGAGAACTATGCTGTGTGTTTCTCTTCAGAAATGGAGTTAAATCCCTGACTCTGTGTCTTCCTACAAGCAAGAGTTCGTTTAAGGTAAGGGCAGTCACTTTTGTGCTCAAACGAACTACATCGTTCATGAAGCTCACATGTTTCCCATCTTAACTGACAAGCATTGGATGTTAGAGGACCAGTGCTTTGTATCAGTTTCAGAAGCAGAGTTGGACTAGATATGGTCCGTATGTGTAGGAAACACCTTTCTTTTGTTCTCAGCACACTCACGTTTCCTGCTTTTTTAGAGACTCCAGAAAGCAAGAGCGTGCTTCTTGCTCTAAAGCAGAGTGTGATCCATGGATGAGAACTCTGTTGTGTGTTTCCCTTCAGAGATGGAGTTAAATCCCAGGCTATGTGTCTTACTACAAGCAAGACTTCGTTACAGGTAAGGGCAGTCACTTTTCAGTTCAAAGGAACTACATCATTCTCAAAGCTCACACGTTTCTCATCTTAACTGACAAGCATTGGATGTTAGAGGACCAGTGCTTTGTGTCACTTACAGAAACACAGTTGGCCTAGATATGGTCCGTATGTGTAGGAAACACCGTTCTTTTGTTCTCAGCGCACTCACGTTTCCTGCTGTCTTAGAGACTCTAGAAAGCAAGAGCATGCTTCTTGTTCTAAAGCAGAGTGTGATCAATGGATGAGAACACTGCTGTGTGTTTCACTTCAGAAATGGAGTTAAATCCCAGGCTCTGTGTCTTCCTACAAGCAAGACTTCGTTTCAGGTAAGGGCAGTCACTTTTCTGCTCTAAGGAACTACATCGCTCACAAAGATCACACGTTTCTCATCTTAACTGACAAGCATTGGATGTTAGAGGACCAGTGCATTGTATCAGGTTCAAAAGAAGATTTGGACTACATATGGTCCATATGTGTAGGAAACACCGTTCTTTTGGTCTGGGCACACTCAGATTACCTGCTCTCTTAGAGACTTTAGAAAGCAAGAGCGTGCTTCTCACTCTAAAGCAGATTGTGATCCATGGATGAGAACTATGCTGTTTGTTTCCCTTCAGAAATGGAGTTAAATCCCAGACTCTGTGTCTTCCTACAAGCAAGACTTCGTTTAAGGTAAGGGCAGTCACTTTTCTGCTCAAACGAACTACATCGTTCATGAAGCTCACACGTTTCCCATCTTAACTGACAAGCATTTGATGTTAGAGGACCAGTGCTTTGTATCAGTTTCAGAAGAAGATTTGGACTACATATGGTCCGTATGTTTACAAAACTCCGTTCTTTTGTTCTGGGCACACTCAGATTTCCTGCTGTATTAGAGACTCTAGAAAGCAAGAGCGTGATTCTTGCTGTAAAACAGAGTGTGATCTATGGGTGAGAACTATGCTGTGTGTTTCCCTTCAGAAATGGAGTTAAATCCCAGGCTCTGTGTCTTCCTATAAGCAAGACTTCGTTTCAGGTAAGGGGAGTCACTTGTCATCTCAAACGAACTACATCGTTCACGAAGCTCAAACGTTTCTTATCTTAACAGACAAGCATTGGATGTTAGAGGACCAGTGCTTTGTATCAGTTTCAGAAGCAGAGTTGGACTAGATATGGTCCGTATGTGTAGGAAACACCGTTCTTTTGTTCTCAGCACACTCACGTTTCCTGCTGTGTTAGAGACTCCAGAAAACAAGAGCTTGCTTCTCGCTCTAAAGCAGAGTGTGATCCATGGATGAGAACTCTGCTGTGTGTTTCCCTTCAGAGATGGAGTTAAATCCCAGGCTCTGTGTCTTACTACAAGCAAGACTTCGTTACAGGTAAGGGCAGTCACTTTTCAGTTCAAAGGAACTACATCATCCTCAAAGCTCACACGTTTCTCATCTTAACTGACAAGCATTGGATGTTAGAGGACCAGTGCTTTGTGTCAGTTTCAGAAACATAGTTGGACTAGATATGGTCCGTATGTGTAGGAAACACCGTTCTTTTGTTCTCAGCGCACTCACGTTTCCTGCTGTCTTAAAGACTTTAGAAAGCAAGAGCGTGCTTCTCGCTCTAAAGCAAATTGTGATCCATGGATGAGAACTATGCTGTGTGTTTCCCTTCAGAAATGGAGTTAATCCCAGACTCTGTGTCTTCCTACAAGCAAGACTTCGTTTAAGGTAAGGGCAGTCACTTTTCTGCTCTACGGAACAACATCGTTCACGAAGATCACACGTTTCTCATCTTAACTGACAAGCATTGGATGGTAGAGGACCAGTGCATTGTATCAGGTTCAGAAGAAGATTTGGACTACATATGGTCCATATGTGTAGGAAACACCGTTCTTTTGTTCTGGGCACACTCAGATTACCTGCTTTATTAGAGTCTCTAGAAAGCAAGAGCGTGCTTCTCGCTCTAAAGCAGAGTGTGATCCATGGATGAGAACTCTGCTGTGTGTTTCCCTTCAGAGATGGAGTTAAATCCCAGGCTCTGTGTCTTACTATAAGCAAGACTTCGTTACAGGTAAGGGCAGTCACTTTTCAGTTCAAAGGAACTACATCATTCTCAAAGCTCACACGTTTCTCATCTTAACTGACAAGCATTGGATTTTAGAGGACCAGTGCTTTGTATCAGTTTCAGAAGCAGAGTTGGACTAGAAATGGTCCGTATGTGGAGGAAACACCGTTCTTTTGTTCTCAGCGCACTCACGTTTCCTGCTCTCTTAGAGACTTTAGAAAGCAAGAGCGTGCTTCTCGCTCTAAAGCAGATTGTGATCCATGGATGAGAACTATGCTGTTTGTTTCCCTTCAGAAATGGAGTTAAATCCCAGACTCTGTGTCTTCCTACAAGCAAGACTTCGTTACAGGTAAGGGCAGTCACTTTTCAGTTCAAAGGAACTACATCATCCTCAAAGCTCACACGTTTCCCATCTTAACTGACAAGCATTTGATGTTAGAGGACCAGTGCTTTGTATCAGTTTCAGAAGAAGATTTGGACTACATATGGTCCGTATGTTTACGAAACTCCGTTCTTTTGTTCTGGGCACACTCAGATTTCCTGCTGTATTAGAGACTCTAGAAAGCAAGAGCGTGCTTCTTGTTGTAAAACAGAGTGTGATCCATGGGTGAGAACTATGCTGTGTGTTTCCCTTCAGAAATGGAGTTAAATCCCAGGCTCTGTGTCTTCCTATAAGCAAGACTTCGTTTCAGGTAAGGGGAGTCACTTGTCATCTCAAACGAACTACATCGAACACGAAGCTCAAACGTTTCTTATCTTAACAGACAAGCATTGGATGTTAGAGGACCAGTGCTTTGTATCAGTTTCAGAAGCAGAGTTGGACTACATATGGTCCGTATGTGTAGGAAACACCGTTCTTTTGTTCTCAGCACACTCACGTTTCCTGCTGTGTTAGAGACTCCAGAAAACAAGAGCGTGCTTCTCGCTCTAAAGCAGAGTGTGATCCATGGATGAGAACTCTGCTGTGTGTTTCCCTTCAGAGATGGAGTTAAATCCCAGGCTCTGTGTCTTACTACAAGCAAGACTTCATTTCAGGTAAGGGCAGTCACTTTTCAGTTCAAAGGAACTACATCATCCTCAAAGCTCACACGTTTCTCATCTTAACTGACAAGCATTGGATGTTAGAGGACCAGTGCTTTGTATCAGTTTCAGAAACAGAGTTGGACTAGATATGGTCCGTATGTGTAGGAAACACCGTTATTTTGTTCTCAGTACACTCAGATTTCCTGCTGTCTTAGAGACTTTAGAAAGCAAGAGCGTGCTTCTCGCTCTAAAGCAGATTGTGATCCATGGATGAGAACTATGCTGTGTGTTTCCCTTCAGTAATGGAGTTAAATCCCAGACTCTGTGTCTTACTACAAGCAAGACTTCGTTACAGGTAAGGGCAGTCACTATTCAGTTCAAAGGAACTACATCATTGTCAAAGCTCACACGTTTCTCATCTTAACTGACAATCATTGGATGTTAGAGGACCAGTGCTTTGTGTCAGTTTCAGAAACAGAGTTGGACTAGATATGGTCCTTATGTGTAGGAAACACCGTTCTTTTGTTCTCAGCGCACTCACGTTTCCTGCTGTCTTAGAGACTTTAGAAAGCAAGAGCGTGCTTCTCGCTCTAAAGCAGATTGTGATCCATGGATGAGAACTATGCTGTGTGTTTCTCTTCAGAAATGGAGTTAAATCCCTGACTCTGTGTCTTCCTACAAGCAAGAGTTCGTTTAAGGTAAGGGCAGTCACTTTTGTGCTCAAACGAACTACATCGTTCATGAAGCTCACATGTTTCCCATCTTAACTGACAAGCATTGGATGTTAGAGGACCAGTGCTTTGTATCAGTTTCAGAAGCAGAGTTGGACTAGATATGGTCCGTATGTGTAGGAAACACCTTGCTTTTGTTCTCAGCACACTCACGTTTCCTGCTGTGTTAGAGACTCCAGAAAGCAAGAGCGTGCTTCTTGCTCTAAAGCAGAGTGTGATCCATGGATGAGAACTCTGTTGTGTGTTTCCCTTCAGAGATGGAGTTAAATCCCAGGCTCTGTGTCTTACTACAAGCAAGACTTCGTTACAGGTAAGGGCAGTCACTTTTCAGTTCAAAGGAACTACATCATTCTCAAAGCTCACACGTTTCTCATCTTAACTGACAAGCATTGGATGTTAGAGGACCAGTGCTTTGTGTCACTTACAGAAACACAGTTGGCCTAGATATGGTCCGTATGTGTAGGAAACACCGTTCTTTTGTTCTCAGCGCACTCACGTTTCCTGCTGTCTTAGAGACTCTAGAAAGCAAGAGCATGCTTCTTGTTCTAAAGCAGAGTGTGATCAATGGATGAGAACACTGCTGTGTGTTTCACTTCAGAAATGGAGTTAAATCCCAGGCTCTGTGTCTTCCTACAAGCAAGACTTCGTTTCAGGTAAGGGCAGTCACTTTTCTGCTCTAAGGAACTACATCGCTCACAAAGATCACACGTTTCTCATCTTAACTGACAAGCATTGGATGTTAGAGGACCAGTGCATTGTATCAGGTTCAAAAGAAGATTTGGACTACATATGGTCCATATGTGTAGGAAACACCGTTCTTTTGGTCTGGGCACACTCAGATTACCTGCTCTCTTAGAGACTTTAGAAAGCAAGAGCGTGCTTCTCACTCTAAAGCAGATTGTGATCCATGGATGAGAACTATGCTGTTTGTTTCCCTTCAGAAATGGAGTTAAATCCCAGACTCTGTGTCTTCCTACAAGCAAGACTTCGTTTAAGGTAAGGGCAGTCACTTTTCTGCTCAAACGAACTACATCGTTCATGAAGCTCACACGTTTCCCATCTTAACTGACAAGCATTTGATGTTAGAGGACCAGTGCTTTGTATCAGTTTCAGAAGAAGATTTGGACTACATATGGTCCGTATGTTTACAAAACTCCGTTCTTTTGTTCTGGGCACACTCAGATTTCCTGCTGTATTAGAGACTCTAGAAAGCAAGAGCGTGATTCTTGCTGTAAAACAGAGTGTGATCTATGGGTGAGAACTATGCTGTGTGTTTCCCTTCAGAAATGGAGTTAAATCCCAGGCTCTGTGTCTTCCTATAAGCAAGACTTCGTTTCAGGTAAGGGGAGTCACTTGTCATCTCAAACGAACTACATCGTTCACGAAGCTCAAACGTTTCTTATCTTAACAGACAAGCATTGGATGTTAGAGGACCAGTGCTTTGTATCAGTTTCAGAAGCAGAGTTGGACTAGATATGGTCCGTATGTGTAGGAAACACCGTTCTTTTGTTCTCAGCACACTCACGTTTCCTGCTGTGTTAGAGACTCCAGAAAACAAGAGCTTGCTTCTCGCTCTAAAGCAGAGTGTGATCCATGGATGAGAACTCTGCTGTGTGTTTCCCTTCAGAGATGGAGTTAAATCCCAGGCTCTGTGTCTTACTACAAGCAAGACTTCGTTACAGGTAAGGGCAGTCACTTTTCAGTTCAAAGGAACTACATCATCCTCAAAGCTCACACGTTTCTCATCTTAACTGACAAGCATTGGATGTTAGAGGACCAGTGCTTTGTGTCAGTTTCAGAAACATAGTTGGACTAGATATGGTCCGTATGTGTAGGAAACACCGTTCTTTTGTTCTCAGCGCACTCACGTTTCCTGCTGTCTTAAAGACTTTAGAAAGCAAGAGCGTGCTTCTCGCTCTAAAGCAAATTGTGATCCATGGATGAGAACTATGCTGTGTGTTTCCCTTCAGAAATGGAGTTAATCCCAGACTCTGTGTCTTCCTACAAGCAAGACTTCGTTTAAGGTAAGGGCAGTCACTTTTCTGCTCTACGGAACAACATCGTTCACGAAGATCACACGTTTCTCATCTTAACTGACAAGCATTGGATGGTAGAGGACCAGTGCATTGTATCAGGTTCAGAAGAAGATTTGGACTACATATGGTCCATATGTGTAGGAAACACCGTTCTTTTGTTCTGGGCACACTCAGATTACCTGCTTTATTAGAGTCTCTAGAAAGCAAGAGCGTGCTTCTCGCTCTAAAGCAGAGTGTGATCCATGGATGAGAACTCTGCTGTGTGTTTCCCTTCAGAGATGGAGTTAAATCCCAGGCTCTGTGTCTTACTATAAGCAAGACTTCGTTACAGGTAAGGGCAGTCACTTTTCAGTTCAAAGGAACTACATCATTCTCAAAGCTCACACGTTTCTCATCTTAACTGACAAGCATTGGATTTTAGAGGACCAGTGCTTTGTATCAGTTTCAGAAGCAGAGTTGGACTAGAAATGGTCCGTATGTGGAGGAAACACCGTTCTTTTGTTCTCAGCGCACTCACGTTTCCTGCTCTCTTAGAGACTTTAGAAAGCAAGAGCGTGCTTCTCGCTCTAAAGCAGATTGTGATCCATGGATGAGAACTATGCTGTTTGTTTCCCTTCAGAAATGGAGTTAAATCCCAGACTCTGTGTCTTCCTACAAGCAAGACTTCGTTACAGGTAAGGGCAGTCACTTTTCAGTTCAAAGGAACTACATCATCCTCAAAGCTCACACGTTTCCCATCTTAACTGACAAGCATTTGATGTTAGAGGACCAGTGCTTTGTATCAGTTTCAGAAGAAGATTTGGACTACATATGGTCCGTATGTTTACGAAACTCCGTTCTTTTGTTCTGGGCACACTCAGATTTCCTGCTGTATTAGAGACTCTAGAAAGCAAGAGCGTGCTTCTTGTTGTAAAACAGAGTGTGATCCATGGGTGAGAACTATGCTGTGTGTTTCCCTTCAGAAATGGAGTTAAATCCCAGGCTCTGTGTCTTCCTATAAGCAAGACTTCGTTTCAGGTAAGGGGAGTCACTTGTCATCTCAAACGAACTACATCGAACACGAAGCTCAAACGTTTCTTATCTTAACAGACAAGCATTGGATGTTAGAGGACCAGTGCTTTGTATCAGTTTCAGAAGCAGAGTTGGACTACATATGGTCCGTATGTTTACGAAACACCGTTCTTTTGTTCTCAGCACACTCACGTTTCCTGCTGTGTTAGAGACTCCAGAAAACAAGAGCGTGCTTCTCGCTCTAAAGCAGAGTGTGATCCATGGATGAGAACTCTGCTGTGTGTTTCCCTTCAGAGATGGAGTTAAATCCCAGGCTCTGTGTCTTACTACAAGCAAGACTTCATTTCAGGTAAGGGCAGTCACTTTTCAGTTCAAAGGAACTACATCATCCTCAAAGCTCACACGTTTCTCATCTTAACTGACAAGCATTGGATGTTAGAGGACCAGTGCTTTGTATCAGTTTCAGAAACAGAGTTGGACTAGATATGGTCCGTATGTGTAGGAAACACCGTTATTTTGTTCTCAGTACACTCAGATTTCCTGCTGTCTTAGAGACTTTAGAAAGCAAGAGCGTGCTTCTCGCTCTAAAGCAGATTGTGATCCATGGATGAGAACTATGCTGTGTGTTTCCCTTCAGTAATGGAGTTAAATCCCAGACTCTGTGTCTTACTACAAGCAAGACTTCGTTACAGGTAAGGGCAGTCACTATTCAGTTCAAAGGAACTACATCATTGTCAAAGCTCACACGTTTCTCATCTTAACTGACAATCATTGGATGTTAGAGGACCAGTGCTTTGTGTCAGTTTCAGAAACAGAGTTGGACTAGATATGGTCCTTATGTGTAGGAAACACCGTTCTTTTGTTCTCAGCGCACTCACGTTTCCTGCTGTCTTAGAGACTTTAGAAAGCAAGAGCGTGCTTCTCGCTCTAAAGCAGATTGTGATCCATGGATGAGAACTATGCTGTGTGTTTCTCTTCAGAAATGGAGTTAAATCCCTGACTCTGTGTCTTCCTACAAGCAAGAGTTCGTTTAAGGTAAGGGCAGTCACTTTTGTGCTCAAACGAACTACATCGTTCATGAAGCTCACATGTTTCCCATCTTAACTGACAAGCATTGGATGTTAGAGGACCAGTGCTTTGTATCAGTTTCAGAAGCAGAGTTGGACTAGATATGGTCCGTATGTGTAGGAAACACCTTGCTTTTGTTCTCAGCACACTCACGTTTCCTGCTGTGTTAGAGACTCCAGAAAGCAAGAGCGTGCTTCTTGCTCTAAAGCAGAGTGTGATCCATGGATGAGAACTCTGTTGTGTGTTTCCCTTCAGAGATGGAGTTAAATCCCAGGCTCTGTGTCTTACTACAAGCAAGACTTCGTTACAGGTAAGGGCAGTCACTTTTCAGTTCAAAGGAACTACATCATTCTCAAAGCTCACACGTTTCTCATCTTAACTGACAAGCATTGGATGTTAGAGGACCAGTGCTTTGTGTCACTTACAGAAACACAGTTGGCCTAGATATGGTCCGTATGTGTAGGAAACACCGTTCTTTTGTTCTCAGCGCACTCACGTTTCCTGCTGTCTTAGAGACTCTAGAAAGCAAGAGCATGCTTCTTGTTCTAAAGCAGAGTGTGATCAATGGATGAGAACACTGCTGTGTGTTTCACTTCAGAAATGGAGTTAAATCCCAGGCTCTGTGTCTTCCTACAAGCAAGACTTCGTTTCAGGTAAGGGCAGTCACTTTTCTGCTCTAAGGAACTACATCGCTCACAAAGATCACACGTTTCTCATCTTAACTGACAAGCATTGGATGTTAGAGGACCAGTGCATTGTATCAGGTTCAAAAGAAGATTTGGACTACATATGGTCCATATGTGTAGGAAACACCGTTCTTTTGGTCTGGGCACACTCAGATTACCTGCTCTCTTAGAGACTTTAGAAAGCAAGAGCGTGCTTCTCACTCTAAAGCAGATTGTGATCCATGGATGAGAACTATGCTGTTTGTTTCCCTTCAGAAATGGAGTTAAATCCCAGACTCTGTGTCTTCCTACAAGCAAGACTTCGTTTAAGGTAAGGGCAGTCACTTTTCTGCTCAAACGAACTACATCGTTCATGAAGCTCACACGTTTCCCATCTTAACTGACAAGCATTTGATGTTAGAGGACCAGTGCTTTGTATCAGTTTCAGAAGAAGATTTGGACTACATATGGTCCGTATGTTTACAAAACTCCGTTCTTTTGTTCTGGGCACACTCAGATTTCCTGCTGTATTAGAGACTCTAGAAAGCAAGAGCGTGATTCTTGCTGTAAAACAGAGTGTGATCTATGGGTGAGAACTATGCTGTGTGTTTCCCTTCAGAAATGGAGTTAAATCCCAGGCTCTGTGTCTTCCTATAAGCAAGACTTCGTTTCAGGTAAGGGGAGTCACTTGTCATCTCAAACGAACTACATCGTTCACGAAGCTCAAACGTTTCTTATCTTAACAGACAAGCATTGGATGTTAGAGGACCAGTGCTTTGTATCAGTTTCAGAAGCAGAGTTGGACTAGATATGGTCCGTATGTGTAGGAAACACCGTTCTTTTGTTCTCAGCACACTCACGTTTCCTGCTGTGTTAGAGACTCCAGAAAACAAGAGCTTGCTTCTCGCTCTAAAGCAGAGTGTGATCCATGGATGAGAACTCTGCTGTGTGTTTCCCTTCAGAGATGGAGTTAAATCCCAGGCTCTGTGTCTTACTACAAGCAAGACTTCGTTACAGGTAAGGGCAGTCACTTTTCAGTTCAAAGGAACTACATCATCCTCAAAGCTCACACGTTTCTCATCTTAACTGACAAGCATTGGATGTTAGAGGACCAGTGCTTTGTGTCAGTTTCAGAAACATAGTTGGACTAGATATGGTCCGTATGTGTAGGAAACACCGTTCTTTTGTTCTCAGCGCACTCACGTTTCCTGCTGTCTTAAAGACTTTAGAAAGCAAGAGCGTGCTTCTCGCTCTAAAGCAAATTGTGATCCATGGATGAGAACTATGCTGTGTGTTTCCCTTCAGAAATGGAGTTAATCCCAGACTCTGTGTCTTCCTACAAGCAAGACTTCGTTTAAGGTAAGGGCAGTCACTTTTCTGCTCTACGGAACAACATCGTTCACGAAGATCACACGTTTCTCATCTTAACTGACAAGCATTGGATGGTAGAGGACCAGTGCATTGTATCAGGTTCAGAAGAAGATTTGGACTACATATGGTCCATATGTGTAGGAAACACCGTTCTTTTGTTCTGGGCACACTCAGATTACCTGCTTTATTAGAGTCTCTAGAAAGCAAGAGCGTGCTTCTCGCTCTAAAGCAGAGTGTGATCCATGGATGAGAACTCTGCTGTGTGTTTCCCTTCAGAGATGGAGTTAAATCCCAGGCTCTGTGTCTTACTATAAGCAAGACTTCGTTACAGGTAAGGGCAGTCACTTTTCAGTTCAAAGGAACTACATCATTCTCAAAGCTCACACGTTTCTCATCTTAACTGACAAGCATTGGATTTTAGAGGACCAGTGCTTTGTATCAGTTTCAGAAGCAGAGTTGGACTAGAAATGGTCCGTATGTGGAGGAAACACCGTTCTTTTGTTCTCAGCGCACTCACGTTTCCTGCTCTCTTAGAGACTTTAGAAAGCAAGAGCGTGCTTCTCGCTCTAAAGCAGATTGTGATCCATGGATGAGAACTATGCTGTTTGTTTCCCTTCAGAAATGGAGTTAAATCCCAGACTCTGTGTCTTCCTACAAGCAAGACTTCGTTACAGGTAAGGGCAGTCACTTTTCAGTTCAAAGGAACTACATCATCCTCAAAGCTCACACGTTTCCCATCTTAACTGACAAGCATTTGATGTTAGAGGACCAGTGCTTTGTATCAGTTTCAGAAGAAGATTTGGACTACATATGGTCCGTATGTTTACGAAACTCCGTTCTTTTGTTCTGGGCACACTCAGATTTCCTGCTGTATTAGAGACTCTAGAAAGCAAGAGCGTGCTTCTTGTTGTAAAACAGAGTGTGATCCATGGGTGAGAACTATGCTGTGTGTTTCCCTTCAGAAATGGAGTTAAATCCCAGGCTCTGTGTCTTCCTATAAGCAAGACTTCGTTTCAGGTAAGGGGAGTCACTTGTCATCTCAAACGAACTACATCGAACACGAAGCTCAAACGTTTCTTATCTTAACAGACAAGCATTGGATGTTAGAGGACCAGTGCTTTGTATCAGTTTCAGAAGCAGAGTTGGACTACATATGGTCCGTATGTTTACGAAACACCGTTCTTTTGTTCTCAGCACACTCACGTTTCCTGCTGTGTTAGAGACTCCAGAAAACAAGAGCGTGCTTCTCGCTCTAAAGCAGAGTGTGATCCATGGATGAGAACTCTGCTGTGTGTTTCCCTTCAGAGATGGAGTTAAATCCCAGGCTCTGTGTCTTACTACAAGCAAGACTTCATTTCAGGTAAGGGCAGTCACTTTTCAGTTCAAAGGAACTACATCATCCTCAAAGCTCACACGTTTCTCATCTTAACTGACAAGCATTGGATGTTAGAGGACCAGTGCTTTGTGTCAGTTTCAGAAACAGAGTTGGACTAGATATAGTCCTTATGTGTAGGAAACACCGTTCTTTTGTTCTCAGCGCACACAAGTTTCCTGCTGTCTTAGAGACTTTAGAAAGCAAGAGCTTGCTTCTCGCTCTAAAGCAAATTGTGATCCATGGATGAGAACTATGCTGTGTGTTTCCCTTCAGAAATGGATTTAATCCCAGACTCTGTGTCTTCCTACAAGCAAGACTTCGTTTAAGGTAACGGCAGTCACTTTTCTGCTCAAACGAACTACATCGTTCATGAAGCTCACACGTTTCCCATCTTAACTGACAAGCATTGGATGTTAGAGGACCAGTGCTTTGTATCAGTTTCAGAAGAAGAGTTGGACTACATATGGTCCATATGTGTACGAAACTCCGTTCTTTTGTTCTCAGCACACTCACGTTTCCTGCTGTGTTAGAGACTCCAGAAAACAAGAGCGTGCTTCTCGCTCTAAAGAAGAGTGTGATCCATGGATGAGAACTCTGCTGTGTGTTTCCCTTCAGAGATGGAGTTAAATCCCAGGCTCTGTGTCTTACTACAAGCAAGACTTCGTTTCAGGTAAGGGGAGTAACTTGTCATCTCAAACGAACTACATCATTCACGAAGCTCACACGTTTCTTATCTTAACAGACAAGCATTGGATGTTAGAGGACCAGTGCTTTGTATCAGTTTCAGAAGCAGAGTTGGACTAGATATGGTCCGTATGTGTAGGAAACACCGTTCTTTTGTTCTCAGCACACTCACGTTTCCTGCTGTGTTAGAGACTCCAGAAAACAAGAGCTTGCTTCTCGCTCTAAAGCAGAGTGTGATCCATGGATGAGAACTCTGCTGTGTGTTTCCCTTCAGAGATGGAGTTAAATCCCAGGCTCTGTGTCTTCCTATAAGCAAGACTTCGTTACAGGTAAGGGCAGTCACTTTTCAGTTCAAAGGAACTACATCATCCTCAAAGCTCACACGTTTCTCATCTTAACTGACAAGCATTGGATGTTAAAGGACCAGTGCTTTGTGTCAGTTTCAGAAACATAGTTGGACTAGATATGGTCCGTATGTGTAGGAAACACCGTTCTTTTGTTCTCAGCGCACTCACGTTTCCTGCTGTCTTAGAGACTTTAGAAAGCAAGAGCTTGCTTCTCGCTCTAAAGCAAATTGTGATCAATGGATGAGATGTATGCTGTGTGTTTCCCTTCAGAAATGGAGTTAATCCCAGACTCTGTGTCTTCCTACAAGCAAGACTTCGTTTAAGGTAAGGGCAATCACTTTTCTGCTCTAAGGAACTACATCGTTCACGAAGATCACACTTTTCTCATCTTAACTGACAAGCATTGGATGTTAGAGGACCAGTGCATTGTATCAGGTTCAGAAGAAGATTTGGACTACATATGGTCCATATGTGTAGGAAACACCGTTCTTTTGTTCTGGGCACACTCAGATTACCTGCTTTATTAGAGACTCTAGAAAGCAAGAGCGTGCTTCTCGCTCTAAAGCAGAGTGTGATCCATGGATGAGAACTCTGCTGTGTGTTTCCCTTCAGAGATGGAGTTAAATCCCAGGCTCTGAGTCTTACTATAAGCAAGACTTCGTTACAGGTAAGGGCAGTCACTTTTCAGTTCAAAGGAACTACATCATCCTCAAAGCTCACACGTTTCTCATCTTAACTGACAAGCATTGGATGTTAGAGGACCAGTGCTTTGTGTCAGTTTCAGAAACAGAGTTGGACTAGATATAGTCCGTATGTGTAGGAAACACCGTTCTTTTGTTCTCAGCGCCCTCACGTTTCCTGCTGTCTTAGAGACTTTAGAAAGCAAGAGCTTGCTTCTCGCTCTAAAGCAAATTGTGATCCATGGATGAGAACTATGCTGTGTGTTTCCCTTCAGAAATGGAGTTAATCCCAGACTCTGTGTCTTCCTACAAGCAAGACTTCGTTTAAGGTAACGGCAGTCACTTTTCTGCTCAAACGAACTACATCGTTCATGAAGCTCACACGTTTCCCATCTTAACTGACAAGCATTGGATGTTAGAGGACCAGTGCTTTGTATCAGTTTCAGAAGAAGAGTTGGACTACATATGGTCCATATGTGTACGAAACACCGTTCTTTTGTTCTCAGCACACTCACGTTTCCTGCTGTGTTAGAGACTCCAGAAAACAAGAGCGTGCTTCTCACTCTAAAGCAGAGTGTGATCCATGGATGAGAACTCTGCTGTGTGTTTCCCTTCAGAGATGGAGTTAAATCCCAGGCTCTGTGTCTTACTACAAGCAAGACTTCGTTTCAGGTAAGGGCAGTCACTTTTCAGTTCAAAGGAACTACATCATTCTCAAAGCTCATACGTTTCTCATCTAAACTGACAAGCATTGTATGTTAGAGGACCAGTGCTTTGTGTCACTTACAGAAACAGAGTTGGACTAGATATGGTCCGTATGTGTAGGAAACACCGTTCTTTTGTACTCAGCGCACTCACGTTTCCTGGTCTCTTAGAGATTTTAGAAAGCAAGAGCGTGCTTCTCGCTCTAAAGCAGATTGTGATCCATGGATGAAAACTATGCTGTTTGTTTCCCTTCAGAAATGGAGTTAAATCCCAGACTCTGTGTCTTCCTACAAGAAAGACTTCGTTTAAGGTAAGGGCAGTCACTTTTCTGCTCAAACGAACTACATCGTTCATGAAGCTCACACGTTTCCCATCTTAACTGACAAGCATTGGATGTTAGAGGACCAGTGCTTTGTATCAGTTTCAGAAGAAGATTTGGACTACATATGGTCCGTATGTTTACGAAACTCCGTTCTTTTGTTCTGGGCACACTCAGATTTCCTGCTGTATTAGAGACTCTAGAAAGCAAGAGCGTGCTTCTTGCTGTAAAGCAGAGTGTGATCCATGGGTGAGAACTATGCTGTATGTTTCCCTTCAGAAATGGAGTTAAATACCAGGCTCTGTGTCTTCCTATAAGCAAGACTTCGTTTCAGGTAAGGGCAGTCACTTGTCATCTCAAACGAACTACATCGTTCACGAAGCTCAAACGTTTCTTATCTTAACAGGCAAGCATTGGATGTTAGAGGACCAGTGCTTTGTATCAGTTCCAGAAGCAGAGTTGGACTAGATATGGTCCGTATGTGTAGGAAACACCGTTCTTTTGTTCTCAGCACACTCACGTTTCCTGCTGTGTTACAGACTCCAGAAAGCAAGAGCGTGCTTCTCGCTCTAAAGCAGAGTGTGATCCATGGATGAGAACTCTGCTGTGTGTTTCCATTCAGAGATGGAGTTAAATCCCAGGCTCTGTGTCTTACTACAAGCAAGACTTCGTTACAGGTAAGGGCAGTCACTTTTCAGTTCAAAGGAACTACATCATTCTCAAAGCTCATACGTTTCTCATCTTAACTGACAAGCATTGGATGTTAGAGGACCAGTGCTTTGTGTCACTTACAGAAACAGAGTTGGACTAGATATGGTCCGTATGTGTAGGAAACACCGTTCTTCTGTTCTCAGCACACGCACGTTTCCACCTGTCTTAGAGACTCTAGAAAGCAAGAGCATGCTTCTTGTTCTAAAGCAGAGTGTGATCAATGGATGAGAACACTGCTGTGTGTTTCACTTCAGAAATGGAGTTAAATCCCAGGCTCTGAGTCTTCCTACAAGCAAAACTTCGTTTCAGGTAAGGGCAGTCACTTTTCTGCTCTAAGGAACTACATCGTTCACGAAGATCACACGTTTCTCATCTTAACTGACAAGCATTGGATGTTAGAGGACCAGTGCATTGTATCAGGTTCAGAAGAAGATTTGGACAACATATGGTCCATATGTGTAGGAAACACCGTTCTTTTGTTCTGGGCACACTCAGATTACCTGCTTTATTAGAGACTCTGGAAAGCAAGAGCGTGCTTCTCGCTCTAAAGCAGAGTGTGATCCATGGATGAGAACTCTGCTGTGTGTTTCCCTTCAGAGATGGAGTTAAATCCCAGGCTCTGTGTCTTACTATAAGCAAGACTTCGTTACAGGTAAGGGCAGTCACTTTTCAGTTCAAAGGAACTACATCATTCTCAAAGCTCACACGTTTCTCATCTTAACTGACAAGCATTGGATTTTAGAGGACCAGTGCTTTGTATCAGTTTCAGAAGCAGAGTTGGACTAGAAATGGTCCGTATGTGTAGGAAACTCCGTTCTTTTGTTCTGGGCACACTCAGATTTCCTGCTGTATTAGAGACTCTAGAAAGCAAGAGCATGATTCTTGCTGTAAAACAGAGTGTGATCCATGGGTGAGAACTATGCTGTGTGTTTCCCTTCAGAAATGGAGTTAAATCCCAGGCTCTGTGTCTTCCTATAAGCAAGACTTCGTTTCAGGTAAGGGGAGTAACTTGTCATCTCAAACGAACTACATCGTTCACGAAGCTCACACGTTTCTTATCTTAACAGACAAGCATTGGATGTTAGAGGACCAGTGCTTTGTATCAGTTTCAGAAGCAGAGTTGGACTAGATATGGTCCGTATGTGTAGGAAACACCGTTCTTTTGTTCTCAGCACACTCACGTTTCCTGCTGTGTTAGAGACTCCAGAAAACAAGAGCTTGCTTCTCGCTCTAAAGCAGAGTGTGATCCATGGATGAGAACTCTGCTGTGTGTTTCCCTTCAGAGATGGAGTTAAATCCCAGGCTCTGTGTCTTCCTATAAGCAAGACTTCGTTACAGGTAAGGGCAGTCACTTTTCAGTTCAAAGGAACTACATCATCCTCAAAGCTCACACGTTTCTCATCTTAACTGACAAGCATTGGATGTTAAAGGACCAGTGCTTTGTGTCAGTTTCAGAAACATAGTTGGACTAGATATGGTCCGTATGTGTAGGAAACACCGTTCTTTTGTTCTCAGCGCACTCACGTTTCCTGCTGTCTTAGAGACTTTAGAAAGCAAGAGCGTGCTTCTCGCTCTAAAGCAAATTGTGATCAATGGATGAGATCTATGCTGTGTGTTTCCCTTCAGAAATGGAGTTAATCCCAGACTCTGTGTCTTCCTACAAGCAAGACTTCGTTTAAGGTAAGGGCAGTCACTTTTCTGCTCTAAGGAACTACATCGTTCACGAAGATCACACGTTTCTCATCTTAACTGACAAGCATTGGATGTTAGAGGACCAGTGCATTGTATCAGGTTCAGAAGAAGTTTTGGACTCCATATGGTCCATATGTGTAGGAAACACCGTTCTTTTGTTCTGGGCACACTCAGATTACCTGCTTTATTAGAGACTCTAGAAAGCAAGAGCGTGCTTCTCGCTCTAAAGCAGAGTGTGATCCATGGATGAGAACTCTGCTGTGTGTTTCCCTTCAGAGATGGAGTTAAATCCCAGGCTCTGAGTCTTACTATAAGCAAGACTTCGTTACAGGTAAGGGCAGTCACTTTTCAGTTCAAAGGAACTACATCATCCTCAAAGCTCACACGTTTCTCATCTTAACTGACAAGCATTGGATGTTAGAGGACCAGTGCTTTGTGTCAGTTTCAGAAACAGAGTTGGACTAGATATGGTCAGTATGTGTAGGAAACACCGTTCTTTTGTTCTCAGCGCACTCATGTTTCCTGCTGTCTTAGAGACTTTAGAAAGCAAGAGCATGCTTCTCGCTCTAAAGCAAATTGTGATCCATGGATGAGAACTATGCTGTGTGTTTCCCTTCAGAAATGGAGTTAATTCCCAGTCTCTGTGTCTTCCTACAAGAAAGACTTCGTTTAAGGTAAGGGCAGTCACTTTTCTGCTCAAACGAACTACATCGTTCATGAAGCTCACACGTTTCCCATCTTAACTGACAAGCATTGGATGTTAGAGGACCAGTGCTTTGTATCAGTTTCAGAAGAAGATTTGGACTACATATGGTCCGTATGTTTACGAAACTCCGTTCTTTTGTTCTGGGCACACTCAGATTTCCTGCTGTATTAGAGACTCTAGAAAGCAAGAGCGTGCTTCTTGCTGTAAAGCAGTGTGTGATCCATGGGTGAGAACTATGCTGTGTGTTTCCCTTCAGAGATGGAGTTAAATCCCAGGCTCTGAGTGTTACTATAAGCAAGACTTCGTTACAGGTAAGGGCAGTCACTTTTCAGTTCAAAGGAACTACATCATCCTCAAAGCTCACACGTTTCTCATCTTAACTGACAAGCATTGGATGTTAGAGGACCAGTGCTTTGTGTCAGTTTCAGAAACAGAGTTGGACTAGATATAGTCCGTATGTGTAGGAAACACCGTTCTTTTGTTCTCAGCGCACTCACGTTTCGTGCTGTCTTAGAGACTTTAGAAAGCAAGAGCTTGCTTCTCGCTCTAAAGCAAATTGTGATCCATGGATGAGAACTATGCTGTGTGTTTCCATTCAGAAATGGAGTTAATCCCAGACTCTGTGTCTTCCTACAAGCAAGACTTCGTTTAAGGTAACGGCAGTCACTTTTCTGCTCAAACAAACTACATCGTTCATGAAGCTCACACGTTTCCCATCTTAACTGACAAGCATTGGATGTTAGAGGACCAGTGCTTTGTATCAGTTTCAGAAGAAGAGTTGGACTACATATGGTCCATATGTGTACGAAACTCCGTTCTTTTGTTCTCAGCACACTCACGTTTCCTGCTGTGTTAGAGACTCCAGAAAACAAGAGCGTGCTTCTCGCTCTAAAGCAGAGTGTGATCCATGGATGAGAACTCTGCTGTGTGTTTCCCTTCAGAGATGGAGTTAAATCCCAGGCTCTGTGTCTTACTACAAGCAAGACTTCGTTACAGGTAAGGGCAGTCACTTTTCAGTTCAAAGGAACTACATCATTCTCAAAGCTCATACGTTTCTCATCTAAACTGACAAGCATTGTATGTTAGAGGACCAGTGCTTTGTGTCACTTACAGAAACAGAGTTGGACTAGATATGGTCCGTATGTGTAGGAAACACCGTTCTTTTGTACTCAGCGCACTCACGTTTCCTGGTCTCTTAGAGATTTTAGAAAGCAAGAGCGTGCTTCTCGCTCTAAAGCAGATTGTGATCCATGGATGAAAACTATGCTGTTTGTTTCCCTTCAGAAATGGAGTTAAATCCCAGACTCTGTGTCTTCCTACAAGAAAGACTTCGTTTAAGGTAAGGGCAGTCACTTTTCTGCTCAAACGAACTACATCGTTCATGAAGCTCACAGGTTTCCCATCTTAACTGACAAGCATTGGATGTTAGAGGACCAGTGCTTTGTATCAGTTTCAGAAGAAGATTTGGACTACATATGGTCCGTATGTTTACGAAACTCCGTTCTTTTGTTCTGGGCACACTCAGATTTCCTGCTGTATTAGAGACTCTAGAAAGCAAGAGCGTGCTTCTTGCTGTAAAGCAGAGTGTGATCCATGGGTGAGAACTATGCTGTGTGTTTCCCTTCAGAAATGGAGTTAAATACCAGGCTCTGTGTCTTCCTATAAGCAAGACTTCGTTTCAGGTAAGGGCAGTCACTTGTCATCTCAAACGAACTACATCGTTCACGAAGCTCAAACGTTTCTTATCTTAACAGGCAAGCATTGGATGTTAGAGGACCAGTGCTTTCTATCAGTTCCAGAAGCAGAGTTGGACTAGATATGGTCCGTATGTGTAGGAAACACCGTTTTTTGTTCTCAGCACACTCACGTTTCCTGCTGTGTTACAGACTCCAGAAAGCAAGAGCGTGCTTCTCGCTCTAAAGCAGAGTGTGATCCATGGATGAGAACTCTGCTGTGTGTTTCCATTCAGAGATGGAGTTAAATCCCAGGCTCTGTGTCTTACTACAAGCAAGACTTCGTTACAGGTAAGGGCAGTCACTTTTCAGTTCAAAGGAACTACATCATTCTCAAAGCTCATATGTTTCTCATCTTAACTGACAAGCATTGGATGTTAGAGGACCAGTGCTTTGTGTCACTTACAGAAACAGAGTTGGACTAGATATGGTCCGTATGTGTAGGAAACACCGTTCTTTTTTTCTCAGCACACTCACGTTTCCTGCTGTCTTAGAGACTCTAGAAAGCAAGAGCATGCTTCTTGTTCTAAAGCAGAGTGTGATCAATGGATGAGAACACTGCTGTGTGTTTCACTTCAGAAATGGAGTTAAATCCCAGGCTCTGAGTCTTCCTACAAGCAAAACTTCGTTTCAGGTAAGGGCAGTCACTTTTCTGCTCTAAGGAACTACATCGTTCACGAAGATCACACGTTTCTCATCTTAACTGACAAGCATTGGATGTTAGAGGACCAGTGCATTGTATCAGGTTCAGAAGAAGATTTGGACAACATATGGTCCATATGTGTAGGAAACACCGTTCTTTTGTTCTGGGCACACTCAGATTACCTGCTTTATTAGAGACTCTGGAAAGCAAGAGCGTGCTTCTCGCTCTAAAGCAGAGTGTGATCCATGGATGAGAACTCTGCTGTGTGTTTCCCTTCAGAGATGGAGTTAAATCCCAGGCTCTGTGTCTTACTATAAGCAAGACTTCGTTACAGGTAAGGGCAGTCACTTTTCAGTTCAAAGGAACTACATCATCCTCAAAGCTCACACGTTTCTCATCTTAACTGACAAGCATTGGATGTTAAAGGACCAGTGCTTTGTGTCAGTTTCAGAAACATAGTTGGACTAGATATGGTCCGTATGTGTAGGAAACACCGTTCTTTTGTTCTCAGCGCACTCACGTTTCCTGCTGTCTTAGAGACTTTAGAAAGCAAGAGCGTGCTTCTCGCTCTAAAGCAAATTGTGATCAATGGATGAGATCTATGCTGTGTGTTTCCCTTCAGAAATGGAGTTAATCCCAGACTCTGTGTCTTCCTACAAGCAAGACTTCGTTTAAGGTAAGGGCAGTCACTTTTCTGCTCTAAGGAACTACATCGTTCACGAAGATCACACGTTTCTCATCTTAACTGACAAGCATTGGATGTTAGAGGACCAGTGCATTTTATCAGGTTCAGAAGAAGATTTGGACTACATATGGTCCATATGTGTAGGAAACACCGTTCTTTTGTTCTGGGCACACTCAGATTACCTGCTTTATTAGAGACTCTAGAAAGCAAGAGCGTGCTTCTCGCTCTAAAGCAGAGTGTGATCCATGGATGAGAACTCTGCTGTGTGTTTCCCTTCAGAGATGGAGTTAAATCCCAGGCTCTGAGTCTTACTATAAGCAAGACTTCGTTACAGGTAAGGGCAGTCACTTTTCAGTTCAAAGGAACTACATCATCCTCAAAGCTCACACGTTTCTCATCTTAACTGACAAGCATTGGATGTTAGAGGACCAGTGCTTTGTGTCAGTTTCAGAAACAGAGTTGGACTAGATATGGTCCGTATGTGTAGGAAACACCGTTCTTTTGTTCTCAGCGCACTCACGTTTCCTGCTGTCTTAGAGACTTTAGAAAGCAAGAGCATGCTTCTCGCTCTAAAGCAAATTGTGATCCATGGATGAGAACTATGCTGTGTGTTTCCCTTCAGAAATGGAGTTAAATCCCAGTCTCTGTGTCTTCCTACAAGAAAGACTTCGTTTAAGGTAAGGGCAGTCACTTTTCTGCTCAAACGAACTACATCGTTCATGAAGCTCACACGTTTCCCATCTTAACTGACAAGCATTGGATGTTAGAGGACCAGTGCTTTGTATCAGTTTCAGAAGAAGATTTGGACTACATATGGTCCGTATGTTTACGAAACTCCGTTCTTTTGTTCTGGGCACACTCAGATTTCCTGCTGTATTAGAGACTCTAGAAAGCAAGAGCGTGCTTCTTGCTGTAAAGCAGAGTGTGATCCATGGGTGAGAACTATGCTGTGTGTTTCCCTTCAGAAATGGAGTTAAATCCCAGGCTCTGTGTCTTCCTATAAGCAAGACTTCGTTTCAGGTAAGGGCAGTCACTTGTCATCTCAAACGAACTACATAGTTCACGAAGCTCACACGTTTCTTATCTTATCAGACAAGCATTGGATGTTAGAGGACCAGTGCTTTGTATCAGTTTCAGAAGCAGAGTTGGACTAGATATGGTCCGTATGTGTAGGAAACACCGTTCTTTTGTTCTCAGCACACTCACGTTTCCTGCTGTGTTACAGACTCCAGAAAGCAAGAGCGTGCTTCTCGCTCTAAAGCAGAGTGTGATCCATGGATGAGAACTCTGCTGTGTGTTTCCCTTCAGAGATGGAGTTAAATCCCAGGCTCTGTGTCTTACTACAAGCAAGACTTCGTTACAGGTAAGGGCAGTCACTTTTCAGTTCAAAGGAACTACATCATTGTCAAAGCTCACACGTTTCTCATCTTAACTGACAAGCATTGGATGTTAGAGGACCAGTGCTTTGTGTGTATTTCAGAAACAGAGTTGGACTAGATATGGTCCGTATGTGTAGGAAACACCGTTCTTTTGTTCTCAGCGCACTCACATTTCCTGCTGTCTTAGTGACTTTAGAAAGCAAGAGCGTGCTTCTCGCTCTAAAGCAGATTGTGATCCATGGATGAGAACTATGCTGTGTGTTTCTCTTCAGAAATGGAGTTAAATCCCAGACTCTGTGTCTTCCTACAAGCAAGAGTTTGTTTAAGGTAAGGGCAGTCACTTTTGTGCTCAAACGAACTACATCGTTCATGAAGCTCTCATGTTTCCCATCTTAACTGACAAGCATTGGATGTTAGAGGACCAGTGCTTTGTATCAGTTTCAGAAGCAGAGTTGGACTAGATATGGTCCGTATGTGTAGGAAACACCTTTCTTTTTTTCTCAGCACACTCACGTTTCCTGCTGTGTTAGAGACTCCAGAAAGCAAGAGCGTGCTTCTTGCTCTAAAGCAGAGTGTGATCCATGGATGAGAACTCTGTTGTGTGTTTCCCTTCAGAGATGGAGTTAAATCCCAGGCTCTGTGTCTTACTACAAGCAAGACTTCGTTACAGGTAAGGGCAGTCACTTTTCAGTTCAAAGGAACTACATCATTCTCAAAGCTCACACGTTTCTCATCTTAACTGACAAGCATTGGATGTTAGAGGACCAGTGCTTTGTGTCACTTACAGAAACAGAGTTGGCCTAGATATGGTCCGTATATGTAGGAAACACCGTTCTTTTGTTCTCAGCGCACTCACGTTTCCTGCTGTCTTAGAGACTCTAGAAAGCAAGAGCATGCTTCTTGTTCTAAAGCAGAGTGTGATCAATGGATGAGAACACTGCTGTGTGTTTCACTTCAGAAATGGAGTTAAATCCCAGGCTCTGTGTCTTCCTACAAGCAAGACTTCGTTTCAGGTAAGGGCAGTCACTTTTCTGCTCTAAGGAACTACATCGCTCACAAAGATCACACGTTTCTCATCTTAACTGACAAGCATTGGATGTTAGAGGACCAGTGCATTGTATCAGGTTCAGAAGAAGATTTGGACTACATATGGTCCATATGTGTAGGAAACACCGTTCTTTTGTTCTGGGCACACTCAGATTACCTGCTCTCTTAGAGACTTTAGAAAGCAAGAGCGTGCTTCTCACTCTAAAGCAGATTGTGATCCATGGATGAGAACTATGCTGTTTGTTTCCCTTCAGAAATGGAGTTAAATCCCAGACTCTGTGTCTTCCTACAAGCAAGACTTCGTTTAAGGTAAGGGCAGTCACTTTTCTGCTCAAACGAACTACATCGTTCATGAAGCTCACACGTTTCCCATCTTAACTGACAAGCATTTGATGTTAGAGGACCAGTGCTTTGTATCAGTTTCAGAAGAAGATTTGGACTACATATGGTCCGTATGTTTACGAAACTCCGTTCTTTTGTTCTGGGCACACTCAGATTTCCTGCTGTATTAGAGACTCTAGAAAGCAAGAGCGTGCTTCTTGCTGTAAAGCAGAGTGTGATCCATGGGTGAGAACTATGCTGTGTGTTTCCCTTCAGAAATGGAGTTAAATCCCAGGCTCTGTGTCTTCCTATAAGCAAGACTTCGTTTCAGGTAAGGGGAGTCACTTGTCATCTCAAACGAACTACATCGTTCACGAAGCTCAAACGTTTCTTATCTTAACAGACAAGCATTGGATGTTAGAGGACCAGTGCTTTGTATCAGTTTCAGAAGCAGAGTTGGACTACATATGGTCCGTATGTTTACGAAACACCGTTCTTTTGTTCTCAGCACACTCACGTTTCCTGCTGTGTTACAGACTCCAGAAAGCAAGAGCGTGCTTCTCGCTCTAAAGCAGAGTGTGATCCATGGATGAGAACTCTGCTGTGTGTTTCCCTTCAGAGATGGAGTTAAATCCCAGGCTCTGTGTCTTACTACAAGCAAGTCTTCGTTACAGGTAAGGGCAGTCACTTTTCAGTTCAAAGGAACTACATCATTGTCAAAGCTCACACGTTTCTCATCTTAACTGACAAGCATTGGATGTTAGAGGACCAGTGCTTTGTGTGTATTTCAGAAACAGAGTTGGACTAGATATGGTCCGTATGTGTAGGAAACACCGTTCTTTTGTTCTCAGCGCACTCACATTTCCTGCTGTCTTAGTGACTTTAGAAAGCAAGAGCGTGCTTCTCGCTCTAAAGCAAATTGTGATCCATGGATGAGAACTATGCTGTGTGTTTCCCTTCAGAAATGGAGTTAATCCCAGACTCTGTGTCTTCCTACAAGCAAGACTTCGTTTAAGGTAACGGCAGTCACTTTTCTGCTCAAACGAACTACATCGTTCATGAAGCTCACACGTTTCCCATCTTAACTGACAAGCATTGGATGTTAGAGGACCAGTGCTTTGTATCAGTTTCAGAAGAAGAGTTGGACTACATATGGTCCATATGTGTACGAAACTCCGTTCTTTTGTTCTCAGCACACTCACGTTTCCTGCTGTGTTAGAGACTCCAGAAAACAAGAGCGTGCTTCTCGCTCTAAAGCAGAGTGTGATCCATGGATGAGAACTCTGCTGTGTGTTTCCCTTCAGAGATGGAGTTAAATCCCAGGCTCTGTGTCTTACTACAAGCAAGACTTCGTTACAGGTAAGGGCAGACACTTTTCAGTTCAAAGGAACTACATCATTCTCAAAGCTCATACGTTTCTCATCTAAACTGACAAGCATTGTATGTTAGAGGACCAGTGCTTTGTGTCACTTACAGAAACAGAGTTGGACTAGATATGGTCCGTATGTGTAGGAAACACCGTTCTTTTTTTCTCAGCGCACTCACGTTTCCTGGTCTCTTAGAGATTTTAGAAAGCAAGAGCGTGCTTCTCGCTCTAAAGCAGATTGTGATCCATGGATGAAAACTATGCTGTTTGTTTCCCTTCAAAAATGGAGTTAAATCCCAGACTCTGTGTCTTCCTACAAGAAAGACTTCGTTTAAGGTAAGGGCAGACACTTTTCTGCTCAAACGAACTACATCATTCATGAAGCTCACAGGTTTCCCATCTTAACTGACAAGCATTGGATGTTAGAGGACCAGTGCTTTGTATCAGTTTCAGAAGAAGATTTGGACTACATATGGTCCGTATGTTTACGAAACTCCGTTCTTTTGTTCTGGGCACACTCAGATTTCCTGCTGTATTAGAGACTCTAGAAAGCAAGAGCATGCTTCTTGCTGTAAAGCACAGTGTGATCCATGGGTGAGAACTATGCTGTGTGTTTCCCTTCAGAAATGGAGTTAAATACCAGGCTCTGTGTCTTCCTATAAGCAAGACTTCGTTTCAGGTAAGGGCAGTCACTTGACATCTCAAACGAACTACATCGTTCACGAAGCTCAAACGTTTCTTATCTTAACAGGCAAGCATTGGATGTTAGAGGACCAGTGCTTTGTATCAGTTCCAGAAGCAGAGTTGGACTAGATATGGTCCGTATGTGTAGGAAACACCGTTCTTTTGTTCTCAGCACACTCACGTTTCCTGCTGTGTTACAGACTCCAGAAAGCAAGAGCGTGCTTCTCGCTCTAAAGCAGAGTGTGATCCATGGATGAGAACTCTGCTGTGTGTTTCCATTCAGAGATGGAGTTAAATCCCAGGCTCTGTGTCTTACTACAAGCAAGACTTCGTTTCAGGTAAGGGCAGTCACTTTTCAGTTCAAAGGAACTACATCATTCTCAAAGCTCATACATTTCTCATCTTAACTGACAAGCATTGGATGTTAGAGGACCAGTGCTTTGTGTCACTTACAGAAACAGAGTTGGACTAGATATGGTCCGTATGTGTAGGAAACACCGTTCTTTTGTTCTCAGCAAACTCACGTTTCCTGCTGTCTTAGAGACTCTAGAAAGCAAGAGCATGCTTCTTGTTCTAAAGCAGAGTGTGATCAATGGATGAGAACACTGCTGTGTGTTTCACTTCACAAATGGAGTTAAATCCCAGGCTCTGAGTCTTCCTACAAGCAAAACTTCGTTTCAGGTAAGGGCAGTCACTTTTCTGCTCTAAGGAACTACATCGTTCACGAAGATCACACGTTTCTCATCTTAACTGACAAGCATTGGATGTTAGAGGACCAGTGCATTGTATCAGGTTCAGAAGAAGATTTGAACAACATATGGTCCATATGTGTAGGAAACACCGTTCTTTTGTTCTGGGCACACTCAGATTACCTGCTTTATTAGAGACTCTGGAAAGCAAGAGCGTGCTTCTCGCTCTAAAGCAGAGTGTGATCCATGGATGAGAACTCTGCTGTGTGTTTCCCTTCAGAGATGGAGTTAAATCCCAGGCTCTGTGTCTTACTATAAGCAAGACTTCGTTACAGGTAAGGGGAGTAACTTGTCATCTCAAACGAACTACATCGTTCACGAAGCTCACACGTTTCTTATCTTAACAGACAAGCATTGGATGTTAGAGGACCAGTGCTTTGTATCAGTTTCAGAAGCAGAGTTGGACTAGATATGGTCGGTATGTGTAGGAAACACCGTTCTTTTGTTCTCAGCACACTCACGTTTCCTGCTGTGTTAGAGACTCCAGAAAACAAGAGCTTGCTTCTCGCTCTAAAGCAGAGTGTGATCCATGGATGAGAACTCTGCTGTGTGTTTCCCTTCAGAGATGGAGTTAAATCCCAGGCTCTGTGTCTTCCTATAAGCAAGACTTCGTTACAGGTAAGGGCAGTCACTTTTCAGTTCAAAGGAACTACATCATCCTCAAAGCTCACACGTTTCTCATCTTAACTGACAAGCATTGGATGTTAAAGGACCAGTGCTTTGTGTCAGTTTCAGAAACATAGTTGGACTAGATATGGTCCGTATGTGTAGGAAACACCGTTCTTTTGTTCTCAGCGCACTCACGTTTCCTGCTGTCTTAGAGACTTTAGAAAGCAAGAGCGTGCTTCTCGCTCTAAAGCAAATTGTGATCAATGGATGAGATCTATGCTGTGTGTTTCCCTTCAGAAATGGAGTTAATCCCAGACTCTGTGTCTTCCTACAAGCAAGACTTCGTTTAAGGTAAGGGCAGTCACTTTTCTGCTCTAAGGAGCTACATCGTTCACGAAGATCACATGTTTCTCATCTTAACTGACAAGCATTGGATGTTAGAGGACCAGTGCATTGTATCAGGTTCAGAAGAAGATTTGGACTACATATGGTCCATATGTGTAGGAAACACCGTTCTTTTGTTCTGGGCACACTCAGATTACCTGCTTTATTAGAGACTCTAGAAAGCAAGAGCGTGCTTCTCGCTCTAAAGCAGAGTGTGATCCATGGATGAGAACTCTGCTGTGTGTTTCCCTTCAGAGATGGAGTTAAATCCCAGGCTCTGAGTCTTACTATAAGCAAGACTTCGTTACAGGTAAGGGCAGTCACTTTTCAGTTCAAAGGAACTACATCATCCTCAAAGCTCACACGTTTCTCATCTTAACTGACAAGCATTGGATGTTAGAGGACCAGTGCTTTGTGTCAGTTTCAGAAACAGAGTTGGACTAGATATGGTCCGTATGTGTAGGAAACACCGTTCTTTTGTTCTCAGCGCACTCACGTTTCCTGCTGTCTTAGAGACTTTAGAAAGCAAGAGCATGCTTCTCGCTCTAAAGCAAATTGTGATCCATGGATGAGAACTATGCTGTGTGTTTCCCTTCAGAAATGGAGTTAAATCCCAGTCTCTGTGTCTTCCTACAAGAAAGACTTCGTTTAAGGTAAGGGCAGTCACTTTTCTGCTCAAACGAACTACATCGTTCATGAAGCTCACACGTTTCCCATCTTAACTGACAAGCATTGGATGTTAGAGGACCAGTGCTTTGTATCAGTTTCAGAAGAAGATTTGGACTACATATGGTCCGTATGTTTACGAAACTCCGTTCTTTTGTTCTGGGCACACTCAGATTTCCTGCTGTATTAGAGACTCTAGAAAGCAAGAGCGTGCTTCTTGCTGTAAAGCAGAGTGTGATCCATGGGTGAGAACTATGCTGTGTGTTTCCCTTCAGAAATGGAGTTAAATACCAGGCTCTGTGTCTTCCTATAAGCAAGACTTCGTTTCAGGTAAGAGCAGTCACTTGTCATCTCAAACGAACTACATAGTTCACAAAGCTCACACGTTTCTTATCTTATCAGACAAGCATTGGATGTTAGAGGACCAGTGCTTTGTATCAGTTTCAGAAGCAGAGTTGGACTAGATATGGTCCGTATGTGTAGGAAACACCGTTCTTTTGTTCTCAGCACACTCACGTTTCCTGCTGTGCTACAGACTCCAGAAAGCAAGAGCGTGCTTCTCGCTCTAAAGCACAGTGTGATCCATGGATGAGAACTCTGCTGTGTGTTTCCCTTCAGAGATGGAGTTAAATCCCAGGCTCTGTGTCTTACTACAAGCAAGACTTCGTTACAGGTAAGGGCAGTCACTTTTCAGTTCAAAGGAACTACATCATTCTCAAAGCTCATACGTTTCTCATCCTAACTGACAAGCATTGGATGTTAGAGGACCAGTGCTTTGTGTCACTTACAGAAACAGAGTTGGACTAGATATGGTCCGTATGTGTAGGAAACACCGTTCTTTTGTTCTCAGCACACTCACGTTTCCTGCTGTCTTAGAGACTCTAGAAAGCAAGAGCATGCTTCTTGTTCTAAAGCAGAGTGTGATCAATGGATGAGAACACTGCTGTGTGTTTCACTTCAGAAATGGAGTTAAATCCCAGGCTCTGAGTCTTCCTACAAGCAAAACTTCGTTTCAGGTAAGGGCAGTCACTTTTCTGCTCTAAGGAACTACATCGTTCACGAAGATCACACGTTTCTCATCTTAACTGACAAGCATTGGATGTTAGAGGACCAGTGCATTGTATCAGGTTCAGAAGAAGATTTGGACAACATATGGTCCATATGTGTAGGAAACACCGTTCTTTTGTTCTGGGCACACTCAGATTACCTGCTTTATTAGAGACTCTGGAAAGCAAGAGCGTGCTTCTCGCTCTAAAGCAGAGTGTGATCCATGGATGAGAACTCTGCTGTGTGTTTCCCTTCAGAGATGGAGTTAAATCCCAGGCTCTGTGTCTTACTATAAGCAAGACTTCGTTACAGGTAAGGGCAGTCACTTTTCAGTTCAAAGGAACTACATCATCCTCAAAGCTCACACGTTTCTCATCTTAACTGACAAGCATTGGATGTTAAAGGACCAGTGCTTTGTGTCAGTTTCAGAAACATAGTTGGACTAGATATGGTCCGTATGTGTAGGAAACACCGTTCTTTTGTTCTCAGCGCACTCACGTTTCCTGCTGTCTTAGAGACTTTAGAAAGCAAGAGCGTGCTTCTCGCTCTAAAGCAAATTGTGATCAATGGATGAGATCTATGCTGTGTGTTTCCCTTCAGAAATGGAGTTAATCCCAGACTCTGTGTCTTCCTACAAGCAAGACTTCGTTTAAGGTAAGGGCAGTCACTTTTCTGCTCTAAGGAACTACATCGTTCACGAAGATCACACGTTTCTCATCTTAACTGACAAGCATTGGATGTTAGAGGACCAGTGCATTTTATCAGGTTCAGAAGAAGATTTGGACTACATATGGTCCATATGTGTAGGAAACACCGTTCTTTTGTTCTGGGCACACTCAGATTACCTGCTTTATTAGAGACTCTAGAAAGCAAGAGCGTGCTTCTCGCTCTAAAGCAGAGTGTGATCCATGGATGAGAACTCTGCTGTGTGTTTCCCTTCAGAGATGGAGTTAAATCCCAGGCTCTGAGTCTTACTATAAGCAAGACTTCGTTACAGGTAAGGGCAGTCACTTTTCAGTTCAAAGGAACTACATCATCCTCAAAGCTCACACGTTTCTCATCTTAACTGACAAGCATTGGATTTTAGAGGACCAGTGCTTTGTGTCAGTTTCAGAAACAGAGTTGGACTAGATATGGTCCGTATGTGTAGGAAACACCGTTCTTTTGTTCTCAGCGCACTCACGTTTCCTGCTGTCTTAGAGACTTTAGAAAGCAAGAGCATGCTTCTCGCTCTAAAGCAAATTGTGATCCATGGATGAGAACTATGCTGTGTGTTTCCCTTCAGAAATGGAGTTAAATCCCAGTCACTGTGTCTTCCTACAAGAAAGACTTCGTTTAAGGTAAGGGCAGTCACTTTTCTGCTCAAACGAACTACATCGTTCATGAAGCTCACACGTTTCCCATCTTAACTGACAAGCATTGGATGTTAGAGGACCAGTGCTTTGTATCAGTTTCAGAAGAAGATTTGGACTACATATGGTCCGTATGTTTACGAAACTCCGTTCTTTTGTTCTGGGCACACTCAGATTTCCTGCTGTATTAGAGACTCTAGAAAGCAAGAGCGTGCTTCTTGCTGTAAAGCAGAGTGTGATCCATGGGTGAGAACTATGCTGTGTGTTTCCCTTCAGAAATGGAGTTAAATCCCAGGCTCTGTGTCTTCCTATAAGCAAGACTTCGTTTCAGGTAAGGGCAGTCACTTGTCATCTCAAACGAACTACATAGTTCACGAAGCTCACACGTTTCTTATCTTATCAGACAAGCATTGGATGTTAGAGGACCAGTGCTTTGTATCAGTTTCAGAAGCAGAGTTGGACTAGATATGGTCCGTATGTGTAGGAAACACCGTTCTTTTGTTCTCAGCACACTCACGTTTCCTGCTGTGTTACAGACTCCAGAAAGCAAGAGCGTGCTTCTCGCTCTAAAGCAGAGTGTGATCCATGGATGAGAACTCTGCTGTGTGTTTCCCTTCAGAGATGGAGTTAAATCCCAGGCTCTGTGTCTTACTACAAGCAAGACTTCGTTACAGGTAAGGGCAGTCACTTTTCAGTTCAAAGGAACTACATCATTGTCAAAGCTCACACGTTTCTCATCTTAACTGACAAGCATTGGATGTTAGAGGACCAGTGCTTTGTGTGTATTTCAGAAACAGAGTTGGACTAGATATGGTCCGTATGTGTAGGAAACACCGTTCTTTTGTTCTCAGCGCACTCACGTTTCCTGCTGTCTTAGAGACTCTAGAAAGCAAGAGCATGCTTCTTGTTCTAAAGCAGAGTGTGATCAATGGATGAGAACACTGCTGTGTGTTTCACTTCAGAAATGGAGTTAAATCCCAGGCTCTGTGTCTTCCTACAAGCAAGACTTCGTTTCAGGTAAGGGCAGTCACTTTTCTGCTCTAAGGAACTACATCGCTCACAAAGATCACACGTTTCTCATCTTAACTGACAAGCATTGGATGTTAGAGGACCAGTGCATTGTATCAGGTTCAGAAGAAGATTTGGACTACATATGGTCCATATGTGTAGGAAACACCGTTCTTTTGTTCTGGGCACACTCAGATTACCTGCTCTCTTAGAGACTTTAGAAAGCAAGAGCGTGCTTCTCACTCTAAAGCAGATTGTGATCCATGGATGAGAACTATGCTGTTTGTTTCCCTTCAGAAATGGAGTTAAATCCCAGACTCTGTGTCTTCCTACAAGCAAGACTTCGTTTAAGGTAAGGGCAGTCACTTTTCTGCTCAAACGAACTACATCGTTCATGAAGCTCACACGTTTCCCATCTTAACTGACAAGCATTTGATGTTAGAGGACCAGTGCTTTGTATCAGTTTCAGAAGAAGATTTGGACTACATATGGTCCGTATGTTTACGAAACTCCGTTCTTTTGTTCTGGGCACACTCAGATTTCCTGCTGTATTAGAGACTCTAGAAAGCAAGAGCGTGCTTCTTGCTGTAAAGCAGAGTGTGATCCATGGGTGAGAACTATGCTGTGTGTTTCCCTTCAGAAATGGAGTTAAATCCCAGGCTCTGTGTCTTCCTATAAGCAAGACTTCGTTTCAGGTAAGGGGAGTCACTTGTCATCTCAAACGAACTACATCGTTCACGAAGCTCAAACGTTTCTTATCTTAACAGACAAGCATTGGATGTTAGAGGACCAGTGCTTTGTATCAGTTTCAGAAGCAGAGTTGGACTACATATGGTCCGTATGTGTAGGAAACACCGTTCTTTTGTTCTCAGCACACTCACGTTTCCTGCTGTGCTACAGACTCCAGAAAGCAAGAGCGTGCTTCTCGCTCTAAAGCACAGTGTGATCCATGGATGAGAACTCTGCTGTGTGTTTCCCTTCAGAGATGGAGTTAAATCCCAGGCTCTGTGTCTTACTACAAGCAAGACTTCGTTACAGGTAAGGGCAGTCACTTTTCAGTTCAAAGGAACTACATCATTCTCAAAGCTCATACGTTTCTCATCCTAACTGACAAGCATTGGATGTTAGAGGACCAGTGCTTTGTGTCACTTACAGAAACAGAGTTGGACTAGATATGGTCCGTATGTGTAGGAAACACCGTTCTTTTGTTCTCAGCACACTCACGTTTCCTGCTGTCTTAGAGACTCTAGAAAGCAAGAGCATGCTTCTTGTTCTAAAGCAGAGTGTGATCAATGGATGAGAACACTGCTGTGTGTTTCACTTCAGAAATGGAGTTAAATCCCAGGCTCTGAGTCTTCCTACAAGCAAAACTTCGTTTCAGGTAAGGGCAGTCACTTTTCTGCTCTAAGGAACTACATCGTTCACGAAGATCACACGTTTCTCATCTTAACTGACAAGCATTGGATGTTAGAGGACCAGTGCATTGTATCAGGTTCAGAAGAAGATTTGGACAACATATGGTCCATATGTGTAGGAAACACCGTTCTTTTGTTCTGGGCACACTCAGATTACCTGCTTTATTAGAGACTCTGGAAAGCAAGAGCGTGCTTCTCGCTCTAAAGCAGAGTGTGATCCATGGATGAGAACTCTGCTGTGTGTTTCCCTTCAGAGATGGAGTTAAATCCCAGGCTCTGTGTCTTACTATAAGCAAGACTTCGTTACAGGTAAGGGCAGTCACTTTTCAGTTCAAAGGAACTACATCATCCTCAAAGCTCACACGTTTCTCATCTTAACTGACAAGCATTGGATGTTAAAGGACCAGTGCTTTGTGTCAGTTTCAGAAACATAGTTGGACTAGATATGGTCCGTATGTGTAGGAAACACCGTTCTTTTGTTCTCAGCGCACTCACGTTTCCTGCTGTCTTAGAGACTTTAGAAAGCAAGAGCGTGCTTCTCGCTCTAAAGCAAATTGTGATCAATGGATGAGATCTATGCTGTGTGTTTCCCTTCAGAAATGGAGTTAATCCCAGACTCTGTGTCTTCCTACAAGCAAGACTTCGTTTAAGGTAAGGGCAGTCACTTTTCTGCTCTAAGGAACTACATCGTTCACGAAGATCACACGTTTCTCATCTTAACTGACAAGCATTGGATGTTAGAGGACCAGTGCATTTTATCAGGTTCAGAAGAAGATTTGGACTACATATGGTCCATATGTGTAGGAAACACCGTTCTTTTGTTCTGGGCACACTCAGATTACCTGCTTTATTAGAGACTCTAGAAAGCAAGAGCGTGCTTCTCGCTCTAAAGCAGAGTGTGATCCATGGATGAGAACTCTGCTGTGTGTTTCCCTTCAGAGATGGAGTTAAATCCCAGGCTCTGAGTCTTACTATAAGCAAGACTTCGTTACAGGTAAGGGCAGTCACTTTTCAGTTCAAAGGAACTACATCATCCTCAAAGCTCACACGTTTCTCATCTTAACTGACAAGCATTGGATGTTAGAGGACCAGTGCTTTGTGTCAGTTTCAGAAACAGAGTTGGACTAGATATGGTCCGTATGTGTAGGAAACACCGTTCTTTTGTTCTCAGCGCACTCACGTTTCCTGCTGTCTTAGAGACTTTAGAAAGCAAGAGCATGCTTCTCGCTCTAAAGCAAATTGTGATCCATGGATGAGAACTATGCTGTGTGTTTCCCTTCAGAAATGGAGTTAAATCCCAGTCTCTGTGTCTTCCTACAAGAAAGACTTCGTTTAAGGTAAGGGCAGTCACTTTTCTGCTCAAACGAACTACATCGTTCATGAAGCTCACACGTTTCCCATCTTAACTGACAAGCATTGGATGTTAGAGGACCAGTGCTTTGTATCAGTTTCAGAAGAAGATTTGGACTACATATGGTCCGTATGTTTACGAAACTCCGTTCTTTTGTTCTGGGCACACTCAGATTTCCTGCTGTATTAGAGACTCTAGAAAGCAAGAGCGTGCTTCTTGCTGTAAAGCAGAGTGTGATCCATGGGTGAGAACTATGCTGTGTGTTTCCCTTCAGAAATGGAGTTAAATCCCAGGCTCTGTGTCTTCCTATAAGCAAGACTTCGTTTCAGGTAAGGGCAGTCACTTGTCATCTCAAACGAACTACATAGTTCACGAAGCTCACACGTTTCTTATCTTATCAGACAAGCATTGGATGTTAGAGGACCAGTGCTTTGTATCAGTTTCAGAAGCAGAGTTGGACTAGATATGGTCCGTATGTGTAGGAAACACCGTTCTTTTGTTCTCAGCACACTCACGTTTCCTGCTGTGTTACAGACTCCAGAAAGCAAGAGCGTGCTTCTCGCTCTAAAGCAGAGTGTGATCCATGGATGAGAACTCTGCTGTGTGTTTCCCTTCAGAGATGGAGTTAAATCCCAGGCTCTGTGTCTTACTACAAGCAAGACTTCGTTACAGGTAAGGGCAGTCACTTTTCAGTTCAAAGGAACTACATCATTGTCAAAGCTCACACGTTTCTCATCTTAACTGACAAGCATTGGATGTTAGAGGACCAGTGCTTTGTGTGTATTTCAGAAACAGAGTTGGACTAGATATGGTCCGTATGTGTAGGAAACACCGTTCTTTTGTTCTCAGCGCACTCACGTTTCCTGCTGTCTTAGAGACTCTAGAAAGCAAGAGCATGCTTCTTGTTCTAAAGCAGAGTGTGATCAATGGATGAGAACACTGCTGTGTGTTTCACTTCAGAAATGGAGTTAAATCCCAGGCTCTGTGTCTTCCTACAAGCAAGACTTCGTTTCAGGTAAGGGCAGTCACTTTTCTGCTCTAAGGAACTACATCGCTCACGAAGATCACACGTTTCTCATCTTAACTGACAAGCATTGGATGTTAGAGGACCAGTGCAGTGTATCAGGTTCAGAAGCAGATTTGGACTACATATGGTCCATATGTGTAGGAAACACCGTTCTTTTGTTCTGGGCACACTCAGATTACTTGCTTTATTAGAGACTCTAGAAAGCAAGAGCGTGCTTCTCGCTCTAAAGCAGAGTGTGATCCATGGATGAGAACTCTGCTGTGTGTTTCCCTTCAGAGATGGAGTTAAATCCCAGGCTCTGTGTCTTACTATAAACAAGACTTCGTTACAGGTAAGGGCAGTCACTTTTCAGTTCAAAGGAACTACATCATTCTCAAAGCTCACACGTTTCTCATCTTAACTGACAAGCATTGGATGTTAGAGGACCAGTGCTTTGTGTCACTTACAGAAACAGAGTTGGACTAGATATGGTCCGTATGTGTAGGAAACACCGTTCTTTTGTTCTCAGCGCACTCACGTTTCCTGGTCTCTTAGAGATTTTAGAAAGCAAGAGCGTGCTTCTCGCTCTAAAGCAGATTGTGATCCATGAATGAGAACTATGCTGTTTGTTTCCCTTCAGAAATGGAGTTAAATCCCAGACTCTGTGTCTTCCTACAAGCAAGACTTCGTTTAAGGTAAGGGCAGTCACTTTTCTTCTCAAACGAACTACATCGTTCATGAAGCTCACACGTTTCCCATCTTAACTGACAAGCATTGGATGTTAGAGGACCAGTGCTTTGTATCAGTTTCAGAAGAAGATTTGGACTACATATGGTCTGTATGTTTACGAAACTCCGTTCTTTTGTTCTGGGCACACTCAGATTTCCTGCTGTATTAGAGACTCTAGAAAGCAAGAGCGTGCTTCTTGCTGTAAAGCAGAGTGTGATCCATGGGTGAGAACTATGCTGTGTGTTTCCCTTCAGAAATGGAGTTAAATCCCAGGCTCTGTGTCTTCCTATAAGCAAGACTTCGTTTCAGGTAAGGGCAGTCACTTGTCATCTCAAACGAACTACATAGTTCACGAAGCTCACACGTTTCTTATCTTATCAGACAAGCATTGGATGTTAGAGGAACAGGGCTTTGTATCAGTTTCAGAAGCAGAGTTGGACTAGATATGGTCCGTATGTGTAGGAAACACCGTTCTTTTGTTCTCAGCACACTCACGTTTCCTGCTGTGTTACAGACTCCAGAAAGCAAGAGCGTGCTTCTCGCTCTAAAGCAGAGTGTGATCCATGGATGAGAACTCTGCTGTGTGTTTCCCTTCAGAAATGGAGTTAAATCCCAGGCTCTGTGTCTTACTACAAGCAAGACTTCGTTACAGGTAAGGGCAGTCACTTTTCAGTTCAAAGGAACTACATCATTCTCAAAGCTCATACGTTTCTCATCCTAACTGACAAGCATTGGATGTTAGAGGACCAGTGCTTTGTGTCACTTACAGAAACAGAGTTGGACTAGATATGGTCCGTATGTGTAGGAAACACCGTTCTTTTGTTCTCAGCGCACTCACGTTTCCTGCTGTCTTAGAGACTCTAGAAAGCAAGAGCATGCTTCTTGTTCTAAAGCAGAGTGTGATCAATGGATGAGAACACTTCTGTGTGTTTCACTTCAGAAATGGAGTTAAATCCCAGGCTCTGAGTCTTCCTACAAGCAAAACTTCGTTTCAGGTAAGGGCAGTCACTTTTCTGCTCTAAGGAACTACATCGTTCACGAAGATCACACGTTTCTCATCTTAACTGACAAGCATTGGATGTTAGAGGACCAGTGCATTGTATCAGGTTCAGAAGAAGATTTGGACTACATATGGTCGATATGTGTAGGAAACACCGTTCTTTTGTACTGGGCACACTCAGATTACCTGCTTTATTAGAGACTCTAGAAAGCAAGAGCGTGCTTCTCGCTCTAAAGCAGAGTGTGATCCATGGATGAGAACTCTGCTGTGTGTTTCCCTTCAGAGATGGAGTTAAATCCCAGGCTCTGTGTCTTACTATAAGCAAGACTTCGTTACAGGTAAGGGCAGTCACTTTTCAGTTCAAAGGAACTACATCATTCTCAAAGCTCACACGTTTCTCATCTTAACTGACAAGCATTGGATTTTAGAGGACCATTGCTTTGTATCAGTTTCAGAAGCAGAGTTGGACTAGAAATGGTCCGTATGTGTAGGAAACACCGTTCTTTTGTTCTCAGCGCACTCACGTTTCCTGGTCTCTTAGAGACTTTAGAAAGCAAGAGCGTGCTTCTCGCTCTAAAGCAGATTGTGATCCATGGATGAGAACTATGCTGTTTGTTTCCCTTCAGAAATGGAGTTAAATCCCAGACTCTGTGTCTTCCTACAAGCAAGACTTTGTTTAAGGTAAGGGCAGTCACTTTTCTGCTCAAACGAACTACATCGTTCATGAAGCTCACACGTTTCCCATCTGAACTGACAAGCATTGGATGTTAGAGGACCAGTGCTTTGTATCAGTTTCAGAAGAAGATTTGGACTACATATGGTCCGTATGTTTACGAAACTCCGTTCTTTTGTTCTGGGCACACTCAGATTTCCTGCTGTGTTACAGACTCCAGAAAGCAAGAGCGTGCTTCTCGCTCTAAAGCAGAGTGTGATCCATGGATGAGAACTCTGCTGTGTGTTTCCCTTCAGAGATGGAGTTAAATCCCAGGCTCTGTGTCTTACTACAAGCAAGACTTTGTTACAGGTAAGGGCAGTCACTTTTCAGTTCAAAGGAACTACATCATTCTCAAAGCTCACACGTTTCTCATCTTAACTGAGAAGCATTGGATGTTAGAGGACCAGTGCTTTGTGTCACTTACAGAAACAGAGTTGGACCAGATATGGTCCGTATGTGTAGGAAACACCGTTCTTTTGTTCTCAGCGCACTCACGTTTCCTGGTCTCTTAGAGACTTTAGAAAGCAAGAGCGTACTTCTCGCTCTAAAGCAGATTGTGATCCATGGATGAGAACTATGCTGTTTGTTTCCCTTCAGAAATGGAGTTAATCCCAGACTCTGTGTCTTCCTACAAGCAAGACTTCGTTTAAGGTAAGGGCAGTCACTTTTCTGCTCTAAGGAACTACATCGTTCACGAAGATCACACGTTTCTCATCTTAACTGACAAGCATTGGATGTTAGAGGACCAGTGCATTTTATCAGGTTCAGAAGAAGATTTGGACTACATATGGTCCATATGTGTAGGAAACACCGTTCTTTTGTTCTGGGCACACTCAGATTACCTGCTTTATTAGAGACTCTAGAAAGCAAGAGCGTGCTTCTCGCTCTAAAGCAGAGTGTGATCCATGGATGAGAACTCTGCTGTGTGTTTCCCTTCAGAGATGGAGTTAAATCCCAGGCTCTGAGTCTTACTATAAGCAAGACTTCGTTACAGGTAAGGGCAGTCACTTTTCAGTTCAAAGGAACTACATCATCCTCAAAGCTCACACGTTTCTCATCTTAACTGACAAGCATTGGATGTTAGAGGACCAGTGCTTTGTGTCAGTTTCAGAAACAGAGTTGGACTAGATATGGTCCGTATGTGTAGGAAACACCGTTCTTTTGTTCTCAGCGCACTCACGTTTCCTGCTGTCTTAGAGACTTTAGAAAGCAAGAGCATGCTTCTCGCTCTAAAGCAAATTGTGATCCATGGATGAGAACTATGCTGTGTGTTTCCCTTCAGAAATGGAGTTAAATCCCAGTCTCTGTGTCTTCCTACAAGAAAGACTTCGTTTAAGGTAAGGGCAGTCACTTTTCTGCTCAAACGAACTACATCGTTCATGAAGCTCACACGTTTCCCATCTTAACTGACAAGCATTGGATGTTAGAGGACCAGTGCTTTGTATCAGTTTCAGAAGAAGATTTGGACTACATATGGTCCGTATGTTTACGAAACTCCGTTCTTTTGTTCTGGGCACACTCAGATTTCCTGCTGTATTAGAGACTCTAGAAAGCAAGAGCGTGCTTCTTGCTGTAAAGCAGAGTGTGATCCATGGGTGAGAACTATGCTGTGTGTTTCCCTTCAGAAATGGAGTTAAATCCCAGGCTCTGTGTCTTCCTATAAGCAAGACTTCGTTTCAGGTAAGGGCAGTCACTTGTCATCTCAAACGAACTACATAGTTCACGAAGCTCACACGTTTCTTATCTTATCAGACAAGCATTGGATGTTAGAGGACCAGTGCTTTGTATCAGTTTCAGAAGCAGAGTTGGACTAGATATGGTCCGTATGTGTAGGAAACACCGTTCTTTTGTTCTCAGCACACTCACGTTTCCTGCTGTGTTACAGACTCCAGAAAGCAAGAGCGTGCTTCTCGCTCTAAAGCAGAGTGTGATCCATGGATGAGAACTCTGCTGTGTGTTTCCCTTCAGAGATGGAGTTAAATCCCAGGCTCTGTGTCTTACTATAAACAAGACTTCGTTACAGGTAAGGGCAGTCACTTTTCAGTTCAAAGGAACTACATCATTCTCAAAGCTCACACGTTTCTCATCTTAACTGACAAGCATTGGATGTTAGAGGACCAGTGCTTTGTGTCACTTACAGAAACAGAGTTGGACTAGATATGGTCCGTATGTGTAGGAAACACCGTTCTTTTGTTCTCAGCGCACTCACGTTTCCTGGTCTCTTAGAGATTTTAGAAAGCAAGAGCGTGCTTCTCGCTCTAAAGCAGATTGTGATCCATGAATGAGAACTATGCTGTTTGTTTCCCTTCAGAAATGGAGTTAATTCCCAGACTCTGTGTCTTCCTACAAGCAAGACTTCGTTTAAGGTAAGGGCAGTCACTTTTCTTCTCAAACGAACTACATCGTTCATGAAGCTCACACGTTTCTCATCTTAACTGACAAGCATTGGATGTTAGAGGACCAGTGCTTTGTATCAGTTTCAGAAGAAGATTTGGACTACATATGGTCTGTATGTTTACGAAACTCCGTTCTTTTGTTCTGGGCACACTCAGATTTCCTGCTGTATTAGAGACTCTAGAAAGCAAGAGCGTGCTTCTTGCTGTAAAGCAGAGTGTGATCCATGGGTGAGAACTATGCTGTGTGTTTCCCTTCAGAAATGGAGTTAAATACCAGGCTCTGTGTCTTCCTATAAGCAAGACTTCGTTTCAGGTAAGGGCAGTCACTTGTCATCTCAAACGAACTACATAGTTCACGAAGCTCACACGTTTCTTATCTTATCAGACAAGCATTGGATGTTAGAGGAACAGGGCTTTGTATCAGTTTCAGAAGCAGAGTTGGACTAGATATGGTCCGTATGTGTAGGAAACACCGTTCTTTTGTTCTCAGCACACTCACGTTTCCTGCTGTGTTACAGACTCCAGAAAGCAAGAGCGTGCTTCTCGCTCTAAAGCAGAGTGTGATCCATGGATGAGAACTCTGCTGTGTGTTTCCCTTCAGAAATGGAGTTAAATCCCAGGCTCTGTGTCTTACTACAAGCAAGACTTCGTTACAGGTAAGGGCAGTCACTTTTCAGTTCAAAGGAACTACATCATTCTCAAAGCTCATACGTTTCTCATCCTAACTGACAAGCATTGGATGTTAGAGGACCAGTGCTTTGTGTCACTTACAGAAACAGAGTTGGACTAGATATGGTCCGTATGTGTAGGAAACACCGTTCTTTTGTTCTCAGCGCACTCACGTTTCCTGCTGTCTTAGAGACTCTAGAAAGCAAGAGCATGCTTCTTGTTCTAAAGCAGAGTGTGATCAATGGATGAGAACACTTCTGTGTGTTTCACTTCAGAAATGGAGTTAAATCCCAGGCTCTGAGTCTTCCTACAAGCAAAACTTCGTTTCAGGTAAGGGCAGTCACTTTTCTGCTCTAAGGAACTACATCGTTCACGAAGATCACACGTTTCTCATCTTAACTGACAAGCATTGGATGTTAGAGGACCAGTGCATTGTATCAGGTTCAGAAGAAGATTTGGACTACATATGGTCGATATGTGTAGGAAACACCGTTCTTTTGTACTGGGCACACTCAGATTACCTGCTTTATTAGAGACTCTAGAAAGCAAGAGCGTGTTTCTCGCTCTAAAGCAGAGTGTGATCCATGGATGAGAACTCTGCTGTGTGTTTCCCTTCAGAGATGGAGTTAAATCCCAGGCTCTGTGTCTTACTATAAGCAAGACTTCGTTACAGGTAAGGGCAGTCACTTTTCAGTTCAAAGGAACTACATCATTCTCAAAGCTCACACGTTTCTCATCTTAACTGACAAGCATTGGATTTTAGAGGACCATTGCTTTGTATCAGTTTCAGAAGCAGAGTTGGACTAGAAATGGTCCGTATGTGTAGGAAACACCGTTCTTTTGTTCTCAGCGCACTCACGTTTCCTGGTCTCTTAGAGACTTTAGAAAGCAAGAGCGTGCTTCTCGCTCTAAAGCAGATTGTGATCCATGGATGAGAACTATGCTGTTTGTTTCCCTTCAGAAATGGAGTTAAATCCCAGACTCTGTGTCTTCCTACAAGCAAGACTTTGTTTAAGGTAAGGGCAGTCACTTTTCTGCTCAAACGAACTACATCGTTCATGAAGCTCACACGTTTCCCATCTGAACTGACAAGCATTGGATGTTAGAGGACCAGTGCTTTGTATCAGTTTCAGAAGAAGATTTGGACTACATATGGTCCGTATGTTTACGAAACTCCGTTCTTTTGTTCTGGGCACACTCAGATTTCCTGCTGTGTTACAGACTCCAGAAAGCAAGAGCGTGCTTCTCGCTCTAAAGCAGAGTGTGATCCATGGATGAGAACTCTGCTGTGTGTTTCCCTTCAGAGATGGAGTTAAATCCCAGGCTCTGTGTCTTACTACAAGCAAGACTTTGTTACAGGTAAGGGCAGTCACTTTTCAGTTCAAAGGAACTACATCATTCTCAAAGCTCACACGTTTCTCATCTTAACTGAGAAGCATTGGATGTTAGAGGACCAGTGCTTTGTGTCACTTACAGAAACAGAGTTGGACCAGATATGGTCCGTATGTGTAGGAAACACCGTTCTTTTGTTCTCAGCGCACTCACGTTTCCTGGTCTCTTAGAGACTTTAGAAAGCAAGAGCGTACTTCTCGCTCTAAAGCAGATTGTGATCCATGGATGAGAACTATGCTGTTTGTTTCCCTTCAGAAATGGAGTTAAATCCCAGACTCTGTGTCTTCCTACAAGCAAGACTTCGTTTAAGGTAAGGGCAGTCACTTTTCTGCTCAAACGAACTACATCGTTCATGAAGCTCACACGTTTCCCATCTTAACTGACAAGCATTGGATGTTAGAGGACCAGTGCTTTGTATCAGTTTCAGAAGCAGAGTTGGACTAGATATGGTCCGTATGTGTAGGAAACACCGTTCTTTTGTTCTCAGCACACTCACGTTTCCTGCTGTGTTACAGACTCCAGAAAGCAAGAGCGTGCTTCTCGCTCTAAAGCAGAGTGTGATCCATGGATGAGAACTCTGCTGTGTGTTTCCCTTCAGAGATGGAGTTAAATCCCAGGCTCTGTGTCTTACTACAAGCAAGACTTCGTTACAGGTAAGGGCAGTCACTTTTCAGTTCAAAGGAACTACATCATTCTCAAAGCTCACACGTTTCTCATCTTAACTGACAAGCATTGGATGTTAGAGGACCAGTGCTTTGTGTAACTTACAGAAACAGAGTTGGACTAGATATGGTCCGTATGTGTAGGAAACACCGTTCTTTTGTTCTCAGCGCACTCACGTTTCCTGCTCTCTTAGAGACTCTAGAAAGCAAGAGCATGCTTCTTGTTCTAAAGCAGAGTGTGATCCATGGATGAGAACACTGCTGTGTGTTTCACTTCAGAAATCGAGTTAAATCCCAGGCTCTGAGTCTTCCTACAAGCAAAACTTCGTTTCAGGTAAGGGCAGTCACTTTTCAGTTCAAAGGAACTACATCATTCTCAAAGCGCACACGTATCTCATCTTAACTGACAAGCATTGGATGTTAGAGGACCAGTGCTTTGTGTCACTTACAGAAACAGAGTTGGACTAGATATGGTCCGTATGTGTAGGAAACACAGTTCTTTTGTTCTCAGCGCACTCACGTTTCCTGGTCTCTTATAGACTTTAGAAAGCAAGAGCGTGCTTCTCGCTCTAAAGCAGATTGTGATCCATGGATGAGAACTATGCTGTTTGTTTCCCTTCAGAAATGGAGTTAAATACCAGACTCTGTGTCTTCCTACAAGCAAGACTTCGTTTAAGTTAAGGGCAGTCACTTTTCTGCTCAAACGAACTACATCGTTCATGAAGCTCACACGTTTCCCATCTTAACTGACAAGCATTGGATGTTAGAGGACCAGTGCTTTGTATCAGTTTCAGAAGCAGAGTTGGACTAGATATGGTCCGTATGTGTAGGAAACACCGTTCTTTTGTTCTCAGCACACTCACTTTTCCTGCTGTGTTACAGACTCCAGAAAGCAAGAGCGTGCTTCTCGCTCTAAAGCAGAGTGTGATCCATGGATGAGAACTCTGCTGTGTGTTTCCCTTCAGAGATGGAGTTAAATCCCAGGCTCTGTGTCTTACTACAAGCAAGACTTTGTTACAGGTAAGGGCAGTCACTTTTCAGTTCAAAGGAACTACATCATTCTCAAAGCTCACACGTTTCTCATCTTAACTGACAAGCATTGGATGTTAGAGGACCAGTGCTTTGTGTAACTTACAGAAACAGAGTTGGACTAGATATGGTCCGTATGTGTAGGAAACACCGTTCTTTTGTTCTCAGCGCACTCACGTTTCCTGCTGTCTTAGAGACTCTAGAAAGCAAGAGCATGCTTCTTGTTCTAAAGCAGAGTGTGATCAATGGATGAGAACACTGCTGTGGGTTTCCCTTCAGAAATGGAGTTAAATCCCAGGCTCTGAGTCTTCCTACAAGCAAAACTTCATTTCAGGTAAGGGCAGTCACTTTTCTGCTCTAAGGAACTACATCGTTCACGAAGATCACACGTTTCTCAACTTAACTGACAAGCATTGGATGTTAGAGGACCAGTGCATTGTATCAGGTTCAGAAGCAGATTTGGACTACATATGGTACATATGTGTAGGAAACACCATTCTTTTTTTCTGGGCACACTCAGATTACCTGCTTTATTAGAGACTCTAGAAAGCAAGAGCGTGCTTCTCGCTCTAAAGCAGAGTGTGATCCATGGATGAGAACTCTGCTGTGTGTTTCCCTTCAGAGATGGAGTTAAATCCCAGGCTCTGTGTCTTACTATAAGCAAGACTTCGTTACAGGTAAGGGCAGTCACTTTTCAGTTCAAAGGAACTACATCATTCTCAAAGCTCACACGTTTCTCATCTTAACTGACAAGCATTGGATTTTAGAGGACCAGTGCTTTGTATCAGTTTCAGAAGCAGAGTTGGACTAGAAATGGTCCGTATGTGTAGGAAACACCGTTCTTTTGTTCTCAGCGCACTCACGTTTCCTGTTCTCTTAGAGACTTTAGAAAGCAAGAGCGTGCTTCTCGCTCTAAAGCAGATTGTGATCCATGGATGAGAACTATGCTGTTTGTTTCCCTTCAGAAATGGAGTTAAATCCCAGACTCTGTGTCTTCCTACAAGCAAGAATTTTTTTAAGGTAAGGGCAGTCACTTTTCTGCTCAAACGAACTACATCGTTCATGAAGCTCACACGTTTCCCATCTTAACTGACAAGCATTGGATGTTAGAGGACCAGTGCTTTGTATCAGTTTCAGAAGAAGATTTGGACTACATATGGTCCGTATGTTTACGAAACTCCTTTCTTTTGTTCTGGGCACACTCAGATTTCCTGCTGTATTAGAGACTCTAGAAAGCAAGAGCTTGCTTCTTGCTGTAAAGTAGAGTGTGATCCATGGGTGAGAACTATGCTGTTTGTTTCCCTTCAGAAATGGAGTTAAATCCCAGGCTCTGTGTCTTCCTATAAGCAAGACTTCGTTTCAGGTAAGGGCAGTCACTTGTCATCTCAAACGAACTACATCGTTCACGAAGCTCACACGTTTCTTATCTTAACAGACAAGCATTGGATGTTAGAGGACCAGTGCTTTGTATCAGTTTCAGAAGCAGAGTTGGACTAGATATGGTCCGTATGTGTAGGAAACACCGTTCTTTTGTTCTCAGCGCACTCACGTTTCCTGGTCTCTTAGAGACTTTAGAAAGCAAGAGCGTGCTTCTCGCTCTAAAGCAGATTGTGATCCATGGATGAGAACTATGCTGTTTGTTTCCCTTCAGAAATGGAGTTAAATCCCAGACTCTGTGTCTTCCTACAAGCAAGACTTCGTTTAAGGTAAGGGTAGTCACTTTTCTGCTCAAACGAACTACATCGTTCATGAAGCTCACACGTTTCCCATCTTAACTGACAAGCATTGGATGTTAGAGGACCAGTGCTTTGTATCAGTTTCAGAAGCAGAGTTGGACTAGATATGGTCCGTATGTTTAGGAAACACCGTTCTTTTGTTCTCAGCACACTCACGTTTCCTGCTGTGTTACAGACTCCAGAAAGCAAGAGTGTGCTTCTCGCTCTAAAGCAGAGTGTGATCCATGGATGAGAACTCTGCTGTGTGTTTCCCTTCAGAGATGGATTTAAATCCCAGGCTCTGTGTCTTACTACAAGCAAGACTTTGTTACAGGTAAGGGCAGTCACTTTTCAGTTCAAAGGAACTACATCATTCTCAAAGCTCACACGTTTCTCATCTTAACTGACAAGCATTGGATGTTAGAGGACCAGTGCTTTGTAACAGTTTCAGAAGAAGAGTTGGACTACATATGGTCCATATGTGTACAAAACTCCGTGCTTTTGTTCTCAGCACACTCACGTTTCCTGCTGTGTTAGAGACTCCAGAAAACAAGAGCGTGCTTCTCGCTCTAAAGCAGAGTGTGATCCATGGATGAGAACTCTGCTGTGTGTTTCCCTTCAGAGATGGAGTTAAATCCCAGGCTCTGTGTCTTACTACAAGCAATACTTCGTTACAGGTAAGGGCAGTCACTTTTCAGTTCAAAGGAACTACACCATCCTCAAAGCTCACACGTTTCTCATCTTAACTGACAAGCATTGGATGTTAGAGGACCAGTGCTTTGTGTCACTTACAGAATCAGAGTTGGACTAGATATGGTCCGTATGTGTAGGAAACACCGTTCTTTTGTTCTCAGCACACTCCCGTTTCCTGCTGTGTTACAGACTCCAGAAAGCAAGAGCGTGCTTCTCGCTCTAAAGCAGAGTGTGATCCATGTATGAGAACTCTGCTGTGTGTTTCCCTTCAGAGATGGAGTTAAATCCCAGGCTCTGTGTCTTACTACAAGCAAGACTTCGTTACAGGTAAGGGCAGTCACTTTTCAGTTCAAAGGAACTAATCATTCTCAAAGCTCATACGTTTCTCATCTAAACTGACAAGCATTGGATGTTAGAGGACCAGTGCTTTGTGTCACTTACAGAAACAGAGTTGGACTAGATATGGTCCGTATGTGTAGGAAACACCGTTCTTTTGTTCTCAGCGCACTCACGGTTCCTGCTGTCTTAGAGACTCTAGAAAGCAAGAGCATGCTTCTTGTTCTAAAGCAGAGTGTGATCAATGGATGAGAACACTGCTGTGTGTTTCACTTCAGAGATGGAGTTAAATCCCAGGCTCTGAGTCTTCCTACAAGCAAAACTTCGTTTCAGGTAAGGGCAGTCACTTTTCTGCTCTAAGGAACTACATCGCTCACGAAGATCACACGTTTCTCATCTTAACTGACAAGCATTGGATGTTAGAGGACCAGTGCATTGTATCAGGTTCAGAAGCAGATTTGGACTACATATGGTCCATATGTGTAGGAAACACCATTCTTTTTTTCTGGGCACACTCAGATTACCTGCTTTATTAGAGACTCTAGAAAGCAAGAGCGTGCTTCTCGCTCTAAAGCAGAGTGTGATCCATGGATGAGAACTCTGCTGTGTGTTTCCCTTCAGAGATGGAGTTAAATCCCAGGCTCTGTGTCTTACTATAAGCAAGACTTCGTTACAGGTAAGGGCAGTCACTTTTCAGTTCAAAGGAACTACATCATTCTCAAAGCTCACACGTTTCTCATCTTAACTGACAAGCATTGGATTTTAGAGGACCAGTGCTTTGTATCAGTTTCAGAAGCAGAGTTGGACTAGAAATGGTCCGTATGTGTAGGAAACACCGTTCTTTTGTTCTCAGCGCACTCACGTTTCCTGCTCTCTTAGAGACTTTAGAAAGCAAGAGCGTGCTTCTCGCTCTAAAGCAGATTGTGATCCATGGATGAGAACTATGCTGTTTGTTTCCCTTCAGAAATGGAGTTAAATCCCAGACTCTGTGTCTTCCTACAAGCAAGACTTTGTTTAAGGTAAGGGTAGTCACTTTTCTGCTCAAACGAACTACATCCTTCATGAAGCTCAGACGTTTCCCATCTTAACTGACAAGCATTGGATGTTAGAGGACCAGTGCTTTGTATCAGTTTCAGAAGAAGATTTGGACTACATATGGTCCGTATGTTTACGAAACTCCGTTCTTTTGTTCTGGGCACACTCAGATTTCCTGCTGGATTAGAGACTCTAGAAAGCAAGAGCGTGCTTCTTGCTGTAAAGCAGAGTGTGATCCATGGGTGACAACTATGCTGTGTGTTTCCCTTCAGAAATGGAGTTAAATCCCAGGCTCTATGTCTTCCTATAAGCAAGACTTCGTTTCAGGTAAGGGCAGTCACTTGTCATCTCAAACGAACTACATCGTTCACGAAGCTCACACGTTTCTTATCTTAACAGACAAGCATTGGATGTTAGAGGACCAGTGCTTTGTATCAGTTTCAGAAGCAGAGTTGGACTAGATATGGTCCGTATGTGTAGGAAACACCGTTCTTTTGTTCTCAGCACACTCACGTTTCCTGCTGTGTTAGAGACTCCAGAAAGCAAGAGCGTGCTTCTCGCTCTAAAGCAGAGTGTGATCCATGGATGAGAACTCTGCTGTGTGTTTCCCTTCAGAGATGGAGTTAAATCCCAGGCTCTGTGTCTTACTACAAGCAAGACTTTGTTACAGGTAAGGGCAGTCACTTTTCAGTTCAAAGGAACTACATCATTCTCAAAGCTCACACGTTTCTCATCTTAACTGACAAGCATTGGATGTTAGAGGACCAGTGCTTTGTGTCACTTACAGAATCAGAGTTGGACTAGATATGGTCCGTATGTGTAGGAAACACCGTTCTTTTGTTCTCAGCGCTCTCACGTTTCCTGCTGTCTTAGAGACTCTAGAAAGCAAGAGCATGCTTCTTGTTCTAAAGCAGAGTGTGATCAATGGATGAGAACACTGCTGTGTGTTTCCCTTCAGAAATGGAGTTAAATCCCAGGCTCTGAGTCTTCCTACAAGCAAAACTTCGTTTCAGGTAAGGGCAGTCACTTTTCTGCTCTAAGGAACTACATCGTTCACGAAGATCACACGTTTCTCATCTTAACTGACAAGCATTGGATGTTAGAGGACCAGTGCATTGTATCAGGTTCAGAAGCAGATTTGGACTACATATGGTCCATATGTGTAGGAAACACCATTCTTTTTTTCTGGGCACACTCAGATTACCTGCTTTATTAGAGACTCTAGAAAGCAAGAGCGTACTTCTCGCTCTAAAGCAGAGTGTGATCCATGGATGAGAACTCTGCTGTGTGTTTCCCTTCAGAGATGGAGTTAAATCCCAGGCTCTGTGGCTTACTATAAGCAAGACTTCGTTACAGGTAAGGGCAGTCACTTTTCAGTTCAAAGGAACTACATCATTCTCAAAGCTCACACGTTTCTCATCTTAACTGACAAGCATTGGATTTTAGAGGACCAGTGCTTTGTATCAGTTTCAGAAGCAGAGTTGGACTAGAAATGGTCCGTATGTGTAGGAAACACCGTTCTTTTGTTCTCAGAGCACTCACGTTTCCTGCTGTCTTAGAGACTCTAGAAAGCAAGAGCATGCTTCTTGTTCTAAAGCAGAGTGTGATCCATGGATGAGAACACTGCTTTGTGTTTCACTTCAGAAATGGAGTTAAATCCCAGGCTCTAAGTCTTCCTACAAGCAAAACTTCGTTTCAGGTAAGGGCAGTCACTTTTCTGCTCTAAGGAACTACATCGCTCACAAAGATCACACGTTTCTCATCTTAACTGACAAGCATTGGATGTTAGAGGACCAGTGCATTGTATCAGGTTCAGAAGCAGATTTGGACTACATATGGTCCATATGTGTAGGAAACACCGTTCTTTTGTTCTGGGCACACTCAGATTACTTGCTTTATTAGAGACTCTAGAAAGCAAGAGCGTGCTTCTCGCTCTAAAGCAGAGTGTGATCCATGGATGAGAACTCTGCTCTGTGTTTCCCTTCAGAGATGGAGTTAAATCCCAGGCTCTGTGTCTTACTATAAGCAAGACTTCGTTACAGGTAAGGGCAGTCACTTTTCAGTTCAAAGGAACTACATCATTCTCAAAGCGCACACGTTTCTCATCTTAACTGACAAGCATTGGATGTTAGAGGACCAGTGCTTTGTGTCACTTACAGAAACAGAGTTGGACTAGATATGGTCCGTATGTGTAGGAAACACCGTTCTTTTGTTCTCAGCGCACTCACGTTTCCTGGTCTCTTAGAGACTTTAGAAAGCAAGAGCGTGCTTCTTGCTGTAAAGCAGAGTGTGATCCATGGGTGACAACTATGCTGTGTGTTTCCCTTCAGAAATGGAGTTAAATCCCAGGCTCTATGTCTTCCTATAAGCAAGACTTCGTTTCAGGTAAGGGCAGTCACTTGTCATCTCAAACGAACTACATCGTTCACGAAGCTCACACGTTTCTTATCTTAACAGACAAGCATTGGATGTTAGAGGACCAGTGCTTTGTATCAGTTTCAGAAGCAGAGTTGGACTAGATATGGTCCGTATGTGTAGGAAACACCGTTCTTTTGTTCTCAGCACACTCACGTTTCCTGCTGTGTTACAGACTCCAGAAAGCAAGAGCGTGCTTCTCGCTCTAAAGCAGAGTGTGATCAATGGATGAGAACTCTGCTGTGTGTTTCCCTTCAGAGATGGAGTTAAATCCCAGGCTCTGTGTCTTACTACAAGCAAGACTTCGTTACAGGTAAGGGCAGTCACTTTTCAGTTCAAAGGAACTACATCATTCTCAAAGCTCACACGTTTCCCATCTTAACTGACAAGCATTGGATGTTAGAGGACCAGTGCTTTGTATCAGTTTCAGAAGCAGAGTTGGACTAGATATGGTCCGTATGTGTAGGAAACACCGTTCTTTTGTTCTCAGTGCTCTCACGTTTCCTGCTGTCTTAGAGACTCTAGAAAGCAAGAGCATGCTTCTTGTTCTAAAGCAGAGTGTGATCAATGGATGAGAACACTGCTGTGTGTTTCCCTTCAGAAATGGAGTTAAATCCCAGGCTCTGAGTCTTCCTACAAGCAAAACTTCGTTTCAGGTAAGGGCAGTCACTTTTCTGCTCTAAGGAACTACATCGTTCACGAAGATCACACGTTTCTCATCTTAACTGACAAGCATTGGATGTTAGAGGACCAGTGCATTGTATCAGGTTCAGAAGCAGATTTGGACTACATATGGTCCATATGTGTAGGAAACACCATTCTTTTTTCTGGGCACACTCAGATTACCTGCTTTATTAGAGACTCTAGAAAGCAAGAGCGTGCTTCTCGCTCTAAAGCAGAGTGTGATCCATGGATGAGAACTCTGCTGTGTGTTTCCCTTCAGAGATGGAGTTAAATCCCAGGCTCTGTGTCTTACTATAAGCAAGACTTCGTTACAGGTAAGGGCAGTCACTTTTCAGTTCAAAGGAACTACATCATTCTCAAAGCTCACACGTTTCTCATCTTAACTGACAAGCATTGGATTTTAGAGGACCAGTGCTTTGTATCAGTTTCAGAAGCAGAGTTGGACTAGAAATGGTCCGTATGTGTAGGAAACACCGTTCTTTTGTTCTCAGCGCACTCACGTTTCCTGTTCTCTTAGAGACTTTAGAAAGCAAGAGCGTGCTTCTCGCTCTAAAGCAGATTGTGATCCATGGATGAGAACTATGCTGTTTGTTTCCCTTCAGAAATGGAGTTAAATCCCAGACTCTGTGTCTTCCTACAAGCAAGAATTTTTTTAAGGTAAGGGCAGTCACTTTTCTGCTCAAACGAACTACATCGTTCATGAAGCTCACACGTTTCCCATCTTAACTGACAAGCATTGGATGTTAGAGGACCAGTGCTTTGTATCAGTTTCAGAAGAAGATTTGGACTACATATGGTCCGTATGTTTACGAAACTCCTTTCTTTTGTTCTGGGCACACTCAGATTTCCTGCTGTATTAGAGACTCTAGAAAGCAAGAGCTTGCTTCTTGCTGTAAAGTAGAGTGTGATCCATGGGTGAGAACTATGCTGTTTGTTTCCCTTCAGAAATGGAGTTAAATCCCAGGCTCTGTGTCTTCCTATAAGCAAGACTTCGTTTCAGGTAAGGGCAGTCACTTGTCATCTCAAACGAACTACATCGTTCACGAAGCTCACACGTTTCTTATCTTAACAGACAAGCATTGGATGTTAGAGGACCAGTGCTTTGTATCAGTTTCAGAAGCAGAGTTGGACTAGATATGGTCCGTATGTGTAGGAAACACCGTTCTTTTGTTCTCAGCGCACTCACGTTTCCTGGTCTCTTAGAGACTTTAGAAAGCAAGAGCGTGCTTCTCGCTCTAAAGCAGATTGTGATCCATGGATGAGAACTATGCTGTTTGTTTCCCTTCAGAAATGGAGTTAAATCCCAGACTCTGTGTCTTCCTACAAGCAAGACTTCGTTTAAGGTAAGGGTAGTCACTTTTCTGCTCAAACGAACTACATCGTTCATGAAGCTCACACGTTTCCCATCTTAACTGACAAGCATTGGATGTTAGAGGACCAGTGCTTTGTATCAGTTTCAGAAGCAGAGTTGGACTAGATATGGTCCGTATGTTTAGGAAACACCGTTCTTTTGTTCTCAGCACACTCACGTTTCCTGCTGTGTTACAGACTCCAGAAAGCAAGAGTGTGCTTCTCGCTCTAAAGCAGAGTGTGATCCATGGATGAGAACTCTGCTGTGTGTTTCCCTTCAGAGATGGATTTAAATCCCAGGCTCTGTGTCTTACTACAAGCAAGACTTTGTTACAGGTAAGGGCAGTCACTTTTCAGTTCAAAGGAACTACATCATTCTCAAAGCTCACACGTTTCTCATCTTAACTGACAAGCATTGGATGTTAGAGGACCAGTGCTTTGTAACAGTTTCAGAAGAAGAGTTGGACTACATATGGTCCATATGTGTACAAAACTCCGTGCTTTTGTTCTCAGCACACTCACGTTTCCTGCTGTGTTAGAGACTCCAGAAAACAAGAGCGTGCTTCTCGCTCTAAAGCAGAGTGTGATCCATGGATGAGAACTCTGCTGTGTGTTTCCCTTCAGAGATGGAGTTAAATCCCAGGCTCTGTGTCTTACTACAAGCAATACTTCGTTACAGGTAAGGGCAGTCACTTTTCAGTTCAAAGGAACTACACCATCCTCAAAGCTCACACGTTTCTCATCTTAACTGACAAGCATTGGATGTTAGAGGACCAGTGCTTTGTGTCACTTACAGAATCAGAGTTGGACTAGATATGGTCCGTATGTGTAGGAAACACCGTTCTTTTGTTCTCAGCACACTCCCGTTTCCTGCTGTGTTACAGACTCCAGAAAGCAAGAGCGTGCTTCTCGCTCTAAAGCAGAGTGTGATCCATGTATGAGAACTCTGCTGTGTGTTTCCCTTCAGAGATGGAGTTAAATCCCAGGCTCTGTGTCTTACTACAAGCAAGACTTCGTTTCAGGTAAGGGCAGTCACTTTTCTGCTCTAAGGAACTACATCGCTCACGAAGATCACACGTTTCTCATCTTAACTGACAAGCATTGGATGTTAGAGGACCAGTGCATTGTATCAGGTTCAGAAGCAGATTTGGACTACATATGGTCCATATGTGTAGGAAACACCGTTCTTTTGTTCTGGGCACACTCAGATTACTTGCTTTATTAGAGACTCTAGAAAGCAAGAGCGTGCTTCTCGCTCTAAAGCAGAGTGTGATCCATGGATGAGAACTCTGCTCTGTGTTTCCCTTCAGAGATGGAGTTAAATCCCAGGCTCTGTGTCTTACTATAAGCAAGACTTCGTTACAGGTAAGGGCAGTCACTTTTCAGTTCAAAGGAACTACATCATTCTCAAAGCGCACACGTTTCTCATCTTAACAAACAAGCATTGGATGTTAGAGGACCAGTGCTTTGTGTCACTTACAGAAACAGAGTTGGACTAGATATGGTCCGTATGTGTAGGAAACACCGTTCTTTTGTTCTCAGCGCACTCACGTTTCCTGGTCTCTTAGAGACTTTAGAAAGCAAGAGCGTGCTTCTCGCTCTAAAGCAGATTGTGATCCATGGATGAGAACTATGCTGTTTGTTTCCCTTCAGAAATGGAGTTAAATCCCAGACTCTGTGTCTTCCTACAAGCAAGACTTTGTTTAAGGTAAGGGCAGTCACTTTTCTGCTCAAACGAACTACATCGTTCATGAAGCTCACACGTTTCCCATCTGAACTGACAAGCATTGGATGTTAGAGGACCAGTGCTTTGTATCAGTTTCAGAAGAAGATTTGGACTACATATGGTCCGTATGTTTACGAAACTCCGTTCTTTTGTTCTTGGCACACTCAGATTTCCTGCTGTGTTACAGACTCCAGAAAGCAAGAGCGTGCTTCTCGCTCTAAAGCAGAGTGTGATCCATGGATGAGAACTCTGCTGTGTGTTTCCCTTCAGAGATGGAGTTAAATCCCAGGCTCTGTGTCTTACTACAAGCAAGACTTTGTTACAGGTAAGGGCAGTCACTTTTCAGTTCAAAGGAACTACATCATTCTCAAAGCTCACACGTTTCTCATCTTAACTGAGAAGCATTGGATGTTAGAGGACCAGTGCTTTGTGTCACTTACAGAAACAGAGTTGGACCAGATATGGTCCGTATGTGTAGGAAACACCGTTCTTTTGTTCTCAGTGCACTCACGTTTCCTGGTCTCTTAGAGACTTTAGAAAGCAAGAGCGTACTTCTCGCTCTAAAGCAGATTGTGATCCATGGATGAGAACTATGCTGTTTGTTTCCCTTCAGAAATGGAGTTAAATCCCAGACTCTGTGTCTTCCTACAAGCAAGACTTCGTTTAAGGTAAGGGCAGTCACTTTTCTGCTCAAACGAACTACATCGTTCATGAAGCTCACACGTTTCCCATCTTAACTGACAAGCATTGGATGTTAGAGGACCAGTGCTTTGTATCAGTTTCAGAAGCAGAGTTGGACTAGATATGGTCCGTATGTGTAGGAAACACCGTTCTTTTGTTCTCAGCACACTCACGTTTCCTGCTGTGTTACAGACTCCAGAAAGCAAGAGCGTGCTTCTCGCTCTAAAGCAGAGTGTGATCCATGGATGAGAACTCTGCTGTGTGTTTCCCTTCAGAGATGGAGTTAAATCCCAGGCTCTGTGTCTTACTACAAGCAAGACTTTGTTACAGGTAAGGGCAGTCACTTTTCAGTTCAAAGGAACTACATCATTCTCAAAGCTCACACGTTTCTCATCTTAACTGACAAGCATTGGATGTTAGAGGACCAGTGCTTTGTGTAACTTACAGAAACAGAGTTGGACTAGATATGGTCCGTATGTGTAGGAAACACCGTTCTTTTGTTCTCAGCGCACTCACGTTTCCTGCTCTCTTAGAGACTCTAGAAAGCAAGAGCATGCTTCTTGTTCTAAAGCAGAGTGTGATCCATGGATGAGAACACTGCTGTGTGTTTCACTTCAGAAATGGAGTTAAATCCCAGGCTCTGAGTCTTCCTACAAGCAAAACTTCGTTTCAGGTAAGGGCAGTCACTTTTCAGTTCAAAGGAACTACATCATTCTCAAAGCGCACACGTATCTCATCTTAACTGACAAGCATTGGATGTTAGAGGACCAGTGCTTTGTGTCACTTACAGAAACAGAGTTGGACTAGATATGGTCCGTATGTGTAGGAAACACCGTTCTTTTGTTCTCAGCGCACTCACGTTTCCTGGTCTCTTATAGACTTTAGAAAGCAAGAGCGTGCTTCTCGCTCTAAAGCAGATTGTGATCCATGGATGAGAACTATGCTGTTTGTTTCCCTTCAGAAATGGAGTTAAATCCCAGACTCTGTGTCTTCCTACAAGCAAGACTTCGTTTAAGTTAAGGGCAGTCACTTTTCTGCTCAAACGAACTACATCGTTCATGAAGCTCACACGTTTCCCATCTTAACTGACAAGCATTGGATGTTAGAGGACCAGTGCTTTGTATCAGTTTCAGAAGCAGAGTTGGACTAGATATGGTCCGTATGTGTAGGAAACACCGTTCTTTTGTTCTCAGCACACTCACTTTTCCTGCTGTGTTACAGACTCCAGAAAGCAAGAGCGTGCTTCTCGCTCTAAAGCAGAGTGTGATCCATGGATGAGAACTCTGCTGTGTGTTTCCCTTCAGAGATGGAGTTAAATCCCAGGCTCTGTGTCTTACTACAAGCAAGACTTTGTTACAGGTAAGGGCAGTCACTTTTCAGTTCAAAGGAACTACATCATTCTCAAAGCTCACACGTTTCTCATCTTAACTGACAAGCATTGGATGTTAGAGGACCAGTGCTTTGTGTAACTTACAGAAACAGAGTTGGACTAGATATGGTCCGTATGTGTAGGAAACACCGTTCTTTTGTTCTCAGCGCACTCACGTTTCCTGCTGTCTTAGAGACTCTAGAAAGCAAGAGCATGCTTCTTGTTCTAAAGCAGAGTGTGATCAATGGATGAGAACACTGCTGTGTGTTTCCCTTCAGAAATGGAGTTAAATCCCAGGCTCTGAGTCTTCCTACAAGCAAAACTTCATTTCAGGTAAGGGCAGTCACTTTTCTGCTCTAAGGAACTACATCGTTCACGAAGATCACACGTTTCTCATCTTAACTGACAAGCATTGGATGTTAGAGGACCAGTGCATTGTATCAGGTTCAGAAGAAGATTTGGACTACATATGGTACATATGTGTAGGAAACACCATTCTTTTTTTCTGGGCACACTCAGATTACCTGCTTTATTAGAGACTCTAGAAAGCAAGAGCGTGCTTCTCGCTCTAAAGCAGAGTGTGATCCATGGATGAGAACTCTGCTGTGTGTTTCCCTTCAGAGATGGAGTTAAATCCCAGGCTCTGTGTCTTACTATAAGCAAGACTTCGTTACAGGTAAGGGCAGTCACTTTTCAGTTCAAAGGAACTACATCATTCTCAAAGCTCACACGTTTCTCATCTTAACTGACAAGCATTGGATTTTAGAGGACCAGTGCTTTGTATCAGTTTCAGAAGCAGAGTTGGACTAGAAATGGTCCGTATGTGTAGGAAACACCGTTCTTTTGTTCTCAGCGCACTCACGTTTCCTGTTCTCTTAGAGACTTTAGAAAGCAAGAGCGTGCTTCTCGCTCTAAAGCAGATTGTGATCCATGGATGAGAACTATGCTGTTTGTTTCCCTTCAGAAATGGAGTTAAATCCCAGACTCTGTGTCTTCCTACAAGCAAGAATTTTTTTAAGGTAAGGGCAGTCACTTTTCTGCTCAAACGAACTACATCGTTCATGAAGCTCACACGTTTCCCATCTTAACTGACAAGCATTGGATGTTAGAGGACCAGTGCTTTGTATCAGTTTCAGAAGAAGATTTGGACTACATATGGTCCGTATGTTTACGAAACTCCTTTCTTTTGTTCTGGGCACACTCAGATTTCCTGCTGTATTAGAGACTCTAGAAAGCAAGAGCTTGCTTCTTGCTGTAAAGCAGAGTGTGATCCATGGGTGAGAACTATGCTGTTTGTTTCCCTTCAGAAATGGAGTTAAATCCCAGGCTCTGTGTCTTCCTATAAGCAAGACTTCGTTTCAGGTAAGGGCAGTCACTTGTCATCTCAAACGAACTACATCGTTCACGAAGCTCACACGTTTCTTATCTTAACAGACAAGCATTGGATGTTAGAGGACCAGTGCTTTGTATCAGTTTCAGAAGCAGAGTTGGACTAGATATGGTCCGTATGTGTAGGAAACACCGTTCTTTTGTTCTCAGCACACTCACGTTTCCTGCTGTGTTACAGACTCCAGAAAGCAAGAGCGTGCTTCTTGCTCTAAAGCAGAGTGTGATCCATGGATGAGAACTCTGCTGTGTGTTTCCCTTCAGAGATTGAGTTAAATCCCAGGCTCTGTGTCTTACTACAAGCAAGACTTCGTTACAGGTAAGGGCAGTCACTTTTCAGTTCAAAGGAACTACATCATTCTCAAAGCGCACACGTATCTCATCTTAACTGACAAGCATTGGATGTTAGAGGACCAGTGCTTTGTGTCACTTACAGAAACAGAGTTGGACTAGATATGGTCCGTATGTGTAGGAAACACCGTTCTTTTGTTCTCAGCGCACTCACGTTTCCTGGTCTCTTAGAGACTTTAGAAAGCAACAGCGTGCTTCTCGCTCTAAAGCAGATTGTGATCCATGGATGAGAACTATGCTGTTTGTTTCCCTTCAGAAATGGAGTTAAATCCCAGACTCTGTGTCTTCCTACAAGCAAGACTTCGTTTAAGTTAAGGGCAGTCACTTTTCTGCTCAAACGAACTACATCGTTCATGAAGCTCACACGTTTCCCATCTTAACTGACAAGCATTGGATGTTAGAGAACCAGTGCTTTGTATCAGTTTCAGAAGCAGAGTTGGACTAGATATGGTCCGTATGTGTAGGAAACACCGTTCTTTTGTTCTCAGCACACTCACTTTTCCTGCTGTGTTACAGACTCCAGAAAGCAAGAGCGTGCTTCTCGCTCTAAAGCAGAGTGTGATCCATGGATGAGAACTCTGCTGTGTGTTTCCCTTCAGAGATGGAGTTAAATCCCAGGCTCTGTGTCTTACTACAAGCAAGACTTTGTTACAGGTAAGGGCAGTCACTTTTCAGTTCAAAGGAACTACATCATTCTCAAAGCTCACACGTTTCTCATCTTAACTGACAAGCATTGGATGTTAGAGGACCAGTGCTTTGTGTAACTTACAGAAACAGAGTTGGACTAGATATGGTCCGTATGTGTAGGAAACACCGTTCTTTTGTTCTCAGCGCACTCACGTTTCCTGCTGTCTTAGAGACTCTAGAAAGCAAGAGCATGCTTCTTGTTCTAAAGCAGAGTGTGATCAATGGATGAGAACACTGCTGTGTGTTTCCCTTCAGAAATGGAGTTAAATCCCAGGCTCTGAGTCTTCCTACAAGCAAAACTTCATTTCAGGTAAGGGCAGTCACTTTTCTGCTCTAAGGAACTACATCGTTCACGAAGATCACACGTTTCTCATCTTAACTGACAAGCATTGGATGTTAGAGGACCAGTGCATTGTATCAGGTTCAGAAGCAGATTTGGACTACATATGGTACATATGTGTAGGAAACACCATTCTTTTTTTCTGGGCACACTCAGATTACCTGCTTTATTAGAGACTCTAGAAAGCAAGAGCGTGCTTCTCGCTCTAAAGCAGAGTGTGATCCATGGATGAGAACTCTGCTGTGTGTTTCCCTTCAGAGATGGAGTTAAATCCCAGGCTCTGTGTCTTACTATAAGCAAGACTTCGTTACAGGTAAGGGCAGTCACTTTTCAGTTCAAAGGAACTACATCATTCTCAAAGCTCACACGTTTCTCATCTTAACTGACAAGCATTGGATTTTAGAGGACCAGTGCTTTGTATCAGTTTCAGAAGCAGAGTTGGACTAGAAATGGTCCGTATGTGTAGGAAACACCGTTCTTTTGTTCTCAGCGCACTCACGTTTCCTGTTCTCTTAGAGACTTTAGAAAGCAAGAGCGTGCTTCTCGCTCTAAAGCAGATTGTGATCCATGGATGAGAACTATGCTGTTTGTTTCCCCTCAGAAATGGAGTTAAATCCCAGACTCTGTGTCTTCCTACAAGCAAGAATTTTTTTAAGGTAAGGGCAGTCACTTTTCTGCTCAAACGAACTACATCGTTCATGAAGCTCACACGTTTCCCATCTTAACTGACAAGCATTGGATGTTAGAGGACCAGTGCTTTGTATCAGTTTCAGAAGAAGATTTGGACTACATATGGTCTGTATGTTTACGAAACTCCGTTCTTTTGTTCTGGGCACACTCAGATTTCCTGCTGTATTAGAGACTCTAGAAAGCAAGAGCGTGCTTCTTGCTGTAAGGCAGAGTGTGATCCATGGGTGAGAACTATGCTGTGTGTTTCCATTCAGAAATGGAGTTAAATCCCAGGCTCTGTGTCTTCCTATAAGCAAGACTTCGTTTCAGGTAAGGGCAGTCACTTGTCATCTCAAACGAACTACATCGTTCACGAAGCTCAAACGTTTCTTATCTTAACAGACAAGCATTGGATGTTAGAGGACCAGTGCTTTGTATCAGTTTCAGAAGCAGAGTTGGACTAGATATGGTCCGTATGTGTAGGAAACACCGTTCTTTTGTTCTCAGCACACTCACGTTTCCTGCTGTGTTAGAGACTCCAGAAAACAAGAGCGTGCTTCTCGCTCTAAAGCAGAGTGTGATCCATGGATGAGAACTCTGCTGTTTGTTTCCCTTCAGAGATGGAGTTAAATCCCAGGCTCTGTGTCTTACTACAAGCAAGACTTCGTTACAGGTAAGGGCAGTCACTTTTCAGTTCAAAGGAACTACATCACCCTCAAAGCTCACACGTTTCCCATCTTAACTGACAAGCATTGGATGTTAGAGGACCAGTGCTTTCTGTCAGTTTCAGAAACAGAGTTGGACTAGATATGGTCCGTATGTGTAGGAAACACCGTTCTTTTGTTCTCAGCGCACTCACGTTTCCTGCTGTCTTAGAGACTTTAGAAAGCAAGAGCGTGCTTCTCGCTCTAAAGCAGATTGTGATCCATGGATGAGAACTATGCTGTGTGTTTCCCTTCAGAAATGGAGTTAAATCCCAGACTCTGTGTCTTCCTACAAGAAAGCCTTCGTTTAAGGTAAGGGCAGTCACTTTTCTGCTCAAACGAACTACATCGTTCATGAAGCTCACACGTTTCCCATCATAACTGACAAGCATTGGATGTTAGAGGACCAGTGCTTTGTATCAGTTTCAGAAGAAGAGTTGGACTACATATGGTCCATATGTGTACGAAACTCCGTTCTTTTGTTCTCAGCACACTCACGTTTCCTGCTGTGTTAGAGACTCCAGAAAACAAGAGCGTGCTTCTCGCTCTAAAGCAGAGTGTGATCCATGGATGAGAACTCTGCTGTGTGTTTCCCTTCAGAGATGGAGTTAAATCCCAGGCTCTGTGTCTTACTACAAGCAAGACTTCGTTACAGGTAAGGGCAGTCACTTTTCAGTTCAAAAGAACTACATCATCCTCAAAGCTCACACGTTCCTCATCTTAACTGACAAGCATTGGATGTTAGAGGACCAGTGCTTTCTGTCACTTACAGAAACAGAGTTGGACTAGATATGGTCCGTATGTGTAAGAAACACCGTTCTTTTGTTCTCAGCGCACTCACGTTTCCTGGTCTCTTATAGACTTTAGAAAGCAAGAGCGTGCTTCTCGCTCTAAAGCAGATTGTGATCCATGGATGAGAACTATGCTGTTTGTTTCCCTTCAGAAATGGAGTTAAATCCCAGACTCTGTGTCATCCTACAAGCAAGACTTCGTTTAAGGTAAGGGCAGTCACTTTTCTGCTCAAACGAACTACATTGTTCATGAAGCTCACACGTTTCCCATCTTAACTGACAAGCATTTGATGTTAGAGGACCATTGCTTTGTATCCGTTTCAGAAGAAGATTTGGACTACATATGGTCCGTATGTTTACGAAACTCCGTTCTTTTGTTCTGGGCACACTCAGATTTCCTGCTGTATTAGAGACTCTACAAAGCAAGAGCGTGCTTCTTGCTGTAAAGCAGAGTGTGATCCATGGGTGAGAACTCTGCTGTGTGTTTCCCTTCAGAAATGGAGTTAAATTCCAGGCTCTGTGTCTTCCTATAAGCAAGAATTCGTTTCAGGTAAGGGCAGTGACTTGACAGCTCAAACAAACTACATCGTTCACGAAGCTCACATGTCTCTCATCTTAACAGACAAGCATTGGATGTTAGAGGACCAGTGCTTTGTATCAGTTTCAGAAGCAGAGTTGGACTAGATATGGTCCCTATGTGTAGGAAACACCGTTCTTTAGTTCTCAGCACACTCACGTTTCCTGCTGTGTTAGAGACTCCAGAAAGCAAGAGTGTGCTTCTCGATCTAAAGCAGAGTGTGATGAATGGGTGAGAACACTGCTGTGTGTTTCCCTTCAGAGATGGAGTTAAATCCCAGGCTCTGTGTCTTACTAAAGCAAGACTTCGTTACAGGTAAGGGCAGTCACTTTTCAGTTCAAAGGAACTACATCATTCTCAAAGATCACACGTTTCTCATCTTAACTGACAAGCATTGGCTTTTAGAGGACCAGTGCTTTGTATCAGTTTCAGAAGCAGAGTTGGACTAGAAATGGTCCGTATGTGTAGGAAACACCGTTCTTTTGTTCTCAGCGCACTCACGTTTCCTGCTCTCTTAGAGACTTTAGAAAGCAAGAGCGTGCTTTCGCTCTAAAGCAGATTGTGATCCATGGATGAGAACTATGCTTTGTGTTTCCCTTCAGAAATGGAGTTAAATCCCAGACTCTGTGTCTTCCTACAAGCAAGACTTCGTTTAAGGTAAGGGCAGTCACTTTTCTGCTCAAACGAACTACATCGTTCATGAAGCTCACACGTTTCCCATTTTAAATGACAAGCATTGGATGTTAGAGGACCAGTGCTTTGTATCAGTTTCAGAAGAAGATTTGGACTACATATGGTCCCTATGTTTACGAAACCCCGTTCTTTTGTTCTGGGCACACTCAGATTTCCTGCTGTATTAGAGACTCTAGAAAGCAAGAGCGTGCTTCTTGCTGTAAAGCAGAGTGTGATCCATGGGTGAGAACTATGCTGTGTGTTTCCCTTCAGAAATGGAGTTAAATCCCAGGCTCTGTGTCTTCCTATAAGCAAGACTTCGTTTCAGGTAAGGGCAGTGACTTGACAGCTCAAAAAAACTACATCGTTCACGAAGCTCACACGTCTCTCATCTTAACAGACAAGCATTGGATGTTAGAGGACCAGTGCTTTGTATCAGTTTCAGAATCAGAGTTGGACTAGATATGGTCCCTATGTGTAGGAAACACCGTTCTTTAGTTCTCAGCACACTCACGTTTCCTGCTGTGTTAGAGACTCCAGAAAGCAAGAGCGTGCTTCTCGCTCTAAAGCAGAGTGTGATCCATGGATGAGAACTCTACTGTGTGTTTCCCTTCAGAGATGGAGTTAAATCCCAGGCTCTGTGTCTTACTACAAGCAAGACTTCGTTACAGGTAAGAGCAGTCGCTTTCCAGTTCAAAGGAACTACATCATCCTCAAAGCTCACATGTTTCTCATCTTAACTGACAAGCATTGGATGTTAGAGGACCAGTGCTTTGGGTCAGTTTCAGAAACAGTGTTGGACTAGATATGGTCCGTATGTGTAGCAAACACCATTCTTTTGCTCTCAGCGCACTCACGTTTCCTGCTGTCTTAGAGACTTTAGAATGCAAGAGCGTGCTTCTCGCTCTAAAGCAGATTGTGATCCATGGATGAGAACTATGCTGTGTGTTTCCCTTCAGAAATGGAGTTAAATCCCAGACTCTGTGTCTTCCTACAAGCAAGATTTCGTTTAAGGTAAGGGCAGTCACTTTTCTGCTCAAACGAACTACATCGTTCATGAAGCTCACACGTTTCCCATCTTAACTGACAAGCATTGGGTGTTAGAGGACCAGTGCTTTGTATCAGTTTCAGAAGAAGAGTTGGACTACATATGGTCCATATGTGTACGAAACTCCGTTCTTTTGTTCTCAGCACACTCACTTTTCCTGCTGTGTTAGAGACTCCAGAAAGCAAGAGCGTGCTTCTTGCTGTAAAGCAGAGTGTGATCCATGGGTGAGAACTATGCTGTGTGTTTCCATTCAGAAATGGAGTTAAATCACAGGCTCTGTGTCTTCCTATAAGCAAGACTTCGTTTCAGGTAAGGGCAGTGACTTGACAGCTCAAACAAACTACATCGTTCACGAAGCTCACACGTCTCTCATCTTAACAGACAAGCATTGGATGTTAGAGGACCAGTGCTTTGTATCAGTTTCACAAGCAGAGTTGGACTAGATATGGTCCATATGTGTAGGAAACACCGTTCTTTAGTTCTCAGCACACTCACGTTTCCTGCTGTGTTAGAGACTCCAGAAAGCAAGAGCGTGCTTCTCGCTCTAAAGCAGAGTGTGATCCATGGATGAGAACTCTGCTGTTTGTTTCCCTTCAGAGATGGAGTTAAATCCCAGGCTCTGTGTCTTACTACAAGCAAGACTTCGTTACAGGTAAGAGCAGTCACTTTCCAGTTCAAAGGAACTACATCATCCTCAAAGCTCACACGTTTCTCATCTTAACTGACAAGCATTGGATGTTAGAGAACCAGTGCTTTGTGTCAGTTTCAGAAACAGAGTTGGACTAGATATGGTCCGTATGTGTAGGAAACACCGTTCTTTTGTTCTCAGCGCACTCACGTTTCCTGCTGTCTTAGAGACTTTAGAAAGCAAGAGCGTGCTTCTTGCTCTAAAGCAGATTGTGATCCATGGATGAGAACTATGCTGTGTGTTTCCCTTCAGAAATGGAGTTAAATCCCAGACTCTGTGTCTTCCTAAAAGCAAGACTTCGTTTAAGGTAAGGGCAGTCACTTTTCTGCTCAAACGAACTACATCGTTCATGAAGCTCACACGTTTCCCATCTTAACTGACAAGCATTGGGTGTTAGAGGACCAGTGCTTTGTATCAGTTTCAGACGAAGAGTTGGACTACATATGGTCCATATGTGTACGAAACTCCGTTCTTTTGTTCTCAGCACACTCACGTTTCCTGCTGTGTTAGAGACTCCAGAAAGCAAGAGCTTGCTTCTCACTCTAAAGCACAGTGTGATCCATGTATGAGAACTCTGCTGTGTGTTTCCCTTCAGAGATGGAGTTAAATCCCAGGCTCTGTGTCTTACTACAAGCAAGACTTCGTTACAGGTAAGGGCAGTCACTTTTCAGTTCAAAGGAACTACATCATCCTCAAAGCTCACACGTTTCTCATCTTAACTGACAAGCATTGGATTTTAGAGGACCAGTGCTTTGTATCACTTTCAGAAGCAGAGTTGGACTAGATATGGTCCGTATGTGTAGGAAACACCGTTCTTTTGTTCTCAGCACACTCACGTTTCCTGCTGTGTTAGAGACTCCAGAAAGCAAGAGCGTGCTTCTCGCTCTAAAGCAGAGTGTGATCCATGGATGAGAACTCTGCTGTGTGTTTCCCTTCAGAGATGGAGTTAAATCCCAGGCTCTGTGTCTTACTACAAGCAAGACTTCGTTACAGGTAAGGGCAGTCACTTTTCAGTTCAAAGGAAATACATCATTCTCAAAGCTCACACGTTTCTCATCTTAACTGACAAGCATTGGATGTTAGAGGACCAGTGCATTGTATCAGGTTCAGAAGCAGATTTGGACTACATATGGTCCATATGTGTAGGAAACACCGTTCTTTGTTCTGGGCACACTCAGATTACCTGCTTTATTAGAGACTCTAGAAAGCAAGAGCGTGCTTCTCGCTCTAAAGCAGAGTGGGATCCATGGATGAGAACTCTGCTGTGTGTTTCCATTCAGAGATGGAGTTAAATCCCAGGCTCTGTGTCTTACAAAAGCAAGACTTCGTTACAGATAAGGGCAGTCGCTTTTCAGTTCAAAGGAACTACATCATTCTCAAAGCTCACACGTTTCTCATCTTAACTGACAAGCATTGGATTTTAGAGGACCAGTGCTTTGTATCAGTTTCAGAAGCAGAGTTGGACTAGAAATGGTCCGTATGTGTAAGAAACACTGTTCTTTTGTTCTCAGCGCACTCAAGTTTCCTGCTCTCTTAGAGACTTTAGAAAGCAGGAGCGTGCTTCTCGCTCTAAAGCAGATTGTGATCCATGGATGAGAACTATGCTGTGTGTTTCCCTTCAGAAATGGAGTTAAATCCCAGACTCTGTGTCTTCCTACAAGCAAGACTTCGTTTAAGTTAAGGGCAGTCACTTTTCTGCTCAAACGAACTACATCGTTCATGAAGCTCACACGTTTCCCATCTTAACTGACAAGCATTGGATGTTAGAGGACCAGTGCTTTGTATCAGTTTCAGAAGCAGAGTTGGACTAGATATGGTCCGTATGTGTAGGAAACACCGTTCTTTTGTTCTCAGCACACTCACTTTTCCTGCTGTGTTACAGACTCCAGAAAGCAAGAGCGTGCTTCTTGCTGTAAAGCAGAGTGTGATCCATGGGTGAGAACTATGCTGTGTGTTTCCATTCAGAAATGGAGTTAAATCCCAGTCTCTGTGTCTTCCTATAAGCAAGACTTCGTTTCAGGTAAGGGCAGTGACTTGACAGCTCAAACAAACTACATCGTTCACGAAGCTCACACGTCTCTCATCTTAACAGACAAGCATTGGATGTTAGAGGACCAGTGCTTTGTATCAGTTTCACAAGCAGAGTTGGACTAGATATGGTCCATATGTGTAGGAAACACCGTTCTTTAATTCTCAGCACACTCACGTTTCCTGCTGTGTTAGAGACTCCAGAAAGCAAGAGCGTGCTTCTCGCTCTAAAGCAGAGTGTGATCCATGGATGAGAACTCTGCTGTTTGTTTCCCTTCAGAGATGGAGTTAAATCCCAGGCTCTGTGTCTTACTACAAGCAAGACTTCGTTACAGGTAAGAGCAGTCACTTTCCAGTTCAAAGGAACTACATCATCCTCAAAGCTCACACGTTTCTCATCTTAACTGACAAGCATTGGATGTTAGAGAACCAGTGCTTTGTGTCAGTTTCAGAAACAGAGTTGGACTAGATATGGTCCGTATGTGTAGGAAACACCGTTCTTTTGTTCTCAGCGCACTCACGTTTCCTGCTGTCTTAGAGACTTTAGAAAGCAAGAGCGTGCTTCTTGCTCTAAAGCAGATTGTGATCCATGGATGAGAACTATGCTGTGTGTTTCCCTTCAGAAATGGAGTTAAATCCCAGACTCTGTGTCTTCCTAAAAGCAAGACTTCGTTTAAGGTAAGGGCAGTCACTTTTCTGCTCAAACGAACTACATCGTTCATGAAGCTCACACGTTTCCCATCTTAACTGACAAGCATTGGGTGTTAGAGGACCAGTGCTTTGTATCAGTTTCAGACGAAGAGTTGGACTACATATGGTCCATATGTGTACGAAACTCCGTTCTTTTGTTCTCAGCACACTCACGTTTCCTGCTGTGTTAGAGACTCCAGAAAGCAAGAGCTTGCTTCTCACTCTAAAGCACAGTGTGATCCATGTATGAGAACTCTGCTGTGTGTTTCCCTTCAGAGATGGAGTTAAATCCCAGGCTCTGTGTCTTACTACAAGCAAGACTTCGTTACAGGTAAGGGCAGTCACTTTTCAGTTCAAAGGAACTACATCATCCTCAAAGCTCACACGTTTCTCATCTTAACTGACAAGCATTGGATTTTAGAGGACCAGTGCTTTGTATCACTTTCAGAAGCAGAGTTGGACTAGATATGGTCCGTATGTGTAGGAAACACCGTTCTTTTGTTCTCAGCACACTCACGTTTCCTGCTGTGTTAGAGACTCCAGAAAGCAAGAGCGTGCTTCTCGCTCTAAAGCAGAGTGTGATCCATGGATGAGAACTCTGCTGTGTGTTTCCCTTCAGAGATGGAGTTAAATCCCAGGCTCTGTGTCTTACTACAAGCAAGACTTCGTTACAGGTAAGGGCAGTCACTTTTCAGTTCAAAGGAAATACATCATTCTCAAAGCTCACACGTTTCTCATCTTAACTGACAAGCATTGGATGTTAGAGGACCAGTGCATTGTATCAGGTTCAGAAGCAGATTTGGACTACATATGGTCCATATGTGTAGGAAACACCGTTCTTTGTTCTGGGCACACTCAGATTACCTGCTTTATTAGAGACTCTAGAAAGCAAGAGCGTGCTTCTCGCTCTAAAGCAGAGTGGGATCCATGGATGAGAACTCTGCTGTGTGTTTCCATTCAGAGATGGAGTTAAATCCCAGGCTCTGTGTCTTACGAAAGCAAGACTTCGTTACAGATAAGGGCAGTCGCTTTTCAGTTCAAAGGAACTACATCATTCTCAAAGCTCACACGTTTCTCATCTTAACTGACAAGCATTGGATTTTAGAGGACCAGTGCTTTGTATCAGTTTCAGAAGCAGAGTTGGACTAGAAATGGTCCGTATGTGTAAGAAACACTGTTCTTTTGTTCTCAGCGCACTCAAGTTTCCTGCTCTCTTAGAGACTTTAGAAAGCAGGAGCGTGCTTCTCGCTCTAAAGCAGATTGTGATCCATGGATGAGAACTATGCTGTGTGTTTCCCTTCAGAAATGGAGTTAAATCCCAGACTCTGTGTCTTCCTACAAGCAAGACTTCGTTTAAGTTAAGGGCAGTCACTTTTCTGCTCAAACGAACTACATCGTTCATGAAGCTCACACGTTTCCCATCTTAACTGACAAGCATTGGATGTTAGAGGACCAGTGCTTTGTATCAGTTTCAGAAGCAGAGTTGGACTAGATATGGTCCGTATGTGTAGGAAACACCGTTCTTTTGTTCTCAGCACACTCACTTTTCCTGCTGTGTTACAGACTCCAGAAAGCAAGAGCGTGCTTCTTGCTGTAAAGCAGAGTGTGATCCATGGGTGAGAACTATGCTGTGTGTTTCCATTCAGAAATGGAGTTAAATCCCAGTCTCTGTGTCTTCCTATAAGCAAGACTTCGTTTCAGGTAAGGGCAGTGACTTGACAGCTCAAACAAACTACATCGTTCACGAAGCTCACACGTCTCTCATCTTAACAGACAAGCATTGGATGTTAGAGGACCAGTGCTTTGTATCAGTTTCACAAGCAGAGTTGGACTAGATATGGTCCATATGTGTAGGAAACACCGTTCTTTAATTCTCAGCACACTCACGTTTCCTGCTGTGTTAGAGACTCCAGAAAGCAAGAGCGTGCTTCTCGCTCTAAAGCAGAGTGTGATCCATGGATGAGAACTCTGCTGTTTGTTTCCCTTCAGAGATGGAGTTAAATCCCAGGCTCTGTGTCTTACTACAAGCAAGACTTCGTTACAGGTAAGAGCAGTCACTTTCCAGTTCAAAGGAACTACATCATCCTCAAAGCTCACACGTTTCTCATCTTAACTGACAAGCATTGGATGTTAGAGAACCAGTGCTTTGTGTCAGTTTCAGAAACAGAGTTGGACTAGATATGGTCCGTATGTGTAGGAAACACCGTTCTTTTGTTCTCAGCGCACTCACGTTTCCTGCTGTCTTAGAGACTTTAGAAAGCAAGAGCGTGCTTCTTGCTCTAAAGCAGATTGTGATCCATGGATGAGAACTATGCTGTGTGTTTCCCTTCAGAAATGGAGTTAAATCCCAGACTCTGTGTCTTCCTAAAAGCAAGATCGTTTAAGGTAAGGGCAGTCACTTTTCTGCTCAAACGAACTACATCGTTCATGAAGCTCACACGTTTCCCATCTTAACTGACAAGCATTGGATGTTAGAGGACCAGTGCTTTGTATCAGTTTCAGAAGAAGAGTTGGACGACATATGGTCCATATGTGTATGAAACTCCGTTCTTTTGTTCTCAGCACACTCACGTTTCCTGCTGTGTTAGAGACTCCAGAAATCAAGAGCGTGCTTCTCACTCTAAAGCACAGTGTGATCCATGTATGAGAACTCTGCTGTGTGTTTCCCTTCAGAGATGGAGTTAAATCCCAGGCTCTGTGTCTTACTACAAGCAAGACTTCGTTACAGGTAAGGGCAGTCACTTTTCAGTTCAAAGGAACTACATCATCCTCAAAGCTCACACGTTTCTCATCTTAACTGACAAGCATTGGATGTTAGAGGACCAGTGCTTTGTGTCACTTACAGAAACAGAGTTGGACTAGATATGGTCCGTATTTGTAGGAAACACCGTTCTTTTGTTCTCAGCGCACTCACGTTTCCTGCTGTCTTAGAGACTCTAGAAAGCAAGAGCGTGCTTCTCGCTCTAAAGCAGATTGTGATCCATGGATGAGAACTATGCTTTGTGTTTCCCTTCAGAAATGGAGTTAAATCCCAGACTCTGTGTCTTCCTACAAGCAAGACTTCGTTTAAGGTAAGGGCAGTGACTTGACAGCTCAAACAAACTACATCGTTCACGAAGCTCACACGTCTCTCATCTTAACAGACAAGCATTGGATGTTAGAGGACCAATGCTTTGTATCAGTTTCAGAAGCAGAGTTGGAAAGATATGGTCCCTACGTGTAGGAAACACCGTTCTTTAGTTCTCAGCACACTCACGTTTCCTGCTGTGTTAGAGACTCCAGAAAGCAAGAGCGTGCTTCTCGCTCTAAAGCAGAGTGTGATCCATGGATGAGAACTCTGCTGTGTGTTTCCCTTCAGAGAAGAAGTTAAATCCCAGGATCTGTGTCTTACTACAAGCAAGACATCGTTACAGGTAAGAGCAGTCACTTTCCAGTTCAAAGGAACTACATCATCCTCAAAGGCACACGTTTCTCATCTTAACTGACAAGCATTGGATGTTAGAGGACCAGTGCTTTGTGTCAGTTTCAGAAACAGAGTTGGACTAGATATGGTCTGTATGTGTAGGAAACACCGTTCTTTTGTTCTCAGCGCACTCACATTTCCTGCTGTCTTAGAGACTTTAGAAAGCAAGAGCGTGCTTCTTGCTCTAAAGCAGATTGTGATCCATGGATGAGAACTATGCTGTGTGTTTCCCTTCAGAAATGGAGTTAAATCCCAGACTCTGTGTCTTCCTACAAGCAATACTTCGTTTAAGGTAAGGGCAGTCACTTTTCTGCTCAAACGAACTACATCGTTCATGAAGCTCACACGTTTCCCATCTTAACTGACAAGCATTGGATGTTAGAGGACCAGTGCTTTGTATCAGTTTCAGAAGAAGAGTTGGACTACATATGGTCCATATGTGTACGAAACTCCGGTCTTTTGTTCTCAGCACACTCACGTTTCCTGCTGTGTTAGAGACTCCAGAAAGCAAGAGCGTGCTTCTCGCTCTAAAGCACAGTGTGATCCATGGATGAGAACTCTGCTGTGTGTTTCCCTTCAGAGATGGAGTTAAATCCCAGGCTCTGTGTCTTACTACAAGCAAGACTTCGTTACAGGTAAGGGCAGTCACTTTTCAGTTCAAAGGAACTACATCATCCTCAAAGCTCACACGTTTCTCATCTTAACTGACAAGCATTGGATGTGAGAGGACCAGTGCTTTGTGTCACTTACAGAAACAGAGTTGGACTAGATATGGTCCGTATGTGTAGGAAACCCCGTTCTTTTGTTCTCAGGGCACTCACGTTTCCTGCTGTCTTAGAGACTCTAGAAATCAAGAGCGTGCTTCTTGCTCTAAAGCAGATTGTGATCCATGGATGAGAAATATGCTTTGTGTTTCCCTTCAGAAATGGAGTTAAATCCCAGACTCTGTGTCTTCCTACAAGCAAGACTTCGATTAAGGTAAGGGCAGTCACTTTTCTGCTCAAACGAACTACATCGTTCATGAAGCTCACACGTTTCCCATCTTAACTGACAAGCATTGGATGTTAGAGGACCAGTGCTTTGTATCAGTTTCAGAAGAAGATTTGGACTACATAAGGTCCGTATGTTTATGAAACTCCGTTCTTTTGTTCTGGGCACACTCAGATTTCCTGCTGTATTAGAGAATCTAGAAAGCAAGAGCGTGCTTCTTGCTGTAAAGCAGAGTGTGATCCATGGGTGAGAACTCTGCTGTGTGTTTCCCTTCAGAGATGGAGTTAAATCCCAGGCTCTGTGTCTTACTACAAGCAAGACTTCGTTACAGGTAAGGGCAGTCACTTTTCAGTTCAAAGGAACTACATCATCCTCAAAGCTCACACGTTTCTCATCTTAACTGACAAGCATTGGATGTTAGAGGACCAGTGCTTTGTGTCACTTACAGAAACAGAGTTGGACTAGATATGGTCCGTATGTGTAGGAAACCCCGTTCTTTTGTTCTCAGGGCACTCACGTTTCCTGCTGTCTTAGAGACTCTAGAAATCAAGAGCGTGCTTCTTGCTCTAAAGCAGATTGTGATCCATGGATGAGAACTATGCTTTGTGTTTCCCTTCAGAAATGGAGTTAAATCCCAGACTCTGTGTCTTCCTACAAGCAAGACTTCGATTAAGGTAAGGGCAGTCACTTTTCTGCTCAAACGAACTACATCGTTCATGAAGCTCACACGTTTCCCATCTTAACGGACAAGCATTGGATGTTAGAGGACCAGTGCTTTGTATCAGTTTCAGAAGAAGATTTGGACTACATAAGGTCCGTATGTTTATGAAACTCCGTTCTTTTGTTCTGGGCACACTCAGATTTCCTGCTGTATTAGAGAATCTAGAAAGCAAGAGCGTGCTTCTTGCTGTAAAGCAGAGTGTGATCCATGGGTGAGAACTATGCTGTGTGTTTCCCTTCAGAAATGGAGTTAAATCCCAGGCTCTGTGTCTTCCTATAAGCAAGACTTCATTTCAGGTAAGGGCAGTCACTTGTCATCTCAAACGAACTACATCGTTCACGAAGCCCACACGTTTCTTATCTTAACAGACAAGCATTGGATGTTAGAGGACCAGTGCTTTGTATCAGTTTCAGAAGCAGAGTTGGACGAGATATGGTCTGTATGTGTAGGAAACACCGTTCTTCTGTTCTCAGCACACTCACGTTTCCTGCTGTGTTAGAGACTCCAGAAAAGAAGAGCGTGCTTCTCGCTCTAAAGCAGAGTGTGATCCCTGGATGAGAACTCTGCTGTGTGTTTCCCTTCAGAGATGGAGTTAAATCCCAGGCTCTGTGTCTTACTAAAGCAAGACTTCGTTACTGGTAAGGGCATTCACTTTTCAGTTCAAAGGAACTACATCATTCTCAAAGCTCACACGTTTCTCATCTTAACTGACAAACATTGGATTTTAGAGGACCAGTGTTTTGTATCAGTTTCAGAAGCAGATTTGGACTAGAAATGGTCCGTATGTGTAGGAAACACCGTTCTTTTGTTCTCAGCGCACTGACGTTTCCTGCTCTCTTAGAGATTTTAGAAAGCAAGAGCGTGCTTCTCGCTCTAAAGCAGAGTGTGATCCATGGATGAGAACTCTGCTGTGTGTTTCCCTTCAGAGATGGAGTTAAATCCCAGGCTCTGTGTCTTACTACAAGCAAGACTTCGTTACAGGTAAGGGCAGTCACTTTTCAGTTCAAAGGAAATACATCATTCTCAAAGCTCACACGTTTCTCATCTTAACTGACAAGCATTGGATGTTAGAGGACCAGTGCATTGTATCAGGTTCAGAAGCAGATTTGGACTACATATGGTCCATATGTGTAGGAAACACCGTTCTTTGTTCTGGGCACACTCAGATTACCTGCTTTATTAGAGACTCTAGAAAGCAAGAGCGTGCTTCTCGCTCTAAAGCAGAGTGGGATCCATGGATGAGAACTCTGCTGTGTGTTTCCATTCAGAGATGGAGTTAAATCCCAGGCTCTGTGTCTTACTAAAGCAAGACATCGTTACAGATAAGGGCAGTCACTTTTCAGTTCAAAGGAACTACATCATTCTCAAAGCTCACACGTTTCTCATCTTAACTGACAAGCATTGGATTTTAGAGGACCAGTGCTTTGTATCAGTTTCAGAAGCAGAGTTGGACTAGAAATGGTCCGTATGTGTAGGAAACACTGTTCTTTTGTTCTCAGCGCACTCAAGTTTCCTGCTCTCTTAGAGACTTTAGAAAGCAGGAGCGTGCTTCTCGCTCTAAAGCAGATTGTGATCCATGGATGAGAACTATGGTGTGTGTTTCCCTTCAGAAATGGAGTTAAATCCCAGACTCTGTGTCTTCCTACAAGCAAGACTTCGTTTAAGGTAAGGGCAGTCACTTTTCTGCTCAAACGAACTACATCGTTCATGAAGCTCACACGTTTCCCATCTTAACTGACAAGCATTGGATGTTAGAGGACCAGTGCTTTGTATCAGTTTCAGAAGAAGAGTTGGACTACATATGGTCCATATGTGTACGAAACTCCGTTCTTTTGTTCTGGGCACACTCAGATTTCCTGCTGTATTAGAGACTCTAGAAAGCAAGAGCGTGCTTCTTGCTGTAAAGCAGAGTGTGATCCATGGGTGAGAACTATGCTGTGTGTTTCCATTCAGAAATGGAGTTAAATACCAGGCTCTGTGTCTTCCTATAAGCAAGACTTCGTTTCAGGTAAGGGCAGTGACTTGACAGCTCAAAAAAACTACATCGTTCACGAAGCTCACATGTCTCTCATCTTAACAGACAAGCATTGGATGTTAGAGGACCAGTGCTTTGTATCAGTTTCACAAGCAGAGTTGGACTAGATATGGTCCATATGTGTAGGAAACACCGTTCTTTAGTTCTCAGCACACTCACGTTTTCCTGCTGTGTTAGAGACTCCAGAAAGCAAGAGCGTGCTCCTCGCTCTAAAGCAGAGTGTGATCCATGGATGAGAACTCTGCTGTTTGATTCACTTCAGAGATGGAGTTAAATCCCAGGCTCTGTGTCTTACTACAAGCAAGACTTCGTTACAGGTAAGAGCAGTCACTTTCCAGTTCAAAGGAACTACATCATCCTCAAAGCTCACACGTTTCTCATCTTAACTGACAAGCATTGGATGTTAGAGAACCAGTGCTTTGTGTCAGTTTCAGAAACAGAGTTGGACTAGATATGGTCCGTATGTGTAGGAAACACCGTTCTTTTGTTCTCAGCGCACTCACGTTTCCTGCTGTCTTAGAGACTTTAGAAAACAAGAGCGTGCTTCTTGCTCTAAAGCAGATTGTGATCCATGGATGAGAACTATGCTGTGTGTTTCCCTTCAGAAATGGAGTTAAATCCCAGACTCTGTGTCTTCCTAAAAGCAAGACTTCGTTTAAGGTAAGGGCAGTCACTTTTCTGCTCAAACGAACTACATCGTTCATGAAGCTCACACGTTTCCCATCTTAACTGACAAGCATTGGATGTTAGAGGACCAGTGCTTTGTATCAGTTTCAGAAGAAGAGTTGGACTACATATGGTCCATATGTGTACGAAACTCCGTTCTTTTGTTCTCAGCACACTCACGTTTCCTGCTGTGTTAGAGACTCCAGAAAGCAAGAGCGTGCTTCTCACTCTAAAGCACAGTGTGATCCATGTATGAGAACTCTGCTGTGTGTTTCCCTTCAGAGATGGAGTTAAATCCCAGGCTCTGTGTCTTACTACAAGCAAGACTTCGTTACAGGTAAGGGCAGTCACTTTTCATTTCAAAGGAACTACATCATCCTCAAAGCTCACACGTTTCTCATCTTAACTGACAAGCATTGGATGTTAGAGGACCAGTGCTTTGTGTCACTTACAGAAACAGAGTTGGACTAGATATGGTCCGTATTTGTAGGAAACACCGTTCTTTTGTTCTCAGCGCACTCACGTTTCCTGCTGTCTTAGAGACTCTAGAAAGCAAGAGCGTGCTTCTCACTCTAAAGCAGATTGTGATCCATGGATGAGAACTATGCTTTGTGTTTCCCTTCAGAAATGGAGTTAAATCCCAGACTCTGTGTCTTCCTACAAGCAAGACTTCGTTTAAGGTAAGGGCAGTCACTTTTCTGCTCAAACGAACTACATCGTTCATGAAGCTCACACGTATCCCATCTTAACTGACAAGCATTGGATGTTAGAGGACGAGTGCTTTGTATCAGTTTCAGAAGAAGATTTGGACTACATATGGTCCGTATGTTTACGAAACTCCGTTCTTTTGTTCTGGGCACACTCAGATTTCCTGCTGTATTAGAGACTCAAGAAAGCAAGAGCGTGCTTCTTGCTGTAAAGCAGAGTGTGATCCATGGTGAGAACTATGCTGTGTGTTTCCCTTCAGAAATGGAGTTAAATCCCAGGCTCTGTGTCTTCCTATAAGCAAGACTTCGTTTCAGGTAAGGGCAGTGACTTGACAGCTCAAACAAACTACATCGTTCACGAAGCTCACACGTCTCTCATCTTAACAGACAAGCATTGGATGTTAGAGGACCAATGCTTTGTATCAGTTTCAGAAGCAGAGTTGGAAAGATATGGTCCCTACGTGTAGGAAACACCGTTCTTTAGTTCTCAGCACACTCACGTTTCCTGCTGTGTTAGAGACTCCAGAAAGCAAGAGCGTGCTTCTCGCTCTAAAGCAGAGTGTGATCAATGGATGAGAACTCTGCTGTGTGTTTCCCTTCAGAGAAGGAGTTAAATCCCAGGCTCTGTGTCTTACTACAAGCAAGACTTCGTTACAGGTAAGAGCAGTCACTTTCCAGTTCAAAGGAACTACATCATCCTCAAAGCTCACACGTTTCTCATCTTAACTGACAAGCATTGGATGTTAGAGGACCAGTGCTTTGTGTCAGTTTCAGAAACAGAGTTGGACTAGATATGGTCCGTATGTGTAGGAAACACCGTTCTTTTGTTCTCAGTGCACTCACGTTTCCTGCTGTCTTAGAGACTTTAGAAAGCAAGAGCGAGCTTCTTGCTCTAAAGCAGATTGTGATCCATGGATGAGAACTATGCTGTGTGTTTCCCTTCAGAAATGGAGTTAAATCCCAGACTCTGTGTCTTCCTACAAGCAATACTTCGTTTAAGGTAAGGGCAGTCACTTTTCTGCTCAAACGAACTACATCGTTCATGAAGCTCACACGTTTCCCATCTTAACTGACAAGCATTGGATGTTAGAGGACCAGTGCTTTGTATCAGTTTCAGAAGAAGAGTTGGACTACATATGGTCCATATGTGTACGAAACTCCGGTCTTTTGTTCTCAGCACACTCACGTTTCCTGCTGTGTTAGAGACTCCAGAAAGCAAGAGCGTGCTTCTCGCTCTAAAGCACAGTGTGATCCATGGATGAGAACTCTGCTGTGTGTTTCCCTTCAGAGATGGAGTTAAATCCCAGGCTCTGTGTCTTACTACAAGCAAGACTTCGTTACAGGTAAGGGCAGTCACTTTTCAGTTCAAAGGAACTACATCATCCTCAAAGCTCACACGTTTCCCATCTTAACTGACAAGCATTGGATGTTAGAGGACCAGTGCTTTGTATCAGTTTCAGAAGAAGAGTTGGACTACATATGGTCCATATGTGTACGAAACTCCGTTCTTTTGTTCTGGGCACACTCAGATTTCCTGCTGTATTAGAGACTCTAGAAAGCAAGAGCGTGCTTCTTGCTGTAAAGCAGAGTGTGATCCATGGGTGAGAACTATGCTGTGTGTTTCCATTCAGAAATGGAGTTAAATCCCAGGCTCTGTGTCTTCCTATAAGCAAGACTTCGTTTCAGGTAAGGGCAGTGACTTGACAGCTCAAACAAACTACATCGTTCACGAAGCTCACACGTCTCTCATCTTAACAGACAAGCATTGGATGTTAGAGGACCAGTGCTTTGTATCAGTTTCACAAGCAGAGTTGGACTAGATATGGTCCATATGTGTAGGAAACACCGTTCTTTAGTTCTCAGCACACTCACGTTTTCCTGCTGTGTTAGAGACTCCAGAAAGCAAGAGCGTGCTTCTCGCTCTAAAGCAGAGTGTGATCCATGGATGAGAACTCTGCTGTTTGTTTCCCTTGAGAGATGGAGTTAAATCCCAGGCTCTGTGTCTTACTACAAGCAAGACTTCGTTACAGGTAAGAGCAGTCACTTTCCAGTTCAAAGGAACTACATCATCCTCAAAGCTCACACGTTTCTCATCTTAACTGACAAGCATTGGATGTTAGAGGACCAGTGCTTTGTGTCACTTACAGAAACAGAGTTGGACTAGATATGGTCCGTATGTGTAGGAAACACCGTTCTTTTATTGTCAGCGCACTCACGTTTCCTGCTGTCTTAGAGACTCTAGAAAGCAAGAGCGTGCTTCTTGCTGTAAAGCAGAGTGTGATCCATGGGTGAGAACTATGCTGTGTGTTTCCCTTCAGAAATGGAGTTAAATCCCAGGCTCTGTGTCTTCCTATAAGCAAGACTTCGTTTAAGGTAAGGGCAGTCACTTTTCTGCTCAAACGAACTACATCGTTCATGAAGCTCACACGTTTCCCATCTTAACTGACAAGCATTGGATGTTAGAGGACCAGTGCTTTGTATCAGTTTCAGAAGAAGAGTTGGACTACATATGGTCCATATGTGTACGAAACTCCGTTCTTTTGTTCTCAGCACACTCACGTTTCCTGCTGTGTTAGAGACTCCAGAAATCAAGAGCGTGCTTCTCACTCTAAAGCACAGTGTGATCCATGTATGAGAACTCTGCTGTGTGTTTCCCTTCAGAGATGGAGTTAAATCCCAGGCTCTGTGTCTTACTACAAGCAAGACTTCGTTACAGGTAAGGGCAGTCACTTTTCAGTTCAAAGGAACTACATCATCCTCAAAGCTCACACGTTTCTCATCTTAACTGACAAGCATTGGATGTTAGAGGACCAGTGCTTTGTGTCACTTACAGAAACAGAGTTGTACTAGATATGGTCCGTATTTGTAGGAAACACCGTTCTTTTGTTCTCAGCGCACTCACGTTTCCTGCTCTCTTAGAGACTCTAGAAAGCAAGAGCGTGCTTCTCGCTCTAAAGCAGATTGTGATCCATGGATGAGAACTATGCTTTGTGTTTCCCTTCAGAAATGGAGTTAAATCCCAGACTCTGTGTCTTCCTACAAGCAAGACTTCGTTTAAGGTAAGGGCAGTCACTTTTCTGCTCAAACGAACTACATCGTTCATGAAGCTCACACGTATCCCATCTTAACTGACAAGCATTGGATGTTAGAGGACGAGTGCTTTGTATCAGTTTCAGAAGAAGATTTGGACTACATATGGTCCGTATGTTTACGAAACTCCGTTCTTTTGTTCTGGGCACACTCAGATTTCCTGCTGTATTAGAGACTCTAGAAAGCAAGAGCGTGCTTCTTGCTGTAAAGCAGAGTGTGATCCATGGTGAGAACTATGCTGTGTGTTTCCCTTCAGAAATGGAGTTAAATCCCAGGCTCTGTGTCTTCCTATAAGCAAGACTTCGTTTCAGGTAAGGGCAGTGTCTTGACAGCTCAAACAAACTACATCGTTCTCGAAGCTCACACGTCTCTCATCTTAACAGACAAGCATTGGATGTTAGAGGACCAATGCTTTGTATCAGTTTCAGAAGCAGAGTTGGAAAGATATGGTCCCTACGTGTAGGAAACACCGTTCTTTTGTTCTCAGTACACTCACGTTTCCTGCTGTGTTAGAGACTCCAGAAAGCAAGAGCGTGCTTCTCGCTCTAAAGCAGAGTGTGATCCATGGATGAGAACTCTGCTGTGTGTTTCCCTTCAGAGATGGAGTTAAATCCCAGGCTCTGTGTCTTACTACAAGCAAGACTTCGTTACAGGTAAGGGCAGTCACTTTTCAGTTCAAAGGAAATACATCATTCTCAAAGCTCACACGTTTCTCATCTTAACTGACAAGCATTGGATGTTAGAGGACCAGTGCATTGTATCAGGTTCAGAAGCAGATTTGGACTACATATGGTCCATATGTGTAGGAAACACCGTTCTTTGTTCTGGGCACACTCAGATTTCCTGCTGTATTAGAGACTCTAGAAAGCAAGAGCGTGCTTCTCGCTCTAAAGCAGAGTGTGATCCATGGATGAGAACTCTGCTGTGTGTTTCCCTTCAGAGACGGAGTTAAATCCCAGGCTCTGTGTCTTACTACAAGCAAGACTTCGTTACAGGTAAGAGCAGTCACTTTCCAGTTCAAAGGAACTACATCATCCTCAAAGCTCACACGTTTCTCATCTTAACTGACAAGCATTGGATGTTAGAGGACCAGTGCTTTGTGTCAGTTTCAGAAACAGAGTTGGACTAGATATGGTCCGTATGTGTAGGAAACACCGTTCTTTTGTTCTCAGCGCACTCATGTTTCCTGCTGTCTTAGAGACTTTAGAAAGCAAGAGCGTGCTTCTTGCTCTAAAGCAGATTGTGATCCATGGATGAGAACTATGCTGTGTGTTTCCCTTCAGAAATGGAGTTAAATCCCAGACTCTGTGTCTTCCTACAAGCAAGACTTCGTTTAAGGTAAGGGCAGTCACTTTTCTGCTCAAACGAACTACATCGTTCATGAAGCTCACACGTATCCCATCTTAACTGACAAGCATTGGATGTTAGAGGACGAGTGCTTTGTATCAGTTTCAGAAGAAGATTTGGACTACATATGGTCCGTATGTTTACGAAACTCCGTTCTTTTGTTCTGGGCACACTCAGATTTCCTGCTGTATTAGAGACTCAAGAAAGCAAGAGCGTGCTTCTTGCTGTAAAGCAGAGTGTGATCCATGGTGAGAACTATGCTGTGTGTTTCCCTTCAGAAATGGAGTTAAATCCCAGGCTCTGTGTCTTCCTATAAGCAAGACTTCGTTTCAGGTAAGGGCAGTGACTTGACAGCTCAAACAAACTACATCGTTCACGAAGCTCACACGTCTCTCATCTTAACAGACAAGCATTGGATGTTAGAGGACCAATGCTTTGTATCAGTTTCAGAAGCAGAGTTGGAAAGATATGGTCCCTACGTGTAGGAAACACCGTTCTTTAGTTCTCAGCACACTCACGTTTCCTGCTGTGTTAGAGACTCCAGAAAGCAAGAGCGTGCTTCTCGCTCTAAAGCAGAGTGTGATCAATGGATGAGAACTCTGCTGTGTGTTTCCCTTCAGAGAAGGAGTTAAATCCCAGGCTCTGTGTCTTACTACAAGCAAGACTTCGTTACAGGTAAGAGCAGTCACTTTCCAGTTCAAAGGAACTACATCATCCTCAAAGCTCACACGTTTCTCATCTTAACTGACAAGCATTGGATGTTAGAGGACCAGTGCTTTGTGTCAGTTTCAGAAACAGAGTTGGACTAGATATGGTCCGTATGTGTAGGAAACACCGTTCTTTTGTTCTCAGTGCACTCACGTTTCCTGCTGTCTTAGAGACTTTAGAAAGCAAGAGCGAGCTTCTTGCTCTAAAGCAGATTGTGATCCATGGATGAGAACTATGCTGTGTGTTTCCCTTCAGAAATGGAGTTAAATCCCAGACTCTGTGTCTTCCTACAAGCAATACTTCGTTTAAGGTAAGGGCAGTCACTTTTCTGCTCAAACGAACTACATCGTTCATGAAGCTCACACGTTTCCCATCTTAACTGACAAGCATTGGATGTTAGAGGACCAGTGCTTTGTATCAGTTTCAGAAGAAGAGTTGGACTACATATGGTCCATATGTGTACGAAACTCCGGTCTTTTGTTCTCAGCACACTCACGTTTCCTGCTGTGTTAGAGACTCCAGAAAGCAAGAGCGTGCTTCTCGCTCTAAAGCACAGTGTGATCCATGGATGAGAACTCTGCTGTGTGTTTCCCTTCAGAGATGGAGTTAAATCCCAGGCTCTGTGTCTTACTACAAGCAAGACTTCGTTACAGGTAAGGGCAGTCACTTTTCAGTTCAAAGGAACTACATCATCCTCAAAGCTCACACGTTTCCCATCTTAACTGACAAGCATTGGATGTTAGAGGACCAGTGCTTTGTATCAGTTTCAGAAGAAGAGTTGGACTACATATGGTCCATATGTGTACGAAACTCCGTTCTTTTGTTCTGGGCACACTCAGATTTCCTGCTGTATTAGAGACTCTAGAAAGCAAGAGCGTGCTTCTTGCTGTAAAGCAGAGTGTGATCCATGGGTGAGAACTATGCTGTGTGTTTCCATTCAGAAATGGAGTTAAATCCCAGGCTCTGTGTCTTCCTATAAGCAAGACTTCGTTTCAGGTAAGGGCAGTGACTTGACAGCTCAAACAAACTACATCGTTCACGAAGCTCACACGTCTCTCATCTTAACAGACAAGCATTGGATGTTAGAGGACCAGTGCTTTGTATCAGTTTCACAAGCAGAGTTGGACTAGATATGGTCCATATGTGTAGGAAACACCGTTCTTTAGTTCTCAGCACACTCACGTTTTCCTGCTGTGTTAGAGACTCCAGAAAGCAAGAGCGTGCTTCTCGCTCTAAAGCAGAGTGTGATCCATGGATGAGAACTCTGCTGTTTGTTTCCCTTGAGAGATGGAGTTAAATCCCAGGCTCTGTGTCTTACTACAAGCAAGACTTCGTTACAGGTAAGAGCAGTCACTTTCCAGTTCAAAGGAACTACATCATCCTCAAAGCTCACACGTTTCTCATCTTAACTGACAAGCATTGGATGTTAGAGGACCAGTGCTTTGTGTCACTTACAGAAACAGAGTTGGACTAGATATGGTCCGTATGTGTAGGAAACACCGTTCTTTTATTGTCAGCGCACTCACGTTTCCTGCTGTCTTAGAGACTCTAGAAAGCAAGAGCGTGCTTCTTGCTGTAAAGCAGAGTGTGATCCATGGGTGAGAACTATGCTGTGTGTTTCCCTTCAGAAATGGAGTTAAATCCCAGGCTCTGTGTCTTCCTATAAGCAAGACTTCGTTTAAGGTAAGGGCAGTCACTTTTCTGCTCAAACGAACTACATCGTTCATGAAGCTCACACGTTTCCCATCTTAACTGACAAGCATTGGATGTTAGAGGACCAGTGCTTTGTATCAGTTTCAGAAGAAGAGTTGGACTACATATGGTCCATATGTGTACGAAACTCCGTTCTTTTGTTCTCAGCACACTCACGTTTCCTGCTGTGTTAGAGACTCCAGAAATCAAGAGCGTGCTTCTCACTCTAAAGCACAGTGTGATCCATGTATGAGAACTCTGCTGTGTGTTTCCCTTCAGAGATGGAGTTAAATCCCAGGCTCTGTGTCTTACTACAAGCAAGACTTCGTTACAGGTAAGGGCAGTCACTTTTCAGTTCAAAGGAACTACATCATCCTCAAAGCTCACACGTTTCTCATCTTAACTGACAAGCATTGGATGTTAGAGGACCAGTGCTTTGTGTCACTTACAGAAACAGAGTTGTACTAGATATGGTCCGTATTTGTAGGAAACACCGTTCTTTTGTTCTCAGCGCACTCACGTTTCCTGCTCTCTTAGAGACTCTAGAAAGCAAGAGCGTGCTTCTCGCTCTAAAGCAGATTGTGATCCATGGATGAGAACTATGCTTTGTGTTTCCCTTCAGAAATGGAGTTAAATCCCAGACTCTGTGTCTTCCTACAAGCAAGACTTCGTTTAAGGTAAGGGCAGTCACTTTTCTGCTCAAACGAACTACATCGTTCATGAAGCTCACACGTATCCCATCTTAACTGACAAGCATTGGATGTTAGAGGACGAGTGCTTTGTATCAGTTTCAGAAGAAGATTTGGACTACATATGGTCCGTATGTTTACGAAACTCCGTTCTTTTGTTCTGGGCACACTCAGATTTCCTGCTGTATTAGAGACTCTAGAAAGCAAGAGCGTGCTTCTTGCTGTAAAGCAGAGTGTGATCCATGGTGAGAACTATGCTGTGTGTTTCCCTTCAGAAATGGAGTTAAATCCCAGGCTCTGTGTCTTCCTATAAGCAAGACTTCGTTTCAGGTAAGGGCAGTGTCTTGACAGCTCAAACAAACTACATCGTTCTCGAAGCTCACACGTCTCTCATCTTAACAGACAAGCATTGGATGTTAGAGGACCAATGCTTTGTATCAGTTTCAGAAGCAGAGTTGGAAAGATATGGTCCCTACGTGTAGGAAACACCGTTCTTTTGTTCTCAGTACACTCACGTTTCCTGCTGTGTTAGAGACTCCAGAAAGCAAGAGCGTGCTTCTCGCTCTAAAGCAGAGTGTGATCCATGGATGAGAACTCTGCTGTGTGTTTCCCTTCAGAGATGGAGTTAAATCCCAGGCTCTGTGTCTTACTACAAGCAAGACTTCGTTACAGGTAAGGGCAGTCACTTTTCAGTTCAAAGGAAATACATCATTCTCAAAGCTCACACGTTTCTCATCTTAACTGACAAGCATTGGATGTTAGAGGACCAGTGCATTGTATCAGGTTCAGAAGCAGATTTGGACTACATATGGTCCATATGTGTAGGAAACACCGTTCTTTGTTCTGGGCACACTCAGATTTCCTGCTGTATTAGAGACTCTAGAAAGCAAGAGCGTGCTTCTCGCTCTAAAGCAGAGTGTGATCCATGGATGAGAACTCTGCTGTGTGTTTCCCTTCAGAGACGGAGTTAAATCCCAGGCTCTGTGTCTTACTACAAGCAAGACTTCGTTACAGGTAAGAGCAGTCACTTTCCAGTTCAAAGGAACTACATCATCCTCAAAGCTCACACGTTTCTCATCTTAACTGACAAGCATTGGATGTTAGAGGACCAGTGCTTTGTGTCAGTTTCAGAAACAGAGTTGGACTAGATATGGTCCGTATGTGTAGGAAACACCGTTCTTTTGTTCTCAGCGCACTCATGTTTCCTGCTGTCTTAGAGACTTTAGAAAGCAAGAGCGTGCTTCTTGCTCTAAAGCAGATTGTGATCCATGGATGAGAACTATGCTGTGTGTTTCCCTTCAGAAATGGAGTTAAATCCCAGACTCTGTGTCTTCCTACAAGCAATACTTCGTTTAAGGTAAGGGCAGTCACTTTTCTGCTCAAACGAACTACATCGTTCATGAAGCTCACACGTTTCCCATCTTAACTGACAAGCATTGGATGTTAGAGGACCAGTGCTTTGTATCAGTTTCAGAAGAAGAGTTGGACTACATATGGTCCATATGTGTACGAAACTCCGGTCTTTTGTTCTCAGCACACTCACGTTTCCTGCTGTGTTAGAGACTCCAGAAAGCAAGAGCGTGCTTCTCGCTCTAAAGCACAGTGTGATCCATGGATGAGAACTCTGCTGTGTGTTTCCCTTCAGAGATGGAGTTAAATCCCAGGCTCTGTGTCTTACTACAAGCAAGACTTCGTTACAGGTAAGGGCAGTCACTTTTCAGTTCAAAGGAACTACATCATCCTCAAAGCTCACACGTTTCTCATCTCAACTGACAAGCATTGGATGTTAGAGGACCAGTGCTTTGTGTCACTTACAGAAACAGAGTTGGACTAGATATGGTCCGTATGTGTAGGAAACACCGTTCTTTTGTTCTCAGGTCACTCACGTTTCCTGCTGTTTTAGAGACTCTAGAAAGCAAGAGCGTGCTTCTTGCTCTAAAGCAGATTGTGATCCATGGATGAGAACTATGCTTTGCGTTTCCCTTCAGAAATGGAGTTAAATCCCAGACTCTGTGTCTTCCTACAAGCAAGACTTCGTTTAAGGTAAGGGCAGTCACTTTTCTGCTCAAACGAACTACATCGTTCATGAAGCTCACACGTTTCCCATCTTAACTGACAAGCATTGGATGTTAGAGGACCAGTGCTTTGTATCAGTTTCAGAAGAAGATTTGGACTACATAAGGTCCGTATGTTTATGAAACTCCGTTCTTTTGTTCTGGGCACACTCAGATTTCCTGCTGTATTAGAGACTCTAGAAAGCAAGAGAGTGCTTCTTGCTGTAAAGCAGAGTGTGATCCATGATTGAGAACTATGCTGTGTGTTTCCCTTCAGAAATGGAGTTAAATCCCAGGCTCTGTGTCTTCCTATAAGCAAGACTTCATTTCAGGTAAGGGCAGTCACTTGTCATCTCAAACGAACTACATCGTTCACGAAGCCCACACGTTTCTTATCTTAACAGACAAGCATTGGATGTTAGAGGACCAGTGCTTTGTATCAGTTTCAGAAGCAGAGTTGTACGAGATATGGTCCGTATGTGTAGGAAACACCCTTCTTCTGTTCTCAGCACACTCACGTTTCCTGCTGTGTTAGAGACTCCAGAAAAGAAGAGCGTCCTTCTCGCTCTAAAGCAGAGTGTGATCCCTGGATGAGAACTCTGCTGTGTGTTTCCCTTCAGAGATGGAGTTAAATCCCAGGCTCTGTGTCTTGCTAAAGCAAGACTTCGTTACTGGTAAGGGCATTCACTTTTCAGTTCAAAGGAACTACATCATTCTCAAAGCTCACACGTTTCTCATCTTAACTGACAAACATTGGATTTTAGAGGACCAGTGTTTTGTATCAGTTTCAGAAGCAGATTTGGACTAGAAATGGTCCGTATGTGTAGGAAACACCGTTCTTTTGTTCTCAGCGCACTCACGTTTCCTGCTCTCTTAGAGACTTTAGAAAGCAAGAGCGTGCTTCTCGCTCTAAAGCAGAGTGTGATCCATGGATGAGAACTCTGCTGTGTGTTTCCCTTCAGAGATGGAGTTAAATCCCAGGCTCTGTGTCTTACTACAAGCAAGACTTCGTTACAGGTAAGAGCAGTTACTTTCCCGTTCAAATGAACTACATCATCCTCAAAGCTCACACGTTTCTCATCTTAACTGACAAGCATTGGATGTTAGAGGACCAGTGCTTTGTGTCAGTTTCAGAAGAAGATTTGGACTACATATGGTCCGTATGTTTACGAAACTCCGTTCTTTTGTTCTGGGCACACTCAGATTTCCTGCTGTATTAGAGAATCTAGAAAGCAAGAGCGTGCTACTTGCTGTAAAGCAGAGTGTGATCCATGGATGAGAACTCTGCTGTGTGTTTCCCTTCAGAGATGGAGTTAAATCCCAGGCTCTGTGTCTTACTACAAGCAAGACTTCGTTACAGGTAAGGGGAGTCACTTTTCAGTTCAAAGGAACTACATCATTCTCAAAGCTCTCACGTTTCTCATCTTAACTGACAGGCATTGGATGTTAGAGGACCAGTGCTATGTGTCACTTACAGAAACAGAGTTGGACTAGATATGGTCCGTATGTGTAGGAAACACCGTTCTTTTGATCTCAGCACACTCACGTTTCCTGCTGTCTTAGAGACTCTAGAAAGCAAGAGCATGCTTCTTGTTCTAAAGCAGAGTGTGATCAATGGATGAGAACACTGCTGTGTGTTTCACTTCAGAAATGGAGTTAAATCCCAGGCTCTGAGTCTTCCTACAAGCAAAACTTCGTTTCAGGTAAGAGCAGTCACTTTTCTGCTCTAAGGAACTACATCGTTCACGAAGATCACACGTTTCTCATCTTAAGTGACAAGCATTGGATGTTAGAGGACCAGTGCATTGTATCAGGTTCAGAAGCAGATTTGGACTACATATGGTCCATATGTGTAGGAAACACCGTTCTTTGTTCTGGGCACACTCAAATTACCTGCTTTATTAGAGACTATAGAAAGCAAGAGCGTGCTTCTCGCTCTAAAGCTGAGTGTGATCCATGGATGAGAACTCTGCTGTGTGTTTCCCCTCAGAGATGCAGTTAAATCCCAGGCTCTGTGTCTTACTACAAGCAAGACTTCGTTACAGGTAAGGGCAGTCACTTTTCAGTTCAAATGAACTACATCATCCTCAAAGCTCACACGTTTCTCATCTTAACTGACAAGCATTGGATGTTAGAGGACCAGTGCTTTGTGTCAGTTTCAGAAACAGAGTTGGACTAGATATGGTCCGTATGTGTAGGAAACACCGTTCTTTTGTTCTCAGCGCACTCATGTTACCTGCTGTCTTAGAGAATTTAGAAAGCAAGAGCATGCTTCTCGCTCTAAAGCAGATTGTGATCCATGGATGAGAACTATGCTGTGTGTTTTCCTTCAGAAATGGAGTTAAATCCCAGACTCTGTGTTTTCCTACAAGCCAGACTTCGTTTAAGGTAAGGGCAGTCACTTTTCTGCTCAAACGAACTACATCGTTCATGAAGCTCACACGTTTCCCATCTTAACTGACAAGCATTGGATGTTAGAGGACCAGTGCTTTGTATCAGTTTCAGAAGAAGAGTTGGAATACATATGGTCCATATGTGTACGAAACTCCGTTCTTTTGTTCTCAGCACACTCACGTTTCCTGCTCTGTTAGAGACTCCAGAAAGCAAGAGCGTGCTTCTCGCTCTAAAGCACAGTGTGATCCATGGATGAGAACTCTGCTGTGTGTTTCACTTCAGAAATGGAGTTAAATCACAGGCTCTGAGTCTTCCTACAAGCAAAACTTCGTTTCAGGTAAGGGCAGTCACTTTTCTGCTCTAACAAACTACATCGTTCATGAAGCTCACACGTTTCTCATCTTAACTGACAAGCATTGGATGTTAGAGGACCAGTGCTTTGTATCAGTTTCAGAAGCAGAGTTGGACTAGATATGGTCCGTATGTTTACGAAACTACGTTCTTTTGTTCTGGGCACACTCAGATTTCCTGCTGTATTAGAGAATCTAGAAAGCAAGAGCGTGCTTCTTGCTGTAAAGCAGAGTGTGATCCATGGGTGAGAACTATGCTGTGTGTTTCCCTTCAGAAATGGAGTTAAATCCTAGGCTCTGTGTCTTCCTATAAGCAAGACTTCGTTTCAGGTAAGGACAATCACTTGTCATCTCAAAGGAACTACATCGTTCACGAAGCTCACACGTTTCTTATCTTAACAGACAAGCATTGGATGTTAGAGGACCAGTGCTTTGTATCAGTTTCAGAAGCAGAGTTGGACTAGATATGGTCCGTATGTGTAGGAAACACCGTTCTTTTGTTCTCAGCACACTCATGATTCCTGTGTGTTAGAGACTCCAGAAAGCAAGAGCGTGCTTCTCGCTCTAAAGCAGAGTGTGATCCATGGATGAGAACTCTGCTGTGTGTTTCCCTTCAGAAATGGAGTTAAATCCCAGACTCTGTGTCTTACTACAAGCAAGACTTCGTTTAAGGTAAGGGCAGTCACTTTTCTGCTCAAACGAACTACATCGTTCATGAAGCTCACACATTTCCCATCTTAACTGACAAGCATTGGATGTTAGAGGACCAGTGCTTGTATCAGTTTCAGAAGAAGAGTTGGACTACATATGGTCCATATGTGTATGAAACTCTGTTCTGTTGTTCTCAGCACACTCACGTTTCCTGCTGTGTTAGAGACTCCAGAAAGCAAGAGCGTGCTTCTCGCTCTAAAGCACAGTGTGATCCATGGATGAGAACTCTGCTGTGTGTTTCCCTTCAGAGATGGAGTTAAATCCCAGGCTCTGTGTCTTACTACAAGCCAGACTTCGTTACAGGTAGGGGCAGTCACATTTCAGTTCAAAGGAACTACATCATTCTCAAAGCTCACACGTTTCTCATCTTAACTGACAAGCATTGGATGTTAGAGTACCAGTGCTTTGTATCAGTTTCAGAAGCAGAGTTGGACTAGATATGGTCCGTATGTGTAGGAAACACCGTTCTTTTGTTCTCAGCACACTCACGTTTCCTGCTGTGTTAGAGACTCCAGAAAACAAGAGCGTGCTTCTCGCTCTAAAGCAGAGTGTGATCCATGGATGAGAACTCTGCTGTGTGTTTCCCTTCAGAGATGGAGTTAAATCCCAGGCTCTGTGTCTTACTACAAGCAAGACTTTGTTACAGGTAAGGGCAGTCACTTTTCTGCTCTAACGAACTACATCGTTCACGAAGATCACACGTTTCTCATCTTAACTGACAAGCATTGGATGTTAGAGGACCAGTGCATTGTATCAGTTTCAGAAGCAGATTTGGACTACATATGGTCCATATGTGTAGGAAACACCGTTCTTTTGTTCTGGGCACACTCAGATTACCTGCTTTATTAGAGACTCTAGAAAGCAACAGCGTGCTTCTCGCTCTAAAGCAGAGTGTGATCCATGGATGAGAACTCTGCTGTGTGTTTCCCTTCAGAAATGGAGTTAAATCCCAGGCTCTGTGTCTTCCTATAAGCAAGACTTCGTTTCAGGTAAGGACAGTCACTTGTCATGTCAAAGGAACTACATCGTTCACGAAGCTCACACGTTTCTTATCTTAACAGACAAGCATTGGATGTTAGAGGACCAGTGCTTTGTATCAGTTTCAGAAGCAGAGTTGGACTAGATATGGTCCGTATGTGTAGGAAACACCGTTCTTTTGTTCTCAGCACACTCACGTTTCCTGTGTGTTAGAGACTCCAGAAAGCAAGAGCGTGCTTCTCGCTCTAAAGCATAGTGTGATCCATGGATGAGAACTCTGCTGTGTGTTTCCCTTCAGAAATGGAGTTAAATCCCAGACTCTGTGTCTTACTACAAGCAAGACTTCGTTTAAGGTAAGGGCAGTCACTTTTCTGCTCAAACGAACTACATCGTTCATGAAGCTCACACGTTTCCCATCTTAACTGACAAGCATTGGATGTTAGAGGACCAGTGCTTGTATCAGTTTCAGAATAAGAGTTGGACTACATATGGTCCATATGTGTATGAAACTCCGTTCTGTTGTTCTCAGCACACTCACGGTTCCTGCTGTGTTAGAGACTCCAGAAAGCAAGAGCGTGCTTCTCGCTCTAAAGCACAGTGTGATCCATGGATGAGAACTCTGCTGTGTGTTTCCCTTCAGAGATGGAGTTAAATCCCAGGCTCTGTGTCTTACTACAAGCCCGACTTCGTTACAGGTAGGGGCAGTCACATTTCAGTTCAAAGGAACTACATCATTCTCAAAGCTCACACGTTTCTCATCTTAACTGACAAGCATTGGATGTTAGAGGACCAGTGCTTTGTGTCAGTTTCGGAAACAGAGTTGGACTAGATATGGTCCGTATGTGTAGGAAACACCGTTCTTTTGTTCTCAGTGCACTCACTTTTCCTGCTGTCTTAGAGACTTTAGAAAGCAAGAGCGTGCTTCTCGCTCTAAAGCAGATTGTGATCGATGGATGAGAAATATGCTGTGTGTTTCCCTTCAGAAATGGAGTTCAATCACAGACTCTGTGTCTTCCTACAAGCAAGAATTCGTTTAAGGTAAGGGCAGTCACTTTTGTGCTCAAAGGAACTACATCGTTCATGAAGCTCACATGTTTCCCTTCTTAACTGACAAGCATTGGATGTTAGAGGACCAGTGCTTTGTATCAGTTTCAGAAGAAGAGTTGGACTACATATGGTCCATATGTGTATGAAACTCCGTTCTGTTGTTCTCAGCACACTCACGTTTCCTGCTGTGTTAGATAATCCAGAAAGCAAGTGCGTGCTTCTCGCTCTAAAGCACAGTGTGATCCATGGATGAGAACTCTGCTGTGTGTTTCCCTTCAGAGATGGAGTTAAATCCCAGGCTCTGTGTCTTACTACAAGCAAGACTTCGTTACAGGTAAGGGCAGTCACTTTTCAGTCAAAGGAACTACATCATTCTCAAAGCTCACACGTTTCTCATCTTAACTGACAAGCATTGGATGTTAGAGGACCAGGGCTTTGTGTCACTTACAGAAACAGAGTTGGACTAGATATGGTCCGTATGTGTAGGAAACACCGTTCTTTTGTTCTCAGCACACTCACGTTTCCTGCTGTGTTAGAGACTCCAGAAAGCAAGAGCGTGTTTCTCGCTCTAAAGCAGAGTGTGATCAATGGATGAGAACTCTGCTGTGTGTTTCCCTTCAGAGATGGAGTTAAATCCCAGGCTCTGTGTCTTACTACAAGCAAGACTTCGTTACAGGTAAGGGCAGTAACTTTTCAGTTCAAAGGAACTACATCATTCTCAAAGCTCACACGTTTCTCAACTTAACTGACAAGCATTGGATGTTAGAGGACCAGTGCATTGTATCAGTTTCAGAAGCAGAGTTGGACTAGATATGGTCCGTATGTGTAGGAAACACCGTTCTTTTGTTCTGGGCACACTCAGATTACCTGCTGTATTAGAGACTCTAGAAAGCAAGAGCGTGCTTCTTGCTCTAAAGCAGAGTGTGATCCATGGATGAGAACTCTGCTGTGTGTTTCCCATCAGAAATGGAGTTAAATCCCAGGCTCTGTGTCTTCCTATAAGCAAGACTTCGTTTCAGGTAAGTGCAGTCACTTGTCATCTCAAACGAACTACATTGTTCACGAAGCTCACACGTTTCTCATTTTAACAGACAACCATTGGATGTTAGAGGACCAGTGCTTTGTATCAGTTTCAGAAGCAGAGTTGGACTAGATATGGTCCGTATGTGTAGGAAACTCCGTTCTTTTGATCTCAGCACACTCACGTTTCCTGCTGTGTTAGAGACTCCAGAAAGCAAGAGCGTGCTTCTCGCTCTAAAGCAGAGTGTGATCAATGGATGAGAACTCTGCTGTGTGTTTCCCTTCAGAGATGGAGTTAAATCCCAGGCTCTGTGTCTTACTACAAGCAAGACTTCGTTACAGGTAAGGGCAGTCACTTTTCAGTTCAAAGGAACTACCTCATCCTCAAAGCTCACACGTTTCCCATCTTAACTGACAACCATTGGATGTTAGAGGACCAGTGCTTTGTGTCAGTTTCAGAAACAGAGTTGTACTAGATATGGTCCATATGTGTAGGAAACAACAGACTTTTGTTCTCAGTGCACTCACGTTACCTGCTGTCTTAGAGAATTTAGAAAGCAAGAGCATGCTTCTCGCTCTAAAGCAGATTGTGATCCATGGATGAGAACTATGCTGTGTGTTTTCCTTCAGAAATGGAGTTAAATCCCAGACTCTGTGTATTCCTACAAGCAAGACTTCGTTTAAGGTAAGGGCAGTCTCTTTTCTGCTCAAATGAACTACATCGTTCATGAAGCTCACACGTTTCCCATCTTAACTGACAAGCATTGGATGTTAGAGGACCAGTGCTTTGTATCAGTTTCAGAAGAAGAGTTGGACTACATATGGTCCATATGTGTATGAAACTCCGTTCTTTTGTTCTCAGCACACTCACGTTTCCTGCTCTGTTAGAGACTCCAGAAAGCAAGAGCGTGCTTCTCGCTCTAAAGCAGAGTGTGATCCATGGATGAGAACTCTGCTGTGTGTTTCCCTTCAGAGACGGAGTTAAATCCCAGGCTCTGTGTCTTACTACAAGCAAGACTTCGTTACAGGTAAGAGCAGTCACTTTCCAGTTCAAAGGAACTACATCATCCTCAAAGCTCACACGTTTCTCATCTTAACTGACAAGCATTGGATGTTAGAGGACCAGTGCTTTGTGTCAGTTTCAGAAACAGAGTTGGACTAGATATGGTCCGTATGTGTAGGAAACACCGTTCTTTTGTTCTCAGCGCACTCATGTTTCCTGCTGTCTTAGAGACTTTAGAAAGCAAGAGCGTGCTTCTTGCTCTAAAGCAGATTGTGATCCATGGATGAGAACTATGCTGTGTGTTTCCCTTCAGAAATGGAGTTAAATCCCAGACTCTGTGTCTTCCTACAAGCAATACTTCGTTTAAGGTAAGGGCAGTCACTTTTCTGCTCAAACGAACTACATCGTTCATGAAGCTCACACGTTTCCCATCTTAACTGACAAGCATTGGATGTTAGAGGACCAGTGCTTTGTATCAGTTTCAGAAGAAGAGTTGGACTACATATGGTCCATATGTGTACGAAACTCCGGTCTTTTGTTCTCAGCACACTCACGTTTCCTGCTGTGTTAGAGACTCCAGAAAGCAAGAGCGTGCTTCTCGCTCTAAAGCACAGTGTGATCCATGGATGAGAACTCTGCTGTGTGTTTCCCTTCAGAGATGGAGTTAAATCCCAGGCTCTGTGTCTTACTACAAGCAAGACTTCGTTACAGGTAAGGGCAGTCACTTTTCAGTTCAAAGGAACTACATCATCCTCAAAGCTCACACGTTTCTCATCTCAACTGACAAGCATTGGATGTTAGAGGACCAGTGCTTTGTGTCACTTACAGAAACAGAGTTGGACTAGATATGGTCCGTATGTGTAGGAAACACCGTTCTTTTGTTCTCAGGTCACTCACGTTTCCTGCTGTTTTAGAGACTCTAGAAAGCAAGAGCGTGCTTCTTGCTCTAAAGCAGATTGTGATCCATGGATGAGAACTATGCTTTGCGTTTCCCTTCAGAAATGGAGTTAAATCCCAGACTCTGTGTCTTCCTACAAGCAAGACTTCGTTTAAGGTAAGGGCAGTCACTTTTCTGCTCAAACGAACTACATCGTTCATGAAGCTCACACGTTTCCCATCTTAACTGACAAGCATTGGATGTTAGAGGACCAGTGCTTTGTATCAGTTTCAGAAGAAGATTTGGACTACATAAGGTCCGTATGTTTATGAAACTCCATTCTTTTGTTCTGGGCACACTCAGATTTCCTGCTGTATTAGAGACTCTAGAAAGCAAGAGAGTGCTTCTTGCTGTAAAGCAGAGTGTGATCCATGATTGAGAACTATGCTGTGTGTTTCCCTTCAGAAATGGAGTTAAATCCCAGGCTCTGTGTCTTCCTATAAGCAAGACTTCATTTCAGGTAAGGGCAGTCACTTGTCATCTCAAACGAACTACATCGTTCACGAAGCCCACACGTTTCTTATCTTAACAGACAAGCATTGGATGTTAGAGGACCAGTGCTTTGTATCAGTTTCAGAAGCAGAGTTGTACGAGATATGGTCCGTATGTGTAGGAAACACCGTTCTTCTGTTCTCAGCACACTCACGTTTCCTGCTGGGTTAGAGACTCCAGAAAAGAAGAGCGTCCCTCTCGCTCTAAAGCAGAGTGTGATCCCTGGATGAGAACTCTGCTGTGTGTTTCCCTTCAGAGATGGAGTTAAATCCCAGGCTCTGTGTCTTGCTAAAGCAAGACTTCGTTACTGGTAAGGGCATTCACTTTTCAGTTCAAAGGAACTACATCATTCTCAAAGCTCACACGTTTCTCATCTTAACTGACAAACATTGGATTTTAGAGGACCAGTGTTTTGTATCAGTTTCAGAAGCAGATTTGGACTAGAAATGGTCCGTATGTGTAGGAAACACCGTTCTTTTGTTCTCAGCGCACTCACGTTTCCTGCTCTCTTAGAGACTTTAGAAAGCAAGAGCGTGCTTCTCGCTCTAAAGCAGAGTGTGATCCATGGATGAGAACTCTGCTGTGTGTTTCCCTTCAGAGATGGAGTTAAATCCCAGGCTCTGTGTCTTACTACAAGCAAGACTTCGTTACAGTTAAGAGCAGTTACTTTCCCGTTCAAATGAACTACATCATCCTCAAAGCTCACACGTTTCTCATCTTAACTGACAAGCATTGGATGTTAGAGGACCAGTGCTTTGTGTCAGTTTCAGAAGCAGATTTGGACTAGAAATGGTCCGTATGTTTACGAAACTCCGTTCTTTTGTTCTGGGCACACTCAGATTTCCTGCTGTATTAGAGAATCTAGAAAGCAAGAGCGTGCTACTTGCTGTAAAGCAGAGTGTGATCCATGGATGAGAACTCTGCTGTGTGTTTCCCTTCAGAGATGGAGTTAAATCCCAGGCTCTGTGTCTTACTACAAGCAAGACTTCGTTACAGGTAAGGGGAGTCACTTTTCAGTTCAAAGGAACTACATCATTCTCAAAGCTCTCACGTTTCTCATCTTAACTGACAGGCATTGGATGTTAGAGGACCAGTGCTATGTGTCACTTACAGAAACAGAGTTGGACTAGATATGGTCCGTATGTGTAGGAAACACCGTTCTTTTGATCTCAGCACACTCACGTTTCCTGCTGTCTTAGAGACTCTAGAAAGCAAGAGCATGCTTCTTGTTCTAAAGCAGAGTGTGATCAATGGATGAGAACACTGCTGTGTGTTTCACTTCAGAAATGGAGTTAAATCCCAGGCTCTGAGTCTTCCTACAAGCAAAACTTCGTTTCAGGTAAGAGCAGTCACTTTTCTGCTCTAAGGAACTACATCGTTCACGAAGATCACACGTTTCTCATCTTAAGTGACAAGCATTGGATGTTAGAGGACCAGTGCATTGTATCAGGTTCAGAAGCAGATTTGGACTACATATGGTCCATATGTGTAGGAAACACCGTTCTTTGTTCTGGGCACACTCAAATTACCTGCTTTATTAGAGACTATAGAAAGCAAGAGCGTGCTTCTCGCTCTAAAGCTGAGTGTGATCCATGGATGAGAACTCTGCTGTGTGTTTCCCCTCAGAGATGCAGTTAAATCCCAGGCTCTGTGTCTTACTACAAGCAAGACTTCGTTACAGGTAAGGGCAGTCACTTTTCAGTTCAAATGAACTACATCATCCTCAAAGCTCACACGTTTCTCATCTTAACTGACAAGCATTGGATGTTAGAGGACCAGTGCTTTGTGTCAGTTTCAGAAACAGAGTTGGACTAGATATGGTCCGTATGTGTAGGAAACACCGTTCTTTTGTTCTCAGCGCACTCATGTTACCTGCTGTCTTAGAGAATTTAGAAAGCAAGAGCATGCTTCTCGCTCTAAAGCAGATTGTGATCCATGGATGAGAACTATGCTGTGTGTTTTCCTTCAGAAATGGAGTTAAATCCCAGACTCTGTGTTTTCCTACAAGCCAGACTTCGTTTAAGGTAAGGGCAGTCACTTTTCTGCTCAAACGAACTACATCGTTCATGAAGCTCACACGTTTCCCATCTTAACTGACAAGCATTGGATGTTAGAGGACCAGTGCTTTGTATCAGTTTCAGAAGAAGAGTTGGAATACATATGGTCCATATGTGTACGAAACTCCGTTCTTTTGTTCTCAGCACACTCACGTTTCCTGCTCTGTTAGAGACTCCAGAAAGCAAGAGCGTGCTTCTCGCTCTAAAGCACAGTGTGATCCATGGATGAGAACTCTGCTGTGTGTTTCACTTCAGAAATGGAGTTAAATCACAGGCTCTGAGTCTTCCTACAAGCAAAACTTCGTTTCAGGTAAGGGCAGTCACTTTTCTGCTCTAACAAACTACATCGTTCATGAAGCTCACACGTTTCTCATCTTAACTGACAAGCATTGGATGTTAGAGGACCAGTGCTTTGTATCAGTTTCAGAAGCAGAGTTGGACTAGATATGGTCCGTATGTTTACGAAACTACGTTCTTTTGTTCTGGGCACACTCAGATTTCCTGCTGTATTAGAGAATCTAGAAAGCAAGAGCGTGCTTCTTGCTGTAAAGCAGAGTGTGATCCATGGGTGAGAACTATGCTGTGTGTTTCCCTTCAGAAATGGAGTTAAATCCTAGGCTCTGTGTCTTCCTATAAGCAAGACTTCGTTTCAGGTAAGGACAATCACTTGTCATCTCAAAGGAACTACATCGTTCACGAAGCTCACACGTTTCTTATCTTAACAGACAAGCATTGGATGGTAGAGGACCAGTGCTTTGTATCAGTTTCCGAAGCAGAGTTGGACTAGATATGGTCCGTATGTGTAGGAAACACCGTTCTTTTGTTCTCAGCACACTCATGATTCCTGTGTGTTAGAGACTCCAGAAAGCAAGAGCGTGCTTCTCGCTCTAAAGCAGAGTGTGATCCATGGATGAGAACTCTGCTGTGTGTTTCCCTTCAGAAATGGAGTTAAATCCCAGACTCTGTGTCTTACTACAAGCAAGACTTCGTTTAAGGTAAGGGCAGTCACTTTTCTGCTCAAACGAACTACATCGTTCATGAAGCTCACACATTTCCCATCTTAACTGACAAGCATTGGATGTTAGAGGACCAGTGCTTGTATCAGTTTCAGAAGAAGAGTTGGACTACATATGGTCCATATGTGTGTGAAACTCTGTTCTGTTGTTCTCAGCACACTCACGTTTCCTGCTGTGTTAGAGACTCCAGAAAGCAAGAGCGTGCTTCTCGCTCTAAAGCACAGTGTGATCCATGGATGAGAACTCTGCTGTGTGTTTCCCTTCAGAGATGGAGTTAAATCCCAGGCTCTGTGTCTTACTACAAGCCAGACTTCGTTACAGGTAAGGGCAGTCACTTTTCAGTTCAAAGGAACTACATCATTCTCAAAGCTCACACGTTTCTCATCTTAACTGACAAGCATTGGATGTTAGAGGACCAGGGCTTTGTGTCACTTACAGAAACAGAGTTGGACTAGATATGGTCCGTATGTGTAGGAAACACCGTTCTTTTATTCTCAGCGCACTCACGTTTCCTGCTGTCTTAGAGACTCTAGAAAGCAAGAGCGTGCTTCTTGTTCTAAAGCAGAGTGTGATCAATGGATGAGAACACTGCTGTGTGTTTCACTTCAGAAATGGAGTTAAATCCCAGGCTCTGAGTCTTCCTACAAGCAAAACTTCGTTTCAGGTAAGGGCAGTCACTTTTCTGCTCTAACGAACTACATCGTTCACGAAGATCACACGTTTCTCATCTTAACTGACAAGCATTGGATGTTAGAGGACCAGTGCATTGTATCAGTTTCAGAAGCAGATTTGGACTACATATGGTCCATATGTGTAGGAAACACCGTTCTTTTGTTCTGCGCACACTCAGATTACCTGCTTTATTAGAGACTCTAGAAAGCAACAGCGTGCTTCTCGCTCTAAAGCAGAGTGTGATCCATGTATGAGAACTCTGCTGTGTGTTTCCCTTCAGAAATGGAGTTAAATCCCAGGCTCTGTGTCTTCCTATAAGCAAGACTTCGTTTCAGGTAAGGCCAGTCACTTTTCTGCTCAAACGAACTACATCGTTCACGAAGATCACACGTTTCTCATCTTAAATGACAAGCATTGGATTTTAGAGGACCAGTGCTTTGTGTCAGTTTCAGAAACAGAGTTGTACTAGATATGGTCCATATGTGTAGGAAACAACAGACTTTTGTTCTCAGCGCACTCATGTTACCTGCTGTCTTAGAGAATTTAGAAAGCAAGAGCATGCTTCTCGCTCTAAAGCAGATTGTGATCCATGGATGAGAACTATGCTGTGTGTTTTCCTTCAGAAATGGAGTTAAATCCCAGACTCTGTGTTTTCCTACAAGCCAGACTTCGTTTAAGGTAAGGGCAGTCACTTTTCTGCTCAAACGAACTACATCGTTCATGAAGCTCACACGTTTCCCATCTTAACTGACAAGCATTGGATGTTAGAGGACCAGTGCTTTGTATCAGTTTCAGAAGAAGAGTTGGACTACATATGGTCCATATGTGTACGAAACTCCGTTCTTTTGTTCTGGGCACACTCAGATTTCCTGCTGTATTAGAGACTCTAGAAAGCAAGAGCGTGCTTCTTGCTGTAAAGCAGAGTGTGATCCATGGGTGAGAACTATGCTGTGTGTTTCCATTCAGAAATGGAGTTAAATACCAGGCTCTGTGTCTTCCTATAAGCAAGACTTCGTTTCAGGTAAGGGCAGTGACTTGACAGCTCAAAAAAACTACATCGTTCACGAAGCTCACATGTCTCTCATCTTAACAGACAAGCATTGGATGTTAGAGGACCAGTGCTTTGTATCAGTTTCACAAGCAGAGTTGGACTAGATATGGTCCATATGTGTAGGAAACACCGTTCTTTAGTTCTCAGCACACTCACGTTTTCCTGCTGTGTTAGAGACTCCAGAAAGCAAGAGCGTGCTCCTCGCTCTAAAGCAGAGTGTGATCCATGGATGAGAACTCTGCTGTTTGATTCACTTCAGAGATGGAGTTAAATCCCAGGCTCTGTGTCTTACTACAAGCAAGACTTCGTTACAGGTAAGAGCAGTCACTTTCCAGTTCAAAGGAACTACATCATCCTCAAAGCTCACACGTTTCTCATCTTAACTGACAAGCATTGGATGTTAGAGGACCAGTGCTTTGTATCAGTTTCAGAAGCAGAGTTGGACTAGATATGGTCCGTATGTGTAGGAAACACCGTTCTTTTGTTCTCAGCACACTCATGTTTCCTGTGTGTTAGAGACTCCAGAAAGCAAGAGCGTGCTTCTCGCTCTAAAGCAGAGTGTGATCCATGGATGAGAACTCTGCTGTGTGTTTCCCTTCAGAAATGGAGTTAAATCCCAGACTCTGTGTCTTACTACAAGCAAGACTTCGTTTAAGGTAAGGGCAGTCACTTTTCTGCTCAAACGAACTACATCGTTCATGAAGCTCACACATTTCCCATCTTAACTGACAAGCATTGGATGTTAGAGGACCAGTGCTTGTATCAGTTTCAGAAGAAGAGTTGGACTACATATGGTCCATATGTGTATGAAACTCTGTTCTGTTGTTCTCAGCACACTCACGTTTCCTGCTGTGTTAGAGACTCCAGAAAGCAAGAGCGTGCTTCTCGCTCTAAAGCACAGTGTGATCCATGGATGAGAACTCTGCTGTGTGTTTCCCTTCAGAGATGGAGTTAAATCCCAGGCTCTGTGTCTTACTACAAGCCAGACTTCGTTACAGGTAGGGGCAGTCACATTTCAGTTCAAAGGAACTACATCATTCTCAAAGCTCACACGTTTCTCATCTTAACTGACAAGCATTGGATGTTAGAGTACCAGTGCTTTGTATCAGTTTCAGAAGCAGAGTTGGACTAGATATGGTCCGTATGTGTAGGAAACACCGTTCTTTTGTTCTCAGCACACTCACGTTTCCTGCTGTGTTAGAGACTCCAGAAAACAAGAGCGTGCTTCTCGCTCTAAAGCAGAGTGTGATCCATGGATGAGAACTCTGCTGTGTGTTTCCCTTCAGAGATGGAGTTAAATCCCAGGCTCTGTGTCTTACTACAAGCAAGACTTTGTTACAGGTAAGGGCAGTCACTTTTCAGTTCAAAGGAACTACATCATTCTCAAAGCTCATACGTTTCTCATCTTAACTGACAAGCATTGGATGTTAGAGGACCAGTGCTTTGTGTCAGTTTCAGAAACAGAGTTGGACTAGATATGGTCCGTATGTGTAGGAAACACCGTTCTTTTGTTCTCAGCGCACTCACTTTTCCTGCTGTCTTAGAGACTCTAGAAAACAAGAGCGTGCTTCTTGTTCTAAAGCAGAGTGTGATCAATGGATGAGAACACTGCTGTGTGTTTCACTTCAGAAATGGAGTTAAATCCCAGGCTCTGAGTCTTCCTACAAGCAAAACTTCGTTTCAGGTAAGGGCAGTCACTTTTCTGCTCTAACGAACTACATCGTTCACGAAGATCACACGTTTCTCATCTTAACTGACAAGCATTGGATGTTAGAGGACCAGTGCATTGTATCAGTTTCAGAAGCAGATTTGGACTACATATGGTCCATATGTGTAGGAAACACCGTTCTTTTGTTCTGGGCACACTCAGATTACCTGCTTTATTAGAGACTCTAGAAAGCAACAGCGTGCTTCTCGCTCTAAAGCAGAGTGTGATCCATGGATGAGAACTCTGCTGTGTGTTTCCCTTCAGAAATGGAGTTAAATCCCAGACTCTGTGTCTTACTACAAGCAAGACTTCGTTTAAGGTAAGGGCAGTCACTTTTCTGCTCAAACGAACTACATCGTTCATGAAGCTCACACGTTTCCCATCTTAACTGACAAGCATTGGATGTTAGAGGACCAGTGCTTGTATCAGTTTCAGAATAAGAGTTGGACTACATATGGTCCATATGTGTATGAAACTCCGTTCTGTTGTTCTCAGCACACTCACGGTTCCTGCTGTGTTAGAGACTCCAGAAAGCAAGAGCGTGCTTCTCGCTCTAAAGCACAGTGTGATCCATGGATGAGAACTCTGCTGTGTGTTTCCCTTCAGAGATGGAGTTAAATCCCAGGCTCTGTGTCTTACTACAAGCCCGACTTCGTTACAGGTAGGGGCAGTCACATTTCAGTTCCAAGGAACTACATCATTCTCAAAGCTCACACGTTTCTCATCTTAACTGACAAGCATTGGATGTTAGAGGACCAGTGCTTTGTGTCAGTTTCAGAAACAGAGTTGGACTAGATATGGTCCGTATGTGTAGGAAACACCGTTCTTTTGTTCTCAGTGCACTCACTTTTCCTGCTGTCTTAGAGACTTTAGAAAGCAAGAGCGTGCTTCTCGCTCTAAAGCAGATTGTGATCGATGGATGAGAAATATGCTGTGTGTTTCCCTTCAGAAATGGAGTTCAATCACAGACTCTGTGTCTTCCTACAAGCAAGAATTCGTTTAAGGTAAGGGCAGTCACTTTTGTGCTCAAAGGAACTACATCGTTCATGAAGCTCACATGTTTCCCTTCTTAACTGACAAGCATTGGATGTTAGAGGACCAGTGCTTTGTATCAGTTTCAGAAGAAGAGTTGGACTACATATGGTCCATATGTGTATGAAACTCCGTTCTGTTGTTCTCAGCACACTCACGTTTCCTGCTGTGTTAGATAATCCAGAAAGCAAGTGCGTGCTTCTCGCTCTAAAGCACAGTGTGATCCATGGATGAGAACTCTGCTGTGTGTTTCCCTTCAGAGATGGAGTTAAATCCCAGGCTCTGTGTCTTACTACAAGCAAGACTTCGTTACAGGTAAGGGCAGTCACTTTTCAGTCAAAGGAACTACATCATTCTCAAAGCTCACACGTTTCTCATCTTAACTGACAAGCATTGGATGTTAGAGGACCAGGGCTTTGTGTCACTTACAGAAACAGAGTTGGACTAGATATGGTCCGTATGTGTAGGAAACACCGTTCTTTTGTTCTCAGCACACTCACGTTTCCTGCTGTGTTAGAGACTCCAGAAAGCAAGAGCGTGTTTCTCGCTCTAAAGCAGAGTGTGATCAATGGATGAGAACTCTGCTGTGTGTTTCCCTTCAGAGATGGAGTTAAATCCCAGGCTCTGTGTCTTACTACAAGCAAGACTTCGTTACAGGTAAGGGCAGTAACTTTTCAGTTCAAAGGAACTACATCATTCTCAAAGCTCACACGTTTCTCATCTTAACTGACAAGCATTGGATGTTAGAGGACCAGTGCATTGTATCAGTTTCAGAAGCAGAGTTGGACTAGATATGGTCCGTATGTGTAGGAAACACCGTTCTTTTGTTCTGGGCACACTCAGATTACCTGCTGTATTAGAGACTCTAGAAAGCAAGAGCGTGCTTCTTGCTCTAAACCAGAGTGTGATCCATGGATGAGAACTCTGCTGTGTGTTTCCCATCAGAAATGGAGTTAAATCCCAGGCTCTGTGTCTTCCTATAAGCAAGACTTCGTTTCAGGTAAGTGCAGTCACTTGTCATCTAAAACGAACTACATTGTTCACGAAGCTCACACGTTTCTCATTTTAACAGACAACCATTGGATGTTAGAGGACCAGTGCTTTGTATCAGTTTCAGAAGCAGAGTTGGACTAGATATGGTCCGTATGTGTAGGAAACTCCGTTCTTTTGATCTCAGCACACTCACGTTTCCTGCTGTGTTAGAGACTCCAGAAAGCAAGAGCGTGCTTCTCGCTCTAAAGCAGAGTGTGATCAATGGATGAGAACTCTGCTGTGTGTTTCCCTTCAGAGATGGAGTTAAATCCCAGGTTCTGTGTCTTACTACAAGCAAGACTTCGTTACAGGTAAGGGCAGTCACTTTTCAGTTCAAAGGAACTACCTCATCCTCAAAGCTCACACGTTTCCCATCTTAACTGACAACCATTGGATGTTAGAGGACCAGTGCTTTGTGTCAGTTTCAGAAACAGAGTTGTACTAGATATGGTCCATATGTGTAGGAAACAACAGACTTTTGTTCTCAGTGCACTCACGTTACCTGCTGTCTTAGAGAATTTAGAAAGCAAGAGCATGCTTCTCGCTCTAAAGCAGATTGTGATCCATGGATGAGAACTATGCTGTGTGTTTTCCTTCAGAAATGGAGTTAAATCCCAGACTCTGTGTATTCCTACAAGCAAGACTTCGTTTAAGGTAAGGGCAGTCACTTTTCTGCTCAAATGAACTACATCGTTCATGAAGCTCACACGTTTCCCATCTTAACTGACAAGCATTGGATGTTAGAGGACCAGTGCTTTGTATCAGTTTCAGAAGAAGAGTTGGACTACATATGGTCCATATGTGTATGAAACTCCGTTCTTTTGTTCTCAGCACACTCACGTTTCCTGCTCTGTTAGAGACTCCAGAAAGCAAGAGCGTGCTTCTCGCTCTAAAGCACAGTGTGATCCATGGATGAGAACTCTGCTGTGTGTTTCCCTTCAGAGATGGAGTTAAATCCCAGGCTCTGTGTCTTACTACAAGCAAGACTTCGTTACAGGTAAGGGCAGTCACTTTTCAGTTCAAAGGAACTACATCATTCTCAAAGCTCACACGTTTCTCATCTTAACTGACAAGCATTGGATGTTAGAGGACCAGTGCTTTGTGTCACTTACAGAAACAGAGTTGGACTAGATATGGTCAGTATGTGTAGGAAACACCGTTCTTTTATTCTCAGCGCACTCAAGTTTCCTGCTGTCTTAGAGACTCTAGAAAGCAAGAGCGTGCTTCTTGTTCTAAAGCAGAGTGTGATCAATGGATGAGAACACTGCTGTGTGTTTCACTTCAGAAATGGAGTTAAATCCCAGGCTCTGAGTCTTCCTACAAGCAAAACTTCGTTTCAGGTATGGGCAGTCACTTTTCTGCTCTAACGAACAACATCGTTCACGAAGATCACACGTTTCTCATCTTAACTGACAAGCCTTTGATGTTAGAGGACCAGTGCATTGTATCAGTTTCAGAAGCAGAGTTGGACTAGATATGGTCCGTATGTGTAGGAAACTCCGTTCTTTTGATCTCAGCACACTCACGTTTCCTGCTGTGTTAGAGACTCCAGAAAGCAAGAGCGTGCTTCTCGCTCTAAAGCAGAGTGTGATCAATGGATGAGAACTCTGCTGTGTGTTTCCCTTCAGAGATGGAGTTAAATCCCAGGCTCTGTGTCTTACTACAAGCAAGACTTCGTTACAGGTAAGGGCAGTCACTTTTCAGTTCAAAGGAACTACCTCATCCTCAAAGCTCACACGTTTCCCATCTTAACTGACAACCATTGGATGTTAGAGGACCAGTGCTTTGTGTCAGTTTCAGAAACAGAGTTGTACTAGATATGGTCCATATGTGTAGGAAACAACAGACTTTTGTTCTCAGCGCACTCACGTTACCTGCTGTCTTAGAGAATTTAGAAAGCAAGAGCATGCTTCTCGCTCTAAAGCAGATTGTGATCCATGGATGAGAACTATGCTGTGTGTTTTCCTTCAGAAATGGAGTTAAATCCCAGACTCTGTGTATTCCTACAAGCAAGACTTCGTTTAAGGTAAGGGCAGTCACTTTTCTGCTCAAACGAACTACATCGTTCATGAAGCTCACACGTTTCCCATCTTAACTGACAAGCATTGGATGTTAGAGGACCAGTGCTTTGTATCAGTTTCAGAAGAAGAGTTGGACTACATATGGTCCATATGTGTAGGAAACTCCGTTCTTTTGTTCTCAGCACACTCACGTTTCCTGCTCTGTTAGAGACTCCAGAAAGCAAGAGCGTGCTTCTCGCTCTAAAGCACAGTGTGATCCATGGATGAGAACTCTGCTGTGTGTTTCCCTTCAGAGATGGAGTTAAATCCCAGGCTCTGTGTCTTACTACAAGCAAGACTTCGTTACAGGTAAGGGCAGTCACTTTTCAGTTCAAAGGAACTACATCATTCTCAAAGCTCACACGTTTCTCATCTTAACTGACAAGCATTGGATGTTAGAGGACCAGTGCTTTGTGTCACTTACAGAAACAGAGTTGGACTAGATATGGTCCGTATGTGTAGGAAACACCGTTCTTTTATTCTCAGCGCACTCAAGTTTCCTGCTGTCTTAGAGACTCTAGAAAGCAAGAGCGTGCTTCTTGTTCTAAAGCAGAGTGTGATCAATGGATGAGAACACTGCTGTGTGTTTCACTTCAGAAATGGAGTTAAATCCCAGGCTCTGAGTCTTCCTACAAGCAAAACTTCGTTTCAGGTATGGGCAGTCACTTTTCTGCTCTAACGAACAACATCGTTCACGAAGATCACACGTTTCTCATCTTAACTGACAAGCCTTTGATGTTAGAGGACCAGTGCATTGTATCAGTTTCAGAAGAAGATTTGGACTACATATGGTCCGTATGTGTACGAAACTCCATTCTTTTGTTCTGGGCACACTCAGATTTCCTGCTGTATTAGAGACTCTAGAAAGCAAGAGCGTGCTTCTTGCTGTAAAGCAGAGTGTGATCCATGGATGAGAACTATGCTGTGTGTTTCCCTTCAGAAATGGAGTTAAATCCCAGACTCTGTGTCTTCCTACATGCAAGACTTCGTTTCAGGTAAGGGCAGTCACTTTTCTGCTCTAACGAACAACATCGTTCACGAAGATCACACGTTTCTCATCTTAACTGACAAGCATTGGATGTTAGAGGACCAGTGCTTTGTGTCAGTTTCAGAAACAGAGTTGGACTAGATATGGTCCGTATGTGTAGGAAACACCGTTCTTTTGTTCTCAGTGCACTCACTTTTCCTGCTGTCTTAGAGACTTTAGAAAGCAAGAGCGTGCTTCTCGCTCTAAAGCAGATTGTGATCGATGGATGAGAAATATGCTGTGTGTTTCCCTTCAGAAATGGAGTTCAATCACAGACTCTGTGTCTTCCTACAAGCAAGAATTCGTTTAAGGTAAGGGCAGTCACTTTTGTGCTCAAAGGAACTACATCGTTCATGAAGCTCACATGTTTCCCTTCTTAACTGACAAGCATTGGATGTTAGAGGACCAGTGCTTTGTATCAGTTTCAGAAGAAGAGTTGGACTACATATGGTCCATATGTGTATGAAACTCCGTTCTGTTGTTCTCAGCACACTCACGTTTCCTGCTGTGTTAGATAATCCAGAAAGCAAGTGCGTGCTTCTCGCTCTAAAGCACAGTGTGATCCATGGATGAGAACTCTGCTGTGTGTTTCCCTTCAGAGATGGAGTTAAATCCCAGGCTCTGTGTCTTACTACAAGCAAGACTTCGTTACAGGTAAGGGCAGTCACTTTTCAGTCAAAGGAACTACATCATTCTCAAAGCTCACACGTTTCTCATCTTAACTGACAAGCATTGGATGTTAGAGGACCAGGGCTTTGTGTCACTTACAGAAACAGAGTTGGACTAGATATGGTCCGTATGTGTAGGAAACACCGTTCTTTTGTTCTCAGCACACTCACGTTTCCTGCTGTGTTAGAGACTCCAGAAAGCAAGAGCGTGTTTCTCGCTCTAAAGCAGAGTGTGATCAATGGATGAGAACTCTGCTGTGTGTTTCCCTTCAGAGATGGAGTTAAATCCCAGGCTCTGTGTCTTACTACAAGCAAGACTTCGTTACAGGTAAGGGCAGTAACTTTTCAGTTCAAAGGAACTACATCATTCTCAAAGCTCACACGTTTCTCATCTTAACTGACAAGCATTGGATGTTAGAGGACCAGTGCATTGTATCAGTTTCAGAAGCAGAGTTGGACTAGATATGGTCCGTATGTGTAGGAAACACCGTTCTTTTGTTCTGGGCACACTCAGATTACCTGCTGTATTAGAGACTCTAGAAAGCAAGAGCGTGCTTCTTGCTCTAAACCAGAGTGTGATCCATGGATGAGAACTCTGCTGTGTGTTTCCCATCAGAAATGGAGTTAAATCCCAGGCTCTGTGTCTTCCTATAAGCAAGACTTCGTTTCAGGTAAGTGCAGTCACTTGTCATCTAAAACGAACTACATTGTTCACGAAGCTCACACGTTTCTCATTTTAACAGACAACCATTGGATGTTAGAGGACCAGTGCTTTGTATCAGTTTCAGAAGCAGAGTTGGACTAGATATGGTCCGTATGTGTAGGAAACTCCGTTCTTTTGATCTCAGCACACTCACGTTTCCTGCTGTGTTAGAGACTCCAGAAAGCAAGAGCGTGCTTCTCGCTCTAAAGCAGAGTGTGATCAATGGATGAGAACTCTGCTGTGTGTTTCCCTTCAGAGATGGAGTTAAATCCCAGGCTCTGTGTCTTACTACAAGCAAGACTTCGTTACAGGTAAGGGCAGTCACTTTTCAGTTCAAAGGAACTACCTCATCCTCAAAGCTCACACGTTTCCCATCTTAACTGACAACCATTGGATGTTAGAGGACCAGTGCTTTGTGTCAGTTTCAGAAACAGAGTTGTACTAGATATGGTCCATATGTGTAGGAAACAACAGACTTTTGTTCTCAGTGCACTCACGTTACCTGCTGTCTTAGAGAATTTAGAAAGCAAGAGCATGCTTCTCGCTCTAAAGCAGATTGTGATCCATGGATGAGAACTATGCTGTGTGTTTTCCTTCAGAAATGGAGTTAAATCCCAGACTCTGTGTATTCCTACAAGCAAGACTTCGTTTAAGGTAAGGGCAGTCACTTTTCTGCTCAAATGAACTACATCGTTCATGAAGCTCACACGTTTCCCATCTTAACTGACAAGCATTGGATGTTAGAGGACCAGTGCTTTGTATCAGTTTCAGAAGAAGAGTTGGACTACATATGGTCCATATGTGTATGAAACTCCGTTCTTTTGTTCTCAGCACACTCACGTTTCCTGCTCTGTTAGAGACTCCAGAAAGCAAGAGCGTGCTTCTCGCTCTAAAGCACAGTGTGATCCATGGATGAGAACTCTGCTGTGTGTTTCCCTTCAGAGATGGAGTTAAATCCCAGGCTCTGTGTCTTACTACAAGCAAGACTTCGTTACAGGTAAGGGCAGTCACTTTTCAGTTCAAAGGAACTACATCATTCTCAAAGCTCACACGTTTCTCATCTTAACTGACAAGCATTGGATGTTAGAGGACCAGTGCTTTGTGTCACTTACAGAAACAGAGTTGGACTAGATATGGTCAGTATGTGTAGGAAACACCGTTCTTTTATTCTCAGCGCACTCAAGTTTCCTGCTGTCTTAGAGACTCTAGAAAGCAAGAGCGTGCTTCTTGTTCTAAAGCAGAGTGTGATCAATGGATGAGAACACTGCTGTGTGTTTCACTTCAGAAATGGAGTTAAATCCCAGGCTCTGAGTCTTCCTACAAGCAAAACTTCGTTTCCGGTATGGGCAGTCACTTTTCTGCTCTAACGAACAACATCGTTCACGAAGATCACACGTTTCTCATCTTAACTGACAAGCCTTTGATGTTAGAGGACCAGTGCATTGTATCAGTTTCAGAAGCAGAGTTGGACTAGATATGGTCCGTATGTGTAGGAAACTCCGTTCTTTTGATCTCAGCACACTCACGTTTCCTGCTGTGTTAGAGACTCCAGAAAGCAAGAGCGTGCTTCTCGCTCTAAAGCAGAGTGTGATCAATGGATGAGAACTCTGCTGTGTGTTTCCCTTCAGAGATGGAGTTAAATCCCAGGCTCTGTGTCTTACTACAAGCAAGACTTCGTTACAGGTAAGGGCAGTCACTTTTCAGTTCAAAGGAACTACCTCATCCTCAAAGCTCACACGTTTCCCATCTTAACTGACAACCATTGGATGTTAGAGGACCAGTGCTTTGTGTCAGTTTCAGAAACAGAGTTGTACTAGATATGGTCCATATGTGTAGGAAACAACAGACTTTTGTTCTCAGCGCACTCACGTTACCTGCTGTCTTAGAGAATTTAGAAAGCAAGAGCATGCTTCTCGCTCTAAAGCAGATTGTGATCCATGGATGAGAACTATGCTGTGTGTTTTCCTTCAGAAATGGAGTTAAATCCCAGACTCTGTGTATTCCTACAAGCAAGACTTCGTTTAAGGTAAGGGCAGTCACTTTTCTGCTCAAACGAACTACATCGTTCATGAAGCTCACACGTTTCCCATCTTAACTGACAAGCATTGGATGTTAGAGGACCAGTGCTTTGTATCAGTTTCAGAAGAAGAGTTGGACTACATATGGTCCATATGTGTATGAAACTCCGTTCTTTTGTTCTCAGCACACTCACGTTTCCTGCTCTGTTAGAGACTCCAGAAAGCAAGAGCGTGCTTCTCGCTCTAAAGCACAGTGTGATCCATGGATGAGAACTCTGCTGTGTGTTTCCCTTCAGAGATGGAGTTAAATCCCAGGCTCTGTGTCTTACTACAAGCAAGACTTCGTTACAGGTAAGGGCAGTCACTTTTCAGTTCAAAGGAACTACATCATTCTCAAAGCTCACACGTTTCTCATCTTAACTGACAAGCATTGGATGTTAGAGGACCAGTGCTTTGTGTCACTTACAGAAACAGAGTTGGACTAGATATGGTCCGTATGTGTAGGAAACACCGTTCTTTTATTCTCAGCGCACTCAAGTTTCCTGCTGTCTTAGAGACTCTAGAAAGCAAGAGCGTGCTTCTTGTTCTAAAGCAGAGTGTGATCAATGGATGAGAACACTGCTGTGTGTTTCACTTCAGAAATGGAGTTAAATCCCAGGCTCTGAGTCTTCCTACAAGCAAAACTTCGTTTCAGGTATGGGCAGTCACTTTTCTGCTCTAACGAACAACATCGTTCACGAAGATCACACGTTTCTCATCTTAACTGACAAGCCTTTGATGTTAGAGGACCAGTGCATTGTATCAGTTTCAGAAGAAGATTTGGACTACATATGGTCCGTATGTGTACGAAACTCCATTCTTTTGTTCTGGGCACACTCAGATTTCCTGCTGTATTAGAGACTCTAGAAAGCAAGAGCGTGCTTCTTGCTGTAAAGCAGAGTGTGATCCATGGATGAGAACTATGCTGTGTGTTTCCCTTCAGAAATGGAGTTAAATCCCAGACTCTGTGTCTTCCTACATGCAAGACTTCGTTTCAGGTAAGGGCAGTCACTTTTCTGCTCAAACGAACTACATCGTTCATGAAGCTCACACGTTTCCCATCTTAACTGACAACCATTGGATGTTAGAGGACCAGTGCTTTGTATCACTTTCAGAAGAAGAGTTGGACTACATATGGTCCATATGTGTATGAAACTCCGTTCTTTTTTCTGGGCACACTCAGATTTCCTGATGTATTAGAGACTCTAGAAAGCAAGAGCGTGCTTCTTGCTGTAAAGCAGAGTGTGATCCATGGGTGAGAACTATGCTGTGTGTTTCCCTTCAGAAATGGAGTTAAATCCCAGGCTCTGTGTCTTCCTATAAGCAAGACTTCGTTTCAGGTAAGGGCAGTCTCTTTTCTGCTCAAACAAACTACATCGTTCATGAAGCTCACACGTTTCTCATCTTAACTGACAAGCATTGGATGTTAGAGGACCAGTTCTTTGTATCAGTTTCAGAAGCAGAGTTGGACTAGATATGGTCCGTATGTGTAGGAAACACCGTTCTTTTGTTCTCAGCACACTCACGTTTCCTGCTGTGTTAGAGACTCCAGAAAGCAAGAGCGTGTTTCTCGCTCTAAAGCAGAGTGTGATCAATGGATGAGAACTCTGCTGTGTGTTTCCCTTCAGAGATGGAGTTAAATCCCAGGCTCTGTGTCTTACTACAAGCAAGACTTCGTTACAGGTAAGGGCAGTAACTTTTCAGTTCAAAGGAACTACATCATTCTCAAAGCTCACACGTTTCTCATCTTAACTGACAAGCATTGGATGTTAGAGGACCAGTGCATTGTATCAGTTTCAGAAGCAGATTTGGACTAGATATGGTCCGTATGTGTAGGAAACACCGTTCTTTTGTTCTGGGCACACTCAGATTACCTGCTTTATTAGAGACTCTAGAAAGCAAGAGTGTGCTTCTCGCTCTAAAGCAGAGTGTGATCCATGGATGAGAACTCTGCTGTGTGTTTCCCATCAGAAATGGAGTTAAATCCCAGGCTCTGTGTCTTCCTATAAGCAAGACTTCGTTTCAGGTAAGTGCAGTCACTTGTCATCTCAAACGAACTACATTGTTCACGAAGCTCACACGTTTCTCATCTTAACAGACAACCATTGGATGTTAGAGGACCAGTGCTTTGTATCAGTTTCAGAAGCAGAGTTGGACTAGATATGGTCCGTATGTGTAGGAAACTCCGTTCTTTTGATCTCAGCACACTCACGTTTCCTGCTGTGTTAGAGACTCCAGAAAGCAAGAGCATGCTTCTCGCTCTAAAGCAGAGTGTGATCAATGGATGAGAACTCTGCTGTGTGTTTCCCTTCAGAGATGGAGTTAAATCCCAGGCTCTGTGTCTTACTACAAGCAAGACTTCGTTACAGGTAAGGGCAGTCACTTTTCAGTTCAAAGGAACTACATCATCCTCAAAGCTCACACGTTTCCCATCTTAACTGACAACCATTGGATGTTAGAGGACCAGTGCTTTGTGTCAGTTTCAGAAACAGAGTTGTACTAGATATGGTCCATAGGTGTAGGAAACAACAGACTTTTGTTCTCAGCGCACTCACGTTACCTGCTGTCTTAGAGAATTTAGAAAGCAAGAGCATGCTTCTCGCTCTAAAGCAGATTGTGATCCATGGATGAGAACTATGCTGTGTGTTTTCCTTCAGAAATGGAGTTAAATCCCAGACTCTGTGTATTCCTACAAGCAAGACTTCGTTTAAGGTAAGGGCAGTCACTTTTCTGCTCAAACGAACTACATCGTTCATGAAGCTCACACGTTTCCCATCTTAACTGACAAGCATTGGATGTTAGAGGACCAGTGCTTTGTATCAGTTTCAGAAGAAGTGTTGGACTACATATGGTCCATATGTGTACGAAACTCCGTTCTTTTGTTCTCAGCACACTCACGTTTCCTGCTCTGTTAGAGAATCCAGAAAGCAAGAGCGTGCTTCTCGCTCTAAAGCACAGTGTGATCCATGGATGAGAACTCTGCTGTGTGTTTCCCTTCAGAGATGGAGTTAAATCCCAGGCTCTTTGTCTTACTACAAGCAAGACTTAGTTACAGGTAAGGGCAGTCACTTTTCAGTTCAAAGGAACTACATCATTCTCAAAGCTCACACGTTTCTCATCTTAACTGACAAGCATTGGATGTTAGAGGACCAGTGCTTTGTGTCACTTACAGAAACAGAGTTGGACTAGATATGGTCCGTATGTGTAGGAAACACCGTTCTTTTATTCTCAGCGCATTCACGTTTCCTGCTGTCTTAGAGACTCTAGAAAGCAAGAGCGTGCTTCTTGTTCTAAAGCAGAGTGTGATCAATGGATGAGAACACTGCTGTGTGTTTCACTTCAGAAATGGAGTTAAATCCCAGGCTCTGAGTCTTCCTACAAGCAAAACTTCGTTTCAGGTAAGGGCAGTCACTTTTCTGCTCTAACGAACAACATCGTTCACGAAGATCACACGTTTCTCATCTTAACTGACAAGCCTTTGATGTTAGAGGACCAGTGCATTGTATCAGTTTCAGAAGAAGATTTGGACTACATATGGTCCGTATGTGTATGAAACTCCATTCTTTTGTTTGGGCACACTCAGATTTCCTGCTGTAGTAGAGACTCTAGAAAGCAAGAGCGTGCTTCTTGCGGTAAAGCAGAGTGTGATCCATGGGTGAGAACTATGCTGTGTGTTTCCCTTCAGAAATGGAGTTAAATCCCAGGCTCTGTGTCTTCCTATAAGCAAGACTTCGTTTCAGGTAAGTGCAGTCACTTGTCATCTCAAACGAACTACATCGTTCATGAAGCTCACACGTTTCTCATCTTAACAGACAACCATTGGATGTTAGAGGACCAGTGCTTTGTATCAGTTTCATAAGCAGAGTTGGACTAGATATGGTCCGTATGTGTAGGAAACTCCGTTCTTTTGTTCTCAGCACACTCACGTTTCCTGCTGTGTTAGAGACTCCAGAAAGCAAGAGCGTGCTTCTCGCTCTAAAGCAGAGTGTGATCAATGGATGAGAACTCTGCTGTGTGTTTCCCTTCAGAAATGGAGTTAAATCCCAGACTCTGTGTCTTCCTACAAGCAAGACTTCGTTTCAGGTAAGGGCAGTCACTTTTCTGCTCAAACGAACTACATCGTTCATGAAGCTCACACGTTTCCCATCTTAACTGACAACCATTGGATGTTAGAGGACCAGTGCTTTGTATCACTTTCAGAAGAAGAGTTGGACTACATATGGTCCATATGTGTATGAAACTCCGTTCTTTTTTCTGGGCACACTCAGATTTCCTGATGTATTAGAGACTCTAGAAAGCAAGAGCGTGCTTCTTGCTGTAAAGCAGAGTGTGATCCATGGGTGAGAACTATGCTGTATGTTTCCCTTCAGAAATGGAGATAAATCCCAGGCTCTGTGTCTTCCTATAAGCAAGACTTCCTTTCAGGTAAGGGCAGTCTCTTTTCTGCTCAAACAAACTACATCGTTCATGAAGCTCACACGTTTCTCATCTTAACTGACAAGCATTGAATGTTAGAGGACCAGTGCTTTGTATCAGTTTCAGAAGCAGAGTTGGACTAGATATGGTCCGTATGTGTAGGAAACACCGTTCTTTTGTTCTCAGCACACTCACGTTTCCTGCTGTGTTAGAGACTCCAGAAAGCAAGAGCGTGTTTCTCGCTCTAAAGCAGAGTGTGATCAATGGATGAGAACTCTGCTGTGTGTTTCCCTTCAGAGATGGAGTTAAATCCAAGGCTCTGTGTCTTACTACAAGCAAGACTTCGTTACAGGTAAGGGCAGTAACTTTTCAGTTCAAAGGAACTACATCATTCTCAAAGCTCACACGTTTCTCATCTTAACTGACAAGCATTGGATGTTAGAGGACCAGTGCATTGTATCAGTTTCAGAAGCAGATTTGGACTAGATATGGTCCGTATGTGTAGGAAACACCGTTCTTTTGTTCTGGGCACACTCAGATTACCTGCTTTATTAGAGACTCTAGAAAGCAAGAGCGTGCTTCTCGCTCTAAAGCAGAGTGTGATCCATGGATGAGAACTCTGCTGTGTGTTTCCCATCAGAAATGGAGTTAAATCCCAGGCTCTGTGTCTTCCTATAAGCAAGACTTCGTTTCAGGTAGTGCAGTCACTTGTCATCTCAAACGAACTACATCGTTCACGAAGCTCACACGTTTCTCATCTGAACAGACAACCATTGGATGTTAGAGGACCAGTGCTTTGTATCAGTTTCAGAAGCAGAGTTGGACTAGATATGGTCCGTATGTGTAGGAAACTCCGTTCTTTTGTTCTCAGCACACTCACGTTCCCTGCTGTGTTAGAGACTCCAGAAAGCAAGAGCGTGCTTCTCGCTCTAAAGCAGAGTGTGATCAATGGATGAGAACTCTGCTGTGTGTTTCCCTTCAGAGATGGAGTTAAATCCCAGGCTCTGTGTCTTACTACAAGCAAGACTTCGTTACAGGTAACGGCAGTCACTTTTCAGTTCAAAGGAACTACATCATCCTCAAAGCTCACACGTTTCCCATCTTAACTGACAACCATTGGATGTTAGAGGACCAGTGCTTTGTATCAGTTTCAGAAGAAGAGTTGGACTATATATGGTCCATATGTGTATGAAACTCCGTTCTTTTTTCTGGGCACACTCAGATTTCCTGATGTATTAGAGACTCTAGAAAGCAAGAGCGTGATTCTCGCTCTAAAGCAGAGTGTGATCCATGGATGAGAACTCTGCTGTGTGTTTACCTTCAGAGATGGAGTTAAATCCCAGGCTCTGTGTCTTACTACAAGCAAGATTTCGTTACAGGTAAGGGCAGTCACATTTCAGTTCAAAGGAACTACATCATTCTCAAAGCTCACACGTTTCTCATCTTAACTGACAAGCATTGGATGTTAGAGGACCAGTGCTTTGTATCAGTTTCAGAAGCAGAGTTGGACTAGATATGGTCCGTATGTGTAGGAAACACCGTTCTTTTGTTCTCAGCACACTCACGTTTCCTGCTGTGTTAGAGACTCCAGAAAACAAGAGCGTGCTTCTCGCTCTAAAGCAGAGTGTGATCCATGGGTGAGATCTATTCTGTGTGTTTCCCTTCAGAAATGGAGTTAAATCTAAGGCTCTGTGTCTTCCTATAAGCAAGACTTCGTTTCAGGTAAGGGCAGTCACTTGTCATCTCAAACGAACTACATCGTTCACGAAGCTCACACGTTTCTCATCTTAACAGACAAGCATTGGATGTTAGAGGACCAGTGCTTTGTATCAGTTTCAGAAGCAGAGTTGGACTAGATATGGTCCGTATGTGTAGGAAACACCGTTCTTTTGTTCTCAGCACACTCACGTTTCCTGCTGTGTTAGAGACTCCAGAAAACAAGAGCGTGCTTCTCGCTCTTAAGCAGAGTGTGATCCATGGATGAGAACTCTGCTGTGTGTTTCCCTTCAGAGATGGAGTTAAATCCCAGGCTCTGTGTCTTACTACAAGCAAGACTTCGTTACAGGTAATTGCAGTCACTTTTCAGTTCAAAGGAACTACATCATCCTCAAAGCTCACACGATTCTCATCTTAACTGACAAGCATTGGGTGTTAGAGGACCAGTGCTTTGTGTCAGTTTCAGAAACAGAGTTGGACTAGATATGGTCCGTATGTGTAGGAAACACCGTTCTTTTGTTCTCAGCGCACTCACGTTTCCTGCTGTCTTAGAGACTTTAGAAAGCAAGAGCGTGCTTCTCGCTCTAAAGCAGATTGTGATCCATGGATGAGAACTATGCTGTGTGTTTCCCTTCAGAAATGGAGTTAAATCCCAGACTCTGTGTCTTCCTACAAGCAAGACTTCGTTTCAGGTAAGGGCAGTCACTTTTCTGCTCAAACGAACTACATCGTTCATGAAGCTCACACGTTTCCCATCTTAACTGACAACCATTGGATGTTAGAGGACCAGTGCTTTGTATCACTTTCAGAAGAAGAGTTGGACTACATATTGTCCATATGTGTATGAAACTCCGTTCTTTTTTCTGGGCACACTCAGATTTCCTGATGTATTAGAGACTCTAGAAAGCAAGAGCGTGCTTCTTGCTGTAAAGCAGAGTGTGATCCATGGGTGAGAACTATGCTGTGTGTTTCCCTTCAGAAATGGAGTTAAATCCCAGGCTCTGTGTCTTCCTATAAGCAAGACTTCGTTTCAGGTAAGGGCAGTCTCTTTTCTGCTCAAACAAACTACATCGTTCATGAAGCTCACACGTTTCTCATCTTAACTGACAAGCATTGGATGTTAGAGGACCAGTGCTTTGTATCAGTTTCAGAAGCAGAGTTGGACTACATATGGTCCATATGTGTACGAAACTCCGTTCTTTTGTTCTCAGCACACTCACGTTTCCTGCTGTGTTAGAGACTCCAGAAAGCAAGAGCGTGCTTCTCGCTCTAAAGCAGAGTGTGATCCATGGATGAGAACTCTGCTGTGTGTTTCCCTTCAGAGATGGAGTTAAATCCCAGGCTCTGTGTCTTACTACAAGCAAGACTTCGTTACAGGTAAGGGCAGTCACTTTTCAGTTCAAAGGAACTACATCATTCTCAAAGCTCACACGTTTCTCATCTTAACTGACAAGCATTGGATGTTAGAGGACCCGTGCATTGTATCAGTTTAAGAAGCAGATTTGGACTACATATGGTCCATATGTGCAGGAAACACCGTTCTTTTGTTCTGGGCACACTCAGATTACCTGCTTTATTAGAGACTCTAGAAGGCAAGAGCGTGATTCTCGCTCTAAAGCAGAGTGTGATCCATGGATGAGAACTCTGCTGTGTGTTTCCCTTCAGAGATGGAGTTAAATCCCAGGCTCTGTGTCTTACTACAAGCAAGATTTCGTTACAGGTAAGGGCAGTCACTTTTCAGTTCAAAGGAACTACATCATTCTCAAAGCTCACACTTTTCTCATCTTAACAGACAAGCATTGGATTTTAGAGGACCAGTGCTTTGTATCAGTTTCAGAAGCAGAGTTGGACTAGATATGGTCCATATGTGTAGGAAACGCCGTTCTTTTGTTCTCAGCGCACTCACGTTTCCTGCTGTCTTAGAGACTTTAGAAAGCAAGAGCGTGCTTCTCGCTCTAAAGCAGATTGTACCATGGATGAGAACTATGCTGTGTGTTTCCCTTCAGAAATGGAGTTAAATCCCAGACTCTGTGTCTTCCTACAAGCAAGATTTCGTTTAAGGTAAGGGCAGTCACTTTTCTGCTCTAACAAACTACATCGTTCATGAAGCTCACACGTTTCCCATCTTAACTGACAAGCATTGGATGTTAGAGGACCAGTGCTTAGTATCAGTTTCAGAAGCAGAGTTGGACTACATATGGTCCATATGTGTATGAAACTCCGTTCTTTTGTTCTGGGCACACTCAGATTTCCTGCTGTAGTAGAGACTTTAGAAAGCAAGGGCGTGCTTATTGCTGTAAAGCAGATTGTGATCCATGGGTGAGAACTATGCTGTGTGTTTCCCTTCAGAAATGGAGTTAAATCCCAGGCTCTGTGTCTGCCTATAAGCAAGACTTCATTTCAGGTAAGTGCAGTCACTTGTAATCTCAAACGAACTACATCGTTCACGAAGCTCACACGTTTCTCATCTTAACAGACAAGCATTGGATTTTAGAGGACCAGTGCTTTGTATCAGTTTCAGAAGCAGAGTTGGAATAGATATGGTCCGTATGTGTAGCAAACACCGTTGTTTTGTACTCAGCACACTCACGTTTCCTGCTGTGTTAGAGACTCCAGAAAGCAAGAGCATGCTTCTTGCTCTAAAGCAGAGTGTGATCCATGGATGAGAACTCTGCTGTGTGTTTCCCTTCAGAGATGGAGTTAAATCCCAGGCACTGTGTCTTACTACAAGCAAGACTTCGTTACAGGTAAGGTCAGTCACTTTTCAGTTCAAAGGAACTACATCATTCTCAAAGCTCACACGTTTCTCATCTTAACTGACAAGCATTGGATTTTAGAGGACCAGTGCTTTGTATCAGTTTCAGAAGCAGAGTTGGACTAGATATGGTCCGTATGTGTAGGAAACACCGTTCTTTTGTTCTCAGCGCACTCACGTTTCCTGCTGTCTTAGAGACTCTAGAAATCAAGAGCGTGCTTCTTGTTCTAAAGCATAGTGTGATCAATGGATGAGAATACTGCTGTGTGTTTCACTTCAGAAATGGAGTTAAATCCCAGGCTCTGAGTCTTCCTACAAGCAAGACTTCGTTTCAGGTAAGGGCAGTCACTTTTCTGCTCAAACGAACTACATCGTTCACGAAGATCACACGTTTCTCATCTTAACTGACAAGCATTGGATGTTAGAGGACCAGTGCATTGTATCAGTTTCAGAAGCAGATTTGGACTACATATGGTCCGTATGTGTAGGAAACACCATTCTTTTGTTCTGGCACACTCAGATTACCTGCTGTATTAGAGACTCTAGAAAGCAAGAGCGTGCTTCTCGCTCTAAAGCAGATTGTGATCCATGGATGAGAACTATGCTGTGTGTTTCCCTTCAGAAATGCAGTTAAATCCCAGAGTCTGTGTCTTCCTACAAGCAAGATTTCGTTTAAGGTAAGGGCAGTCACTTTTCTGCTCTAACGAACTACATCGTTCATGAAGCTCACACGTTTCCCATCTTAACTGACAAGCATTGGATGTTAGAGGACCAGTGCTTAGTATCAGTTTCAGAAGAAGAGTTGGACTACATATGGTCCATATGTGTATGAAACTCCGTTCTTTTGTTCTGGGCACACTCAGATTTCCTGCTGTAGTAGAGACTTTAGAAAGCAAGGGCGTGCTTCTTGCTGTAAAGCAGAGTGTGATCCATGGGTGAGAACTATGCTGTGTGTTTCCCTTCAGAAATGGAGTTAAATCCCAGGCTCTGTGTCTTCCTATAAGCAAGACTTCATTTCAGGTAAGTGCAGTCACTTGTAATCTCAAACGAACTACATCGTTCACGAAGCTCACACGTTTCTCATCTTAACAGACAAGCATTGGATTTTAGAGGACCAGTGCTTTGTATCAGTTTCAGAAGCAGAGTTGGAATAGATATAGTCCGTATGTGTAGCAAACACCGTTGTTTTGTACTCAGCACACTCACGTTTCCTGCTGTGTTAGAGACTCCAGAAAGCAAGAGAGTGCTTCTTGCTCTAAAGCAGAGTGTGATCCATGGATGAGAACTCTGCTGTGTGTTTCCCTTCAGAGATGGAGTTAAATCCCAGGCTCTGTGTCTTACTACAAGCAAGACTTCGTTACAGGTAAGGTCAGTCACTTTTCAGTTCAAAGGAACTACATCATTCTCAAAGCTCACACGTTTCTCATCTTAACTGACAAGCATTGGATTTTAGAGGACCAGTGCTTTGTATCAGTTTCCAAAGCAGAGTTGGACTAGATATGGTCCGTATGTGTAGAAAACACCGTTCTTTTGTTCTCAGCCCACTCACGTTTCCTGCTGTCTTAGAGACTCTAGAAAGCAAGAGCGTGCTTCTTGTTCTAAAGCAGAGTGTGATGAATGGGTGAGAACACTGCTGTGTGTTTCACTTCAGAAATGGAGTTAAATCCCATGCTCTGAGTCTTCCTACAAGCAAGACTTCGTTTCAGGTAAGGGCAGTCACTTGTCATCTCAAACGAACTACATCGTTCACGAAGCTCACAAGTTTCTTATCTTAACAGACAAGCATTGGATGTTAGAGGACCAGTGCTTTGTGTCAGTTTCAGAAACAGAGTTGGACTAGATATGGTCCGTATGTGTAGGAAACACCGTTCTTTTGTTCTCAGCGCACTCACGTTTCCTGCTGTCTTAGAGACTTTAGAAAGCAAGAGCGTGCTTCTCGCTCTAAAGCAGATTGTGATCCATGGATGAGAACTATGCTGTGTGTTTCCCTTCAGAAATGGAGTTAAATCCCAGACTCTGTGTCTTCCTACAAGCAAGAATTCGTTTAAGGTAAGGGCAGTCACTTTTGTGCTCAAAGGAACTACATCCTTCATGAAGCTCACATGTTTCCCTTCTTAACTGACAAGCATTGGATGTTAGAGGACCAGTGCTTTGTATCAGTTTCAGAAGAAGAGTTGGACTACATATGGGCCATATGTGTATGAAACTCCGTTCTTTTGTTCTGGGCACACTCAGATTTCCTGCTGTAGTAGAGACTCTAGAAAGCAAGAGCGTGCTTCTCGCTCTAAAGCAGTGTGTGATCCATGGATGAGAACTCTGCTGTGTGTTTCCCTTCAGAAATGGAGTTAAATCCCAGGCTCTGTGTCTTCCTATAAGCAAGACTTCGTTTCAGGTAAGTGCAGTCACTTGTCATCTCAAACGAACTACATCGTTCACGAAGCTCACACGTTTCTCATCTTAACAGACAAGCATTGGATGTTAGAGGACCAGTGCTTTGTATCAGTTTCAGAAGCAGAGTTGGACTAGATATGGTCCGTATGTGTAGGAAACTCCGTTCTTTTGTTCTCAGCACACTCACGTTTCCTGCTGTGTTAGAGACTCCAGAAAGCAAGAGCGTGCTTCTGGCTCTAAAGCAGAGTGTGATCCATGGATGAGAACTCTGCTGTGTGTTTCCCTTCAGAAATGGAGTTAATTCCCAGGCTCTGTGTCTTACTACAAGCAAGACTTCGTTACAGGTAAGGGCAGTCACTTTTCAGTTCAAAGGAACTACATCATTCTCAAAGCTCACACGTTTCTCATCTTAACTGACAAGCATTGGATGTTAGAGGACCAGTGATTTGTGTCACTTACAGAAACAGAGTTGGACTAGATATGGTCCGTATGTGTAGGAAACACCGTTCTTTTATTCTCAGCGCACTCACGTTTCCTGCTGTCTTAGAGACTCTAGAAAGCAAGAGCGTGCTTCTTGTTCTAAAGCAGAGTGTGATCAATGGATGAGAACACTGCTGTGTGTTTCACTTCAGAAATGGAGTTAAATCCCAGGCTCTGTGTCTTACTACAAGCAAGACTTCGTTACAGGTAAGGGCAGTCACTTTTCAGTTCAAAGGAACTACATCATTCTCAAAGCTCACACGTTTCTCAACTTAACTGACAAGCATTGGATGTTAGAAGACCAGTGCTTTGTGTCACTTACAAAAACAGAGCTGGACTAGATATGGTCCGTATGTGTAGGAAACACCGTTCTTTTGTTCTCAGCGCACTCACGTTTCCTGCTGTCTTAGAGACGCTAGAAAGCAAGAGCGTGCTTCTTGTTCTAAAGCATAGTGTGATCAATGGATGAGAACACTGCTGTGTGTTTCACATTAGAAATGGAGTTAAATCCCAGGCTCTGAGTCTTCCTACAAGCAAGACTTCGTTTAAGGTAAGGGCAGTCACTTTTCTGCTCAAACGAACTACATCGTTCATGAAGCTCACACGTTTCCCATCTTAACTGACAAGCATTGGATGTTAGAGGACCAGTGCTTTGTATCAGTTTCAGAAGAAGAGTTGGACTACATATGGGCCATATGTGTATGAAACTCCGTTCTTTTGTTCTGGGCACACTCAGATTTCCTGCTGTAGTAGAGACTCTAGAAAGCAAGAGCGTGCTTCTCGCTCTAAAGCAGTGTGTGATCCATGGATGAGAACTCTGCTGTGTGTTTCCCTTAAGAAATGGAGTTAAATCCCAGGCTCTGTGTCTTCCTATAAGCAAGACTTCGTTTCAGGTAAGTGCAGTCACTTGTCATCTCAAACGAACTACATCGTTCACGAAGCTCACACGTTTCTCATCTTAACAGACAAGCATTGGATGTTAGAGGACCAGTGCTTTGTATCAGTTTCAGAAGCAGAGTTGGACTAGATATGGTCCGTATGTGTAGGAAACTCCGTTCTTTTGTTCTCAGCACACTCACGTTTCCTGCTGTGTTAGAGACTCCAGAAAGCAAGAGCGTGCTTCTGGCTCTAAAGCAGAGTGTGATCCATGGATGAGAACTCTGCTGTGTGTTTCCCTTCAGAGATGGAGTTAAATCCCAGGCTCTGTGTCTTACTACAAGCAAGACTTCGTTACAGGTAAGGGCAGTCACTTTTCAGTTCAAAGGAACTACATTATTCTCAAAGCTCACACGTTTCTCATCTTAACTGACAAGCATTGGATGTTAGAGGACCAGTGATTTGTGTCACTTACAGAAACAGAGTTGGACTAGATATGGTCCGTATGTGTAGGAAACACCGTTCTTTTATTCTCAGCGCACTCACGTTTCCTGCTGCCTTAGAGACTCTAGAAAGCAAGAGCGTGCTTCTTGTTCTAAAGCAGAGTGTGATCAATGGATGAGAACACTGCTGTGTGTTTCACTTCAGAAATGGAGTTAAATCCCAGGCTCTGTGTCTTACTACAAGCAAGACTTCGTTACAGGTAAGGGCAGTCACTTTTCAGTTCAAAGGAACTACATCATTCTCAAAGCTCACACGTTTCTCATCTTAACTGACAAGCATTGGATGTTAGAAGACCAGTGCTTTGTGTCACTTACAAAAACAGAGCTGGACTAGATATGGTCCGTATGTGTAGGAAACACCGTTCTTTTGTTCTCAGCGCACTCACGTTTCCTGCTGTCTTAGAGACTCTAGAAAGCAAGAGCGTGCTTCTTGTTCTAAAGCATAGTGTGATCAATGGATGAGAACACTGCTGTGTGTTTCACATTAGAAATGGAGTTCAATCCCAGGCTCTGAGTCTTCCTACAAGCAAGACTTCGTTTAAGGTAAGGGCAGTCACTTTTCTGCTCAAACGAACTACATAGTTCATGAAGCTCACACGTTTCCCATCTTAACTGACAAGCATTGGATGTTAGAGGACCAGTGCTTTGTATCAGTTTCAGAAGAAGATTTGGACTACATATGGTCCGTATGTTTACGAAACTCCGTTCTTTTGTTTTGGGCACACTCAGATTTTCTGCTGTATTAGAGACTCTAGAAAGCAAGAGCGTGCTTCTTGCTGTAAAGCAGAGTGTGATCCATGGGTGAGAACTATGCTGTGTGTTTCCCTTCAGAAATGGAGTTAAATCCCAGGCTCTGTGTCTTCCTATAAGCAAGACTTCGTGTCAGGTAAGGGCAGTCACTTGTCATCTCAAACGAACTACATCGTTCACGAAGCTCACACGTTTCTTATCTTAACAGACAAGCATTGGATGTTAGAGGACCAGTGCTTTGTGTCAGTTTCAGAAACAGAGTTGGACTAGATATGGTCCGTATGTGTAGGAAACACCGTTCTTTTGTTCTCAGCGCACTCACGTTTCCTGCTGTCTTAGAGACTTTAGAAAGCAAGAGCGTGCTTCTCGCGCTAAAGCAGATTGTGATCCATGGATGAGAACTATGCTTTGTGTTTCCCTTCAGAAATGGAGTTAAATCCCAGACTCTGTGTCTTCCTACAAGCAAGACTTCGTTTAAGGTAAGGGCAGTCACTTTTCTGCTCAAACGAACTACATAGTTCATGAAGCTCACACGTTTCCCATCTTAACTGACAAGCATTGGATGTTAGAGGACCAGTGCTTTGTATCAGTTTCAGAAGAAGATTTGGACTACATATGGTCCGTATGTTTACGAAACTCCGTTCTTTTGTTCTGGGCACACTCAGATTTTCTGCTGTATTAGAGACACTAGAAAGCAATAGCGTGCTTCTTGCTGTAAAGCAGAGTGTGATCCATGGGTGAGAACTATGCTGTGTGTTTCCCTTCTGAAATGGAGTTAAATCCCAGGCTCTGTGTCTTCCTATAAGCAAGACTTCGTTTCAGGTAAGGGCAGTCACTTGTCATCTCAAACGAACTACATCGTTCACGAAGCTCACACGTTTCTTATCTTAACAGAGAAGCATTGGATGTTAGAGGACCAGTGCTTTGTGTCAGTTTCAGAAACAGAGTTGGACTAGATATGGTCCGTATGTGTAGGAAACACCGTTCTTTTGTTCTCAGCGCACTCACGTTTCCTGCTGTCTTAGAGACTTTAGAAAGCAAGAGCGTGCTTCTCGCTCTAAAGCAGATTGTGATCCATGGATGAGAACTATGCTGTGTGTTTCCCTTCAGAAATGGAGTTAAATCCCAGACTCTGTGTCTTCCTACAAGCAAGAATTCGTTTAAGGTAAGGGCAGTCACTTTTGTGCTCAAAGGAACTACATCGTTCATGAAGCTCACATGTTTCCCTTCTTAACTGACAAGCATTGGATGTTAGAGGACCAGTGCTTTGTATCAGTTTCAGAAGAAGAGTTGGACTACATATGGGCCATATGTGTATGAAACTCCGTTCTTTTGTTCTGGGCACACTCAGATTTCCTGCTGTAGTAGAGACTCTAGAAAGCAAGAGCGTGCTTCTCGCTCTAAAGCAGTGTGTGATCCATGGATGAGAACTCTGCTGTGTGTTTCCCTTCAGAGATGGAGTTAAATCCCAGGCTCTGTGTCTTACTACAAGCAAGACTTCGTTACAGGTAAGGGCAGTCACTTTTCAGTTCAAAGGAACTACATCATTCTCAAAGCTCACACGTTTCTCATCTTAACTGACAAGCATTGGATGTTAGAGGACCAGTGATTTGTGTCACTTACAGAAACAGAGTTGGACTAGATATGGTCCGTATGTGTAGGAAACACCGTTCTTTTATTCTCAGCGCACTCACGTTTCCTGCTGTCTTAGAGACTCTAGAAAGCAAGAGCGTGCTTCTTGTTCTAAAGCAGAGTGTGATCAATGGATGAGAACACTGCTGTGTGTTTCACTTCAGAAATGGAGTTAAATCCCAGGCTCTGAGTCTTCCTACAAGCAAAACTTCGTTTCAGGTAAGGGCAGTCACTTTTCTGCTCTAACGAACAATATCATTCACGAAGATCACACGTTTCTCATCTTAACTGACAAGCATTGGATGTTAGAGGACCAGTGCATTTTATCAGGTTCAGAAGCAGATTTGGACTACATATGGTCCATATGTGTAGGAAACACCGTTCTTTTGTTCTGGGCACACTCAGATTACCTGCTTTATTAGAGACTCTAGAAAGCAAGAGCGTGCTTCTCGCTCTAAAGCAGAGTGTGATCCATGGATGAGAACTCTGCTGTGTGTTTGCCTTCAGAGATGGAGTTAAATCCCAGGCTCTGTGTCTTACTACAAGCAAGAATTCGTTACAGGTAAGGGCAGTCACTTTCAGTTCAAAGGAACTACATCATTCTCAAAGCTCACACGTTTCTCATCTTAACTGACAAGCATTGGATTTTAGAGGACCAGTGCTTTGTATCAGTTTCAGAAGCAGAGTTGGACTACAAATGGTCCATATGTGTAGGAAACACCGTTCTTTTGTTCTCAGCGCACTCACGTTTCCTGCTCTCTTAGAGACTTTAGAAAGCAAGAGCGTGCTTCTCGCTCTAAAGCAGATTGTGATCCATGGATGAGAACTATGCTTTGTGTTTCCCTTCAGAAATGGAGTTAAATCCCAGGCTCTGTGTCTTCCTACAAGCAAGACTTCGTTTAAGGTAAGGGCAGTCACTTTTCTGCTCAAACGAACTACATAGTTCATGAAGCTCACACGTTTCCCATCTTAACTGACAAGCATTGGATGTTAGAGGACCAGTGCTTTGTATCAGTTTCAGAAGAAGATTTGGACTACATATGGTCCGTATGTTTACGAAACTCCGTTCTTTTGTTCTGGGCACACTCAGATTTTCTGCTGTATTAGAGACTCTAGAAAGCAAGAGCGTGCTTCTTGCTGTAAAGCAGAGTGTGATCCATGGGTGAGAACTATGCTGTGTGTTTCCCTTCAGAAATGGAGTTAAATCCCAGGCTCTGTGTCTTCCTATAAGCAAGACTTCGTTTCAGGTAAGGGCAGTCACTTGTCATCTCAAACGAACTACATCGTTCACGAAGCTCACACGTTTCTTATCTTAACAGACAAGCATTGGATGTTAGAGGACCAGTGCTTTGTGTCAGTTTCAGAAACAGAGTTGGACTAGATATGGTCCGTATGTGTAGGAAACACCGTTCTTTTGTTCTCAGCGCACTCACGTTTCCTGCTGTCTTAGAGACTTTAGAAAGCAAGAGCGTGCTTCTCGCTCTAAAGCAGATTGTGATCCACGGATGAGAACTATGCTGTGTGTTTCCCTTCAGAAATGGAGTTAAATCCCAGACTCTGTGTCTTCCTACAAGCAAGAATTCGTTTAAGGTAAGGGCAGTCACTTTTGTGCTCAAAGGAACTACATCGTTCATGAAGCTCACATGTTTCCCTTCTTAACTGACAAGCATTGGATGTTAGAGGACCAGTGCTTTGTATCAGTTTCAGAAGAAGAGTTGGACTACATATGGGCCATATGTGTATGAAACTCCGTTCTTTTGTTCTGGGCACACTCAGATTTCCTGCTGTAGTAGAGACTCTAGAAAGCAAGAGCGTGCTTCTCGCTCTAAAGCAGTGTGTGATCCATGGATGAGAACTCTGCTGTGTGTTTCCCTTCAGAGATGGAGTTAAATCCCAGGCTCTGTGTCTTACTACAAGCAAGACTTCGTTACAGGTAAGGGCAGTCACTTTTCAGTTCAAAGGAACTACATCATTCTCAAAGCTCACACGTTTCTCATCTTAACTGACAAGCATTGGATGTTAGAGGACCAGTGATTTGTGTCACTTACAGAAACAGAGTTGGACTAGATATGGTCCGTATGTGTAGGAAACACCGTTCTTTTATTCTCAGCGCACTCACATTTCCTGCTGTCTTAGAGACTCTAGAAAGCAAGAGCGTGCTTCTTGTTCTAAAGCAGAGTGTGATCAATGGATGAGAACACTGCTGTGTGTTTCACTTCAGAAATGGAGTTAAATCCCAGGCTCTGAGTCTTCCTACAAGCAAAACTTCGTTTCAGGTAAGGGCAGTCACTTTTCTGCTCTAACGAACTACATCATTCACGTAGATCACACGTTTCTCATCTTAACTGACAAGCATTGGATGTTAGAGGACCAGTGCATTTTATCAGGTTCAGAAGCAGATTTGGACTACATATGGTCCATATGTGTAGGAAACACCGTTCTTTTGTTCTGGGCACACTCAGATTACCTGCTTTATTAGAGACTCTAGAAAGCAAGAGCGTGCTTCTCGCTCTAAAGCAGAGTGTGATCCATGGATGAGAACTCTGCTGTGTGTTTGCCTTCAGAGATGGAGTTAAATCCCAGGCTCTCTGTCTTACTACAAGCAAGAATTCGTTACAGGTAAGGGCAGTCACTTTCAGTTCAAAGGAACTACATCATTCTCAAAGCTCACACGTTTCTCATCTTAACTGACAAGCATTGGATTTTAGAGGACCAGTGCTTTGTATCAGTTTCAGAAGCAGAGTTGGACTACAAATGGTCCATATGTGTAGGAAACACCGTTCTTTTGTTCTCAGCGCACTCACGTTTCCTGCTCTCTTAGAGACTTTAGAAAGCAAGAGCGTGCTTCTCGCTCTAAAGCAGATTGTGATCCATGTATGAGAACTATGCTTTGTGTTTCCCTTCAGAAATGGAGTTAAATCCGAGGCTCTGTGTCTTCCTACAAGCAAGACTTCGTTTAAGGTAAGGGCAGTCACTTTTCTGCTCAAACGAACTACATAGTTCATGAAGCTCACACGTTTCCCATCTTAACTGACAAGCATTGGATGTTAGAGGACCAGTGCTTTGTATCAGTTTCAGAAGAAGATTTGGACTACATATGGTCCGTATGTTTACGAAACTCCGTTCTTTTGTTCTGGGCACACTCAGATTTTCTGCTGTATTAGAGACACTAGAAAGCAATAGCGTGCTTCTTGCTGTAAAGCAGAGTGTGATCCATGGGTGAGAACTATGCTGTGTGTTTCCCTTCTGAAATGGAGTTAAATCCCAGGCTCTGTGTCTTCCTATAAGCAAGACTTCGTTTCAGGTAAGGGCAGTCACTTGTCATCTCAAACGAACTACATCGTTCACGAAGCTCACACGTTTCTTATCTTAACAGAGAAGCATTGGATGTTAGAGGACCAGTGCTTTGTGTCAGTTTCAGAAACAGAGTTGGACTAGATATGGTCCGTATGTGTAGGAAACACCGTTCTTTTGTTCTCAGCGCACTCACGTTTCCTGCTGTCTTAGAGACTTTAGAAAGCAAGAGCGTGCTTCTCGCTCTAAAGCAGATTGTGATCCATGGATGAGAACTATGCTGTGTGTTTCCCTTCAGAAATGGAGTTAAATCCCAGACTCTGTGTCTTCCTACAAGCAAGAATTCGTTTAAGGTAAGGGCAGTCACTTTTGTGCTCAAAGGAACTACATCGTTCATGAAGCTCACATGTTTCCCTTCTTAACTGACAAGCATTGGATGTTAGAGGACCAGTGCTTTGTATCAGTTTCAGAAGAAGAGTTGGACTACATATGGGCCATATGTGTATGAAACTCCGTTCTTTTGTTCTGGGCACACTCAGATTTCCTGCTGTAGTAGAGACTCTAGAAAGCAAGAGCGTGCTTCTCGCTCTAAAGCAGTGTGTGATCCATGGATGAGAACTCTGCTGTGTGTTTCCCTTCAGAGATGGAGTTAAATCCCAGGCTCTGTGTCTTACTACAAGCAAGACTTCGTTACAGGTAAGGGCAGTCACTTTTCAGTTCAAAGGAACTACATCATTCTCAAAGCTCACACGTTTCTCATCTTAACTGACAAGCATTGGATGTTAGAGGACCAGTGATTTGTGTCACTTACAGAAACAGAGTTGGACTAGATATGGTCCGTATGTGTAGGAAACACCGTTCTTTTATTCTCAGCGCACTCACGTTTCCTGCTGTCTTAGAGACTCTAGAAAGCAAGAGCGTGCTTCTTGTTCTAAAGCAGAGTGTGATCAATGGATGAGAACACTGCTGTGTGTTTCACTTCAGAAATGGAGTTAAATCCCAGGCTCTGAGTCTTCCTACAAGCAAAACTTCGTTTCAGGTAAGGGCAGTCACTTTTCTGCTCTAACGAACTACATCATTCACGAAGATCACACGTTTCTCATCTTAACTGACAAGCATTGGATGTTAGAGGACCAGTGCATTTTATCAGGTTCAGAAGCAGATTTGGACTACATATGGTCCATATGTGTAGGAAACACCGTTCTTTTATTCTGGGCACACTCAGATTACCTGCTTTATTAGAGACTCTAGAAAGCAAGAGCGTGCTTCTCGCTCTAAAGCAGAGTGTGATCCATGGATGAGAACTCTGCCGTGTGTTTGCCTTCAGAGATGGAGTTAAATCCCAGGCTCTCTGTCTTACTACAAGCAAGAATTCGTTACAGGTAAGGGCAGTCACTTTCAGTTCAAAGGAACTACATCATTCTCAAAGCTCACACGTTTCTCATCTTAACTGACAAGCATTGGATTTTAGAGGACCAGTGCTTTGTATCAGTTTCAGAAGCAGAGTTGGACTACAAATGGTCCATATGTGTAGGAAACACCGTTCTTTTGTTCTCAGCGCACTCACGTTTCCTGCTCTCTTAGAGACTTTAGAAAGCAAGAGCGTGCTTCTCGCTCTAAAGCAGATTGTGATCCATGGATGAGAACTATGCTTTGTGTTTCCCTTCAGAAATGGAGTTAAATCCCAGGCTCTGTGTCTTCCTACAAGCAAGACTTCGTTTAAGGTAAGGGCAGTCACTTTTCTGCTCAAACGAACTACATAGTTCATGAAGCTCACACGTTTCCCATCTTAACTGACAAGCATTGGATGTTAGAGGACCAGTGCTTTGTATCAGTTTCAGAAGAAGATTTGGACTACATATGGTCCGTATGTTTACGAAACTCCGTTCTTTTGTTCTGGGCACACTCAGATTTTCTGCTGTATTAGAGACTCTAGAAAGCAAGAGCGTGCTTCTTGCTGTAAAGCAGAGTGTGATCCATGGGTGAGAACTATGCTGTGTGTTTCCCTTCTGAAATGGAGTTAAATCCCAGGCTCTGTGTCTTCCTATAAGCAAGACTTCGTTTCAGGTAAGGGCAGTCACTTGTCATCTCAAACGAACTACATCGTTCACGAAGCTCACACGTTTCTTATCTTAACAGAGAAGCATTGGATGTTAGAGGTCCAGTGCTTTGTGTCAGTTTCAGAAACAGAGTTGGACTAGATATGGTCCGTACGTGTAGGAAACACAGTTCTTTTGTTCTCAGCGCACTCACGTTTCCTGCTGTCTTAGAGACTTTAGAAAGCAAGAGCGTGCTTCTCGCTCTAAAGCAGATTGTGATCCATGGATGAGAACTATGCTGTGTGTTTCCCTTCAGAAATGGAGTTAAATCCCAGACTCTGTGTCTTCCTACAAGCAAGAATTCGTTTAAAGTAAGGGCAGTCACTTTTGTGCTCAAAGGAACTACATCGTTCATGAAGCTCACATGTTTCCCTTCTTAACTGACAAGCATTGGATGTTAGAGGACCAGTGCTTTGTATCAGTTTCAGAAGAAGAGTTGGACTACATATGGGCCATATGTGTATGAAACTCCGTTCTTTTGTTCTGGGCACACTCAGATTTCCTGCTGTAGTAGAGACTCTAGAAAGCAAGAGCGTGCTTCTCACTCTAAAGCAGTGTGTGATCCATGGATGAGAACTCTGCTGTGTGTTTCCCTTCAGAGATGGAGTTAAATCCCAGGCTCTGTGTCTTACTACAAGCAAGACTTCGTTACAGGTAGGGGCAGTCACTTTCAGTTCAAAGGAACTACATCATTCTCAAAGCTCACACGTTTCTCATCTTAACTGACAAGCATTGGATTTTAGAGGACCAGTGCTTTGTATCAGTTTCAGAAGCAGAGTTGGACTACAAATGGTCCATATGTGTAGGAAACACCGTTCTTTTGTTCTCAGCGCACTCACGTTTCCTGCTCTCTTAGAGACTTTAGAAAGCAAGAGCGTGCTTCTCGCTCTAAAGCAGATTGTGATCCATGGATGAGAACTATGCTTTGTGTTTCCCTTCAGAAATGGAGTTAAATCCCAGGCTCTGTGTCTTCCTACAAGCAAGAATTCGTTTAAGGTAAGGGCAGTCACTTTTCTGCTCAAACGAACTACATAGTTCATGAAGCTCACACGTTTCCCATCTTAACTGACAAGCATTGGATGTTAGAGGACCAGTGCTTTGTATCAGTTTCAGAAGAAGATTTGGACTACATATGGTCCGTATGTTTACGAAACTCCGTTCTTTTGTTCTGGGCACACTCAGATTTTCTGCTGTATTAGAGACTCTAGAAAGCAAGAGCGTGCTTCTTGCTGTAAAGCAGAGTGTGATCCATGGGTGAGAACTATGCTGTGTGTTTCCCTTCAGAGATGGAGTTAAATCCCAGGCTCTGTGTCTTACTACAAGCAAGACTTCGTTACAGGTAAGGGCAGTCACTTTTCAGTTCAAAGGAACTACATCATTCTCAAAGCTCACACGTTTCTCATCTTAACTGACAAGCATTGGATGTTAGAGGACCAGTGATTTGTGTCACTTACAGAAACAGAGTTGGACTAGATATGGTCCGTATGTGTAGGAAACACCGTTCTTTTATTCTCAGCGCACTCACATTTCCTGCTGTCTTAGAGACTCTAGAAAGCAAGAGCGTGCTTCTTGTTCTAAAGCAGAGTGTGATCAATGGATGAGAACACTGCTGTGTGTTTCACTTCAGAAATGGAGTTAAATCCCAGGCTCTGAGTCTTCCTACAAGCAAAACTTCGTTTCAGGTAAGGGCAGTCACTTTTCTGCTCTAACGAACTACATCATTCACGAAGATCACACGTTTCTCATCTTAACCTACAAGCATTGGATGTTAGAGGACCAGTGCATTTTATCAGGTTCAGAAGCAGATTTGGACTACATATGGTCCATATGTGTAGGAAACACCGTTCTTTTGTTCTGGGCACACTCAGATTACCTGCTTTATTAGAGACTCTAGAAAGCAAGAGCGTGCTTCTCGCTCTAAAGCAGAGTGTGATCCATGGATGAGAACTCTGCTGTGTGTTTGCCTTCAGAGATGGAGTTAAATCCCAGGATCTGTGTCTTACTACAAGCAAGAATTCGTTACAGGTAAGGGCAGTCACTTTCAGTTCAAAGGAACTACATCATTCTCAAAGCTCACACGTTTCTCATCTTAACTGACAAGCATTGGATTTTAGAGGACCAGTGCTTTGTATCAGTTTCAGAAGCAGAGTTGGACTACAAATGGTCCATATGTGTAGGAAACACCGTTCTTTTGTTCTCAGCGCACTCACGTTTCCTGCTCTCTTAGAGACTTTAGAAAGCAAGAGCGTGCTTCTCGCTCTAAAGCAGATTGTGATCCATGGATGAGAACTATGCTTTGTGTTTCCCTTCAGAAATGGAGTTAAATCCCAGGCTCTGTGTCTTCCTACAAGCAAGACTTCGTTTAAGGTAAGGGCAGTCACTTTTCTGCTCAAACGAACTACATAGTTCATGAAGCTCACACGTTTCCCATCTTAACTGACAAGCATTGGATGTTAGAAGACCAGTGCTTTGTATCAGTTTCAGAAGAAGATTTGGACTACATATGGTCCGTATGTTTACGAAACTCCGTTCTTTTGTTCTGGGCACACTCAGATTTTCTGCTGTATTAGAGACTCTAGAAAGCAAGAGCGTGCTTCTTGCTGTAAAGCAGAGTGTGATCCATGGGTGAGAACTATGCTGTGTGTTTCCCTTCAGAAATGGAGTTAAATCCCAGGCTCTGTGTCTTCCTATAAGCAAGACTTCGTTTCAGGTAAGGGCAGTCACTTGTCATCTCAAACGAACTACATTGTTCACGAAGATCACACGTTTCTCATTTTAACTGACAAGCATTGGATGTTAGAGGACCAGTGCTTTGTATCAGTTTAAGAAGCAGATTTTGACTACATATGGTCCGTATGTGTAGGAAACACCGTTCTTTTGTTCTGGGCACACTCAGATTACCTGCAGTATTAGAGACTCTAGAAAGCAAGAGCGTGCTTCTCGCTCTAAAGCAGAGTGTGATCCATGGATGAGAACTATGCTGTGTGTTTCCCTTCAGAAATGGAGTTAAATCCCAGACTCTGTGTCTTCCTACAAGCAAGACTTCGTTTAAGGTAAGGGCAGTCACTTTTCTGCTCAAACCAACTACATCGTTCATGAAGCTCACACTTTTCCCATCTTAACTGACAAGCATTGGATGTTAGAGGACCAGTGCTTTGTATCAGTTTCAGAAGAAGAGTTGGACTACATAAGGTCCGTATGTGTACGAAACTCCGTTCTTTTTTTCTGGGCACACTCAGATTTCCTGCTGTATTAGAGAATCTAGAAAGCAAGAGCGTGCTTCTTGCTGTAAAGCAGAGTGTGATCCATGGGTGAGAACTATGCTGTGTGTTTCCCTTCAGAAATGGAGCTAAATCCCAGGCTCTGTGTCTTCCTATAAGCAAGACTTCGTTTCAGGTAAGGGCAGTCACTTGTCATATCAAACGAACTACATCGTTCACGAAGCTCACACGTTTCTCATCTTAACAGACAAGCAGTGGATGTTAGAGGACCAGTGCTTTGTATCAGTTTCAGAAGAAGAGTTGGACTACATATGGGCCATATGTGTATGAAACTCCATTCTTTTGTTCTGGGCACACTCAGATTTCCTGCTGTAGTAGAGACTCTAGAAAGCAAGAGCGTGCTTCTTGCTGTAAAGCAGAGTGTGATCCATGGGTGAGAACTCTGCTGTGTGTTTCCCTTCAGAGATGGAGTTAAATCCCAGGCTCTGTGTCTTACTACAAGCAAGACTTCGTTACAGGTAAGGGCCGTCACTTTTCAGTTCAAAGGAACTACATCATCCTCAAAGCTCACACGTTTCTCATCTTAACTGACAAGCATTGGATGTTAGAGGACCAGTGCTTTGTGTCAGTTTCAGAAACAGAGTTGGACTAGATATGGTCCGTATGTGTAGGAAACACCGTTCTTTTATTCTCAGCGCACTCACGTTTCCTGCTCTCTTAGAGACTTTAGAAAGCAAGAGCGTGCTTCTCGCTCTAAAGCAGATTGCGATCCATGGATGAGAACTATGCTTTGTGTTTCCCTTCAGAAATGGAGTTAAATCCCAGACTCTGTGTCTTCCTACAAGCAAGACTTCGTTTAAGGTAAGGGCAGTCACTTTTCTGCTCAAACGAACTACATAGTTCATGAAGCTCACACGTTTCCCATCTTAACTGACAAGCATTGGATGTTAGAGGACCAGTGCTTTGTATCAGTTTCAGAAGATTTGGACTACATATGGTCCGTATGTTTACGAAACTCCGTTCTTTTGTTCTGGGCACACTCAGATTTTCTGCTGTATTAGAGACTCTAGAAAGCAAGAGCGTGCTTCTTGCTGTAAAGCAGAGTGTGATCCATGGGTGAGAACTCTGCTGTGTGTTTCCTTTCAGAGATGGAGTTAAATCCCAGGCTCTGTGTCTTACTACAAGCAAGACTTCGTTACAGGTAAGGGCTGTCACTTTTCAGTTCAAAGGAACTACATCATCCTCAAAGCTCACACGTTTCTCATCTTAACTGACAAGCATTGGATGTTAGAGGACCAGTGCTTTGTGTCAGTTTCAAAAACAGAGTTGGACTAGATATGGTCCGTATGTGTAGGAAACACCGTTCTTTTATTCTCAGCGCACTCACGTTTCCTGCTCTCTTAGAGACTGCAGAAAGCAAGAGCGTGCTTCTCGCTCTAAAGCAGAGTGTGATCCATGGATGAGAACTCTGCTGTGTGTTTCCCTTCAGAGATGGAGTTAAATCCCAGGCTCTGTGTCTTACTACAAGCAAGACTTCGTTACAGGTAAGGGCAGTCTCTTTTCAGTTCAAAGGAACTACATCATTCTCAAAACTCACACGTTTCTCATCTTAACTGACAAGCATTGGATGTTAGAGGACCAGTGCTTTGTGTCACTTACAGAAACAGAGTTGGACTAGATATGGTCCGTATGTGTAGGAAACACCGTTCTTTTATTCTCAGCGAACTCACGTTTCCTGCTGTCTTAGAGACTGCAGAAAGCAAGAGCGTGCTTCTTGCTCTAAAGCAGAGTGTGATCCATGGATGAGAACACTGCTGTGTGTTTCACTTCAGAAATGGAGTTAAATCCCAGGCTCTGAGTCTTCCTACAAGCAAAACTTCGTTTCAGGTAAGGGCAGTCACTTTTCTGCTCTAAAGAACTACATCGTTCACGAAGATCACACGTTTCTCATCTTAACTGACAAGCATTGGATGTTAGAGGACAAGTGCATTGTATCAGTTTCAGAAGCAGATTTGGACTACATATGGTCCATATGTGTAGGAAACACCGTTCTTTTGTTCTGGGCACACTCAGATTACCTGCTTTATTAGAGACTATAGAAAGCAAGAGCGTGCTTCTCGCTCTAAAGCAGAGTGTGATCCATGGATGAGAACTCTGCTGTGTGTTTCCCTTCAGAAATGGAGTTAAATCCCAGGCTCTGTGTCTTCCTATAAGCAAGACTTCGTTTCAGGTAAGTGCAGTCACTTGTCATCTCAAACGAACTACATCGTTCACGAAGCTCACACGTTTCTCATCTTAACAGACAAGCATTGGATCTTAGAGGACCAGTGCTTTGTATCAGTTTCAGAAGCAGAGTTGGACTAGATATGGTCCGTATGTGTAGGAAACTCCGTTCTTTTGTTCTCAGCACACTCACGTTTCCTGCTGTGTTAGAGACTCCAGAAAGCAAGAGCGTGCTTCTGGCTCTAAAGCAGAGTGTGATCCATGGATGAGAACTCTGCTGTGTGTTTCCCTTCATAGATGGAGTTAAATCCCAGGCTCTGTGTCTTACTACAAGCAAGACTTCGTTACAGGTAAGGGCAGTCACTTTTCAGTTCAAAGGAACTACATCATTCTCAAAGCTCACACGTTTCTCATCTTAACTGACAAGCATTGGATGTTAGAGGACCAGTGCTTTGTGTCACTTACAGAAACAGAGTTGGACTAGATATGGTCCGTATGTGTAGGAAACACCGTTCTTTTATTCTCAGCGCACTCACGTTTCCTGCTGTCTTAGAGACTCTAGAAAGCAAGAGCGTGCTTCTTGTTCTAAAGCAGAGTGTGATCAATGGATGAGAACACTGCTGTGTGATTCACTTCATAAATGGAGTTAAATCCCAGGGTCTGAGTCTTCCTACAAGCAAAACTTCGTTTCAGGTAAGGGCAGTCACTTTTCTGCTCTAACGAACTACATCATTCACGAAGATCACACGTTTCTCATCTTAACTGACAAGCATTGGATGTTAGAGGACCAGTGCATTTTATCAGGTTCAGAAGGAGATTTGGACTACATATGGTCCATATGTGTAGGAAACACCGTTCTTTTGTTCTGGGCACACTCAGATTACCTGCTTTATTAGAGACTCTAGAAAGCAAGAGCGTGCTTCTCGCTCTAAAGCAGAGTGTGATCCATGGATGAGAACTATGCTGTGTGTTTCCCTTCAGAAATGGAGTTAAATCCCAGACTCTGTGTCTTCCTACAAGCAAGACTTCGTTTAAGGTAAGGGCAGTCACTTTTCTGCTCAAACCAACTACATCGTTCATGAAGCTCACACTTTTCCCATCTTAACTGGCAAGCATTGGATGTTAGAGGACCAGTGCTTTGTATCAGTTTCAGAAGAAGAGTTGGACTACATAAGGTCCGTATGTGTACGAAACTCCGTTCTTTTGTTCTGGGCACACTCAGATTTCCTGCTGTATTAGAGAATCTAGAAAGCAAGAGCGTGCTTCTTGCTGTAAAGCAGAGTGTGATCCATGGGTGAGAACTATGCTGTGTGTTTCCCTTCAGAAATGGAGCTAAATCCCAGGCTCTGTGTCTTCCTATAAGCAAGACTTCGTTTCAGGTAAGGGCAGTCACTTGTCATATCAAACGAACTACATCGTTCACGAAGCTCACACGTTTCTCATCTTAACAGACAAGCAGTGGATGTTAGAGGACCAGTGCTTTGTATCAGTTTCAGAAGAAGAGTTGGACTACATATGGGCCATATGTGTATGAAACTCCATTCTTTTGTTCTGGGCACACTCAGATTTCCTGCTGTAGTAGAGACTCTAGAAAGCAAGAGCGTGCTTCTTGCTGTAAAGCAGAGTGTGATCCATGGGTGAGAACTCTGCTGTGTGTTTCCCTTCAGAGATGGAGTTAAATCCCAGGCTCTGTGTCTTACTACAAGCAAGACTTCGTTACAGGTAAGGGCCGTCACTTTTCAGTTCAAAGGAACTACATCATCCTCAAAGCTCACACGTTTCACATCTTAACTGACAAGCATTGGATGTTAGAGGACCAGTGCTTTGTGTCAGTTTCAGAAACAGAGTTGGACTAGATATGGTCCGTATGTGTAGGAAACACCGTTCTTTTATTCTCAGCGCACTCACGTTTCCTGCTCTCTTAGAGACTTTAGAAAGCAAGAGCGTGCTTCTCGCTCTAAAGCAGATTGCGATCCATGGATGAGAACTATGCTTTGTGTTTCCCTTCAGAAATGGAGTTAAATCCCAGACTCTGTGTCTTCCTACAAGCAAGACTTCGTTTAAGGTAAGGGCAGTCACTTTTCTGCTCAAACGAACTACATAGTTCATGAAGCTCACACGTTTCCCATCTTAACTGACAAGCATTGGATGTTAGAGGACCAGTGCTTTGTATCAGTTTCAGAAGATTTGGACTACATATGGTCCGTATGTTTACGAAACTCCGTTCTTTTGTTCTGGGCACACTCAGATTTTCTGCTGTATTAGAGACTCTAGAAAGCAAGAGCGTGCTTCTTGCTGTAAAGCAGAGTGTGATCCATGGGTGAGAACTCTGCTGTGTGTTTCCTTTCAGAGATGGAGTTAAATCCCAGGCTCTGTGTCTTACTACAAGCAAGACTTCGTTACAGGTAAGGGCTGTCACTTTTCAGTTCAAAGGAACTACATCATCCTCAAAGCTCACACGTTTCTCATCTTAACTGACAAGCATTGGATGTTAGAGGACCAGTGCTTTGTGTCAGTTTCAAAAACAGAGTTGGACTAGATATGGTCCGTATGTGTAGGAAACACCGTTCTTTTATTCTCAGCGCACTCACGTTTCCTGCTGTCTTAGAGACTGCAGAAAGCAAGAGCGTGCTTCTCGCTCTAAAGCAGAGTGTGATCCATGGATGAGAACTCTGCTGTGTGTTTCCCTTCAGAGATGGAGTTAAATCCCAGGCTCTGTGTCTTACTACAAGCAAGACTTCGTTACAGGTAAGGGCAGTCTCTTTTCAGTTCAAAGGAACTACATCATTCTCAAAACTCACACGTTTCTCATCTTAACTGACAAGCATTGGATGTTAGAGGACCAGTGCTTTGTGTCACTTACAGAAACAGAGTTGGACTAGATATGGTCCGTATGTGTAGGAAACACCGTTCTTTTATTCTCAGCGAACTCACGTTTCCTGCTGTCTTAGAGACTGCAGAAAGCAAGAGCGTGCTTCTTGCTCTAAAGCAGAGTGTGATCCATGGATGAGAACACTGCTGTGTGTTTCACTTCAGAAATGGAGTTAAATCCCAGGCTCTGAGTCTTCCTACAAGCAAAACTTCGTTTCAGGTAAGGGCAGTCACTTTTCTGCTCTAAAGAACTACATCGTTCACGAAGATCACACGTTTCTCATCTTAACTGACAAGCATTGGATGTTAGAGGACAAGTGCATTGTATCAGTTTCAGAAGCAGATTTGGACTACATATGGTCCATATGTGTAGGAAACACCGTTCTTTTGTTCTGGGCACACTCAGATTACCTGCTTTATTAGAGACTATAGAAAGCAAGAGCGTGCTTCTCGCTCTAAAGCAGAGTGTGATCCATGGATGAGAACTCTGCTGTGTGTTTCCCTTCAGAAATGGAGTTAAATCCCAGGCTCTGTGTCTTCCTATAAGCAAGACTTCGTTTCAGGTAAGTGCAGTCACTTGTCATCTCAAACGAACTACATCGTTCACGAAGCTCACACGTTTCTCATCTTAACAGACAAGCATTGGATCTTAGAGGACCAGTGCTTTGTATCAGTTTCAGAAGCAGAGTTGGACTAGATATGGTCCGTATGTGTAGGAAACTCCGTTCTTTTGTTCTCAGCACACTCACGTTTCCTGCTGTGTTAGAGACTCCAGAAAGCAAGAGCGTGCTTCTGGCTCTAAAGCAGAGTGTGATCCATGGATGAGAACTCTGCTGTGTGTTTCCCTTCATAGATGGAGTTAAATCCCAGGCTCTGTGTCTTACTACAAGCAAGACTTCGTTACAGGTAAGGGCAGTCACTTTTCAGTTCAAAGGAACTACATCATTCTCAAAGCTCACACGTTTCTCATCTTAACTGACAAGCATTGGATGTTAGAGGACCAGTGCTTTGTGTCACTTACAGAAACAGAGTTGGACTAGATATGGTCCGTATGTGTAGGAAACACCGTTCTTTTATTCTCAGCGCACTCACGTTTCCTGCTGTCTTAGAGACTCTAGAAAGCAAGAGCGTGCTTCTTGTTCTAAAGCAGAGTGTGATCAATGGATGAGAACACTGCTGTGTGATTCACTTCAGAAATGGAGTTAAATCCCAGGGTCTGAGTCTTCCTACAAGCAAAACTTCGTTTCAGGTAAGGGCAGTCACTTTTCTGCTCTAACGAACTACATCATTCACGAAGATCACACGTTTCTCATCTTAACTGACAAGCATTGGATGTTAGAGGACCAGTGCATTTTATCAGGTTCAGAAGGAGATTTGGACTACATATGGTCCATATGTGTAGGAAACACCGTTCTTTTGTTCTGGGCACACTCAGATTACCTGCTTTATTAGAGACTCTAGAAAGCAAGAGCGTGCTTCTCGCTCTAAAGCAGAGTGTGATCCATGGATGAGAACTCTGCTGTGTGTTTCCCTTCAGAGATGGAGTTAAATCCCTGGCTCTGTGTCTTACTACAAGCAAGAATTCGTTTAAGGTAAGGGCAGTCACTTTTCTGCTCAAACGAACTACATAGTTCATGAAGCTCACACGTTTCCCATCTTAACTGACAAGCATTGGATTTTAAAGGACCAGTGCTTTGTATCAGTTTCAGAAGAAGATTTGGACTACATATGGTCCGTATGTTTACGAAACTCCGTTCTTTTGTTCTGGGCACACTCAGATTTTCTGCTGTATTAGAGACTCTAGAAAGCAAGAGCGTGCTTCTTGCTGTAAAGCAGAGTGTGATCCATGGGTGAGAACTATGCTGTGTGTTTCCCTTCAGAAATGGAGTTAAATCCCAGGCTCTGTGTCTTCCTATAAGCAAGACTTCGTTTCAGGTAAGGGCAGTCACTTGTCATCTCAAACGAACTACATCGTTCACGAAGCTCACACGTTTCTTATCTTAACAGAGAAGCATTGGATGTTAGAGGACCAGTGCTTTGTGTCAGTTTCAGAAACAGAGTTGGACTAGATATGGTCCGTATGTGTAGGAAACACCGTTCTTTTGTTCTCAGCGCACTCACGTTTCCTGCTGTCTTAGAGACTTTAGAAAGCAAGAGCGTGCTTCTCGCTCTAAAGCAGATTGTGATCCATGGATGAGAACTATGCTTTGTGTTTCCCTTCAGAAATGGAGTTAAATCCCAGACTCTGTGTCTTCCTACAAGCAAGACTTCGTTTAAGGTAATGGCAGTCACTTTTCTGCTCAAACGAACTACATAGTTCATGAAGCTCACACGTTTCCCATCTTAACTGACAAGCATTGGATGTTAGAGGACCAGTGCTTTGTATCAGTTTCAGAAGAAGATTTGGACTACATATGGTCCGTATGTTTACAAAACTCCGTTTTTTGTTCTGGGCACACTCAGATTTTCTGCTGTATTAGAGACTCTAGAAAGCAAGAGCGTGCTTCTTGCTGTAAAGCAGAGTGTGATCCATGGGTGAGAACTATGCTGTGTGTTTCCCTTCAGAAATGGAGTTAAATCCCAGGCTCTGTGTCTTCCTATAAGCAAGACTTCGTTTCAGGTAAGGGCAGTCACTTGTCATCTCAAACGAACTACATCGTTCATGAAGCTCACACGTTTCTTATCTTAACAGAGAAGCATTGGATGTTAGAGGACCAGTGCTTTGTGTCAGTTTCAGAAACAGAGTTGGACTAGATATGGGCCGTATGTGTAGGAAACACCGTTCTTTTGTTCTCAGCGCACTCATGTTTCCTGCTGTCTTAGAGACTTTAGAAAGCAAGAGCGTGCTTCTCGCTCTAAAGCAGATTGTGATCCATGGATTAGAACTATGCTGTGTGTTTCCCTTCAGAAATGGAGTTAAATCCCAGACTCTGTGTCTTCCTACAAGCAAGACTTCGTTTAAGGTAAGGGCAGTCACTTTTCTGCTCAAACGAACTACATAGTTCATGAAGCTCACACGTTTCCCATCTTAACTGACAAGCATTGGATGTTAGAGGACAAGTGCATTGTATCAGTTTCAGAAGCAGATTTGGACTACATATGGTCCATATGTGTAGGAAACACCGTTCTTTTGTTCTGGGCACACTCAGATTACCTGCTTTATTAGAGACTATAGAAAGCAAGAGCGTGCTTCTCGCTCTAAAGCAGAGTGTGATCCATGGATGAGAACTCTGCTGTGTGTTTCCCTTCAGAAATGGAGTTAAATCCCAGGCTCTGTGTCTTCCTATAAGCAAGACTTCGTTTCAGGTAAGTGCAGTCACTTGTCATCTCAAACGAACTACATCGTTCACGAAGCTCACACGTTTCTCATCTTAACAGACAAGCATTGGATCTTAGAGGACCAGTGCTTTGTATCAGTTTCAGAAGCAGAGTTGGACTAGATATGGTCCGTATGTGTAGGAAACTCCGTTCTTTTGTTCTCAGCACACTCACGTTTCCTGCTGTGTTAGAGACTCCAGAAAGCAAGAGCGTGCTTCTGGCTCTAAAGCAGAGTGTGATCCATGGATGAGAACTCTGCTGTGTGTTTCCCTTCATAGATGGAGTTAAATCCCAGGCTCTGTGTCTTACTACAAGCAAGACTTCGTTACAGGTAAGGGCAGTCACTTTTCAGTTCAAAGGAACTACATCATTCTCAAAGCTCACACGTTTCTCATCTTAACTGACAAGCATTGGATGTTAGAGGACCAGTGCTTTGTGTCACTTACAGAAACAGAGTTGGACTAGATATGGTCCGTATGTGTAGGAAACACCGTTCTTTTATTCTCAGCGCACTCACGTTTCCTGCTGTCTTAGAGACTCTAGAAAGCAAGAGCGTGCTTCTTGTTCTAAAGCAGAGTGTGATCAATGGATGAGAACACTGCTGTGTGATTCACTTCAGAAATGGAGTTAAATCCCAGGGTCTGAGTCTTCCTACAAGCAAAACTTCGTTTCAGGTAAGGGCAGTCACTTTTCTGCTCTAACGAACTACATCATTCACGAAGATCACACGTTTCTCATCTTAACTGACAAGCATTGGATGTTAGAGGACCAGTGCATTTTATCAGGTTCAGAAGGAGATTTGGACTACATATGGTCCATATGTGTAGGAAACACCGTTCTTTTGTTCTGGGCACACTCAGATTACCTGCTTTATTAGAGACTCTAGAAAGCAAGAGCGTGCTTCTCGCTCTAAAGCAGAGTGTGATCCATGGATGAGAACTCTGCTGTGTGTTTCCCTTCAGAGATGGAGTTAAATCCCTGGCTCTGTGTCTTACTACAAGCAAGAATTCGTTTAAGGTAAGGGCAGTCACTTTTCTGCTCAAACGAACTACATAGTTCATGAAGCTCACACGTTTCCCATCTTAACTGACAAGCATTGGATTTTAAAGGACCAGTGCTTTGTATCAGTTTCAGAAGAAGATTTGGACTACATATGGTCCGTATGTTTACGAAACTCCGTTCTTTTGTTCTGGGCACACTCAGATTTTCTGCTGTATTAGAGACTCTAGAAAGCAAGAGCGTGCTTCTTGCTGTAAAGCAGAGTGTGATCCATGGGTGAGAACTATGCTGTGTGTTTCCCTTCAGAAATGGAGTTAAATCCCAGGCTCTGTGTCTTCCTATAAGCAAGACTTCGTTTCAGGTAAGGGCAGTCACTTGTCATCTCAAACGAACTACATCGTTCACGAAGCTCACACGTTTCTTATCTTAACAGAGAAGCATTGGATGTTAGAGGACCAGTGCTTTGTGTCAGTTTCAGAAACAGAGTTGGACTAGATATGGTCCGTATGTGTAGGAAACACCGTTCTTTTGTTCTCAGCGCACTCACGTTTCCTGCTGTCTTAGAGACTTTAGAAAGCAAGAGCGTGCTTCTCGCTCTAAAGCAGATTGTGATCCATGGATGAGAACTATGCTTTGTGTTTCCCTTCAGAAATGGAGTTAAATCCCAGACTCTGTGTCTTCCTACAAGCAAGACTTCGTTTAAGGTAATGGCAGTCACTTTTCTGCTCAAACGAACTACATAGTTCATGAAGCTCACACGTTTCCCATCTTAACTGACAAGCATTGGATGTTAGAGGACCAGTGCTTTGTATCAGTTTCAGAAGAAGATTTGGACTACATATGGTCCGTATGTTTACAAAACTCCGTTTTTTGTTCTGGGCACACTCAGATTTTCTGCTGTATTAGAGACTCTAGAAAGCAAGAGCGTGCTTCTTGCTGTAAAGCAGAGTGTGATCCATGGGTGAGAACTATGCTGTGTGTTTCCCTTCAGAAATGGAGTTAAATCCCAGGCTCTGTGTCTTCCTATAAGCAAGACTTCGTTTCAGGTAAGGGCAGTCACTTGTCATCTCAAACGAACTACATCGTTCATGAAGCTCACACGTTTCTTATCTTAACAGAGAAGCATTGGATGTTAGAGGACCAGTGCTTTGTGTCAGTTTCAGAAACAGAGTTGGACTACATATGGTCCATATGTGTAGGAAACACCGTTCTTTTGTTCTGGGCACACTCAGATTACCTGCTTTATTAGAGACTATAGAAAGCAAGAGCGTGCTTCTCGCTCTAAAGCAGAGTGTGATCCATGGATGAGAACTCTGCTGTGTGTTTCCCTTCAGAAATGGAGTTAAATCCCAGGCTCTGTGTCTTCCTATAAGCAAGACTTCGTTTCAGGTAAGTGCAGTCACTTGTCATCTCAAACGAACTACATCGTTCACGAAGCTCACACGTTTCTCATCTTAACAGACAAGCATTGGATCTTAGAGGACCAGTGCTTTGTATCAGTTTCAGAAGCAGAGTTGGACTAGATATGGTCCGTATGTGTAGGAAACTCCGTTCTTTTGTTCTCAGCACACTCACGTTTCCTGCTGTGTTAGAGACTCCAGAAAGCAAGAGCGTGCTTCTGGCTCTAAAGCAGAGTGTGATCCATGGATGAGAACTCTGCTGTGTTTTTCCCTTCATAGATGGAGTTAAATCCCAGGCTCTGTGTCTTACTACAAGCAAGACTTCGTTACAGGTAAGGGCAGTCACTTTTCAGTTCAAAGGAACTACATCATTCTCAAAGCTCACACGTTTCTCATCTTAACTGACAAGCATTGGATGTTAGAGGACCAGTGCTTTGTGTCACTTACAGAAACAGAGTTGGACTAGATATGGTCCGTATGTGTAGGAAACACCGTTCTTTTATTCTCAGCGCACTTACGTTTCCTGCTGTCTTAGAGACTCTAGAAAGCAAGAGCGTGCTTCTTGTTCTAAAGCAGAGTGTGATCAATGGATGAGAACACTGCTGTGTGATTCACTTCAGAAATGGAGTTAAATCCCAGGGTCTGAGTCTTCCTACAAGCAAAACTTCGTTTCAGGTAAGGGCAGTCACTTTTCTGCTCTAACGAACTACATCATTCACGAAGATCACACGTTTCTCATCTTAACTGACAAGCATTGGATGTTAGAGGACCAGTGCATTTTATCAGGTTCAGAAGGAGATTTGGACTAAATATGGTCCATATGTGTAGGAAACACCGTTCTTTTGTTCTGGGCACACTCAGATTACCTGCTTTATTAGAGACTCTAGAAAGCAAGAGCGTGCTTCTCGCTCTAAAGCAGAGTGTGATCCATGGATGAGAACTCTGCTGTGTGTTTCCCTTCAGAGATGGAGTTAAATCCCTGGCTCTGTGTCTTACTACAAGCAAGAATTCGTTTAAGGTAAGGGCAGTCACTTTTCTGCTCAAACGAACTACATAGTTCATGAAGCTCACACGTTTCCCATCTTAACTGACAAGCATTGGATTTTAAAGGACCAGTGCTTTGTATCAGTTTCAGAAGAAGATTTGGACTACATATGGTCCGTATGTTTACGAAACTCCGTTCTTTTGTTCTGGGCACACTCAGATTTTCTGCTGTATTAGAGACTCTAGAAAGCAAGAGCGTGCTTCTTGCTGTAAAGCAGAGTGTGATCCATGGGTGAGAACTATGCTGTGTGTTTCCCTTCAGAAATGGAGTTAAATCCCAGGCTCTGTGTCTTCCTATAAGCAAGACTTCGTTTCAGGTAAGGGCAGTCACTTGTCATCTCAAACGAACTACATCGTTCACGAAGCTCACACGTTTCTTATCTTAACAGAGAAGCATTGGATGTTAGAGGACCAGTGCTTTGTGTCAGTTTCAGAAACAGAGTTGGACTAGATATGGTCCGTATGTGTAGGAAACACCGTTCTTTTGTTCTCAGCGCACTCACGTTTCCTGCTGTCTTAGAGACTTTAGAAAGCAAGAGCGTGCTTCTCGCTCTAAAGCAGATTATGATCCATGGATGAGAACTATGCTTTGTGTTTCCCTTCAGAAATGGAGTTAAATCCCAGACTCTGTGTCTTCCTACAAGCAAGACTTCGTTTAAGGTAATGGCAGTCACTTTTCTGCTCAAACGAACTACATAGTTCATGAAGCTCACACGTTTTCCATCTTAACTGACAAGCATTGGATGTTAGAGGACCAGTGCTTTGTATCAGTTTCAGAAGAAGATTTGGACTACATATGGTCCGTATGTTTACAAAACTCCGTTTTTTGTTCTGGGCACACTCAGATTTTCTGCTGTATTAGAGACTCTAGAAAGCAAGAGCGTGCTTCTTCCTGTAAAGCAGAGTGTGATCCATGGGTGAGAACTATGCTGTGTGTTTCCCTTCAGAAATGGAGTTAAATCCCAGGCTCTGTGTCTTCCTATAAGCAAGACTTCGTTTCAGGTAAGGGCAGTCACTTGTCATCTCAAACGAACTACATCGTTCATGAAGCTCACACGTTTCTTATCTTAACAGAGAAGCATTGGATGTTAGAGGACCAGTGCTTTGTGTCAGTTTCAGAAACAGAGTTGGACTAGATATGGTCCGTATGTGTAGGAAACACCGTTCTTTTGTTCTCAGCGCACTCACGTTTCCTGCTGTCTTAGAGACTTTAGAAACCAAGAGCGTGCTTCTCGCTCTAAAGCAGATTGTGATCCATGGATGAGAACTATGCTGTGTGTTTCCCTTCAGAAATGGAGTTAAATCCCAGACTCTGTGTCTTCCTACAAGCAAGAATTCGTTTAATGTAAGGGCAGTCACTTTTGTGCTCAAAGGAACTACATCGTTCATGAAGCTCACATGTTTCCCTTCTTAACTGACAAGCATTGGATGTTAGAGGACCAGTGCTTTGTATCAGTTTCAGAAGAAGAGTTGGACTACATATGGGCCATATGTGTATGAAACTCTGTTCTTTTGTTCTGGGCACACTCAGATTTCCTGCTGTAGTAGAGACTCTAGAAAGCAAGAGCATGCTTCTTGCTGTAAAGCAGAGTGTGATCCATGGGTGAGAACTCTGCTGTGTGTTTCCTTTCAGAGATGGAGTTAAATCCCAGGCTCTGTGTCTTACTACAAGCAAGACTTCGTTACAGGTAAGGGCTGTCACTTTTCAGTTCAAAGGAACTACATCATCCTCAAAGCTCACACGTTTCTCATCTTAACTGACAAGCATTGGATGTTAGAGGACCAGTGCTTTGTGTCAGTTTCAAAAACAGAGTTGGACTAGATATGGTCCGTATGTGTAGGAAACACCGTTCTTTTGTACTCAGCGCACTCACGTTTCCTGCTGTCTTAGAGACTGCAGAAAGCAAGAGCGTGCTTCTCGCTCTAAAGCACAGTGTGATCCATGGATGAGAACTCTGCTGTGTGTTTCCCTTCAGAGATGGAGTTAAATCCCAGGCTCTGTGTCTTACTACAAGCAAGACTTCGTTACAGGTAAGGGCCGTCACTTTTCAGTTCAAAGGAACTACATCATCCTCAAAGCTCACACGTTTGTCATCTTAACTGACAAGCATTGGATGTTAGAGGACCAGTGCTTTGTGTCAGTTTCAAAAACAGAGTTGGACTAGATATGGTCCGTATGTGTAGGAAACACAGTTCTTTTGTACTCAGCGCACAAACGTTTCCTGCTGTCTTAGAGACTGCAGAAAGCAAGAGCGTGCTTCTCGCTCTAAAGCACAGTGTGATCCATGGATGAGAACTCTGCTGTGTGTTTCCCTTCAGAGATGGAGTTAAATCCCAGGCTCTGTGTCTTACTACAAGCAAGACTTCGTTACAGGTAAGGGCAGTCACTTTTCAGTTCAAAGGAACTACATCATTCTCAAAGCTCACACGTTTCTCATCTTAACTGACAAGCATTGGATGTTAGAGGACCAGTGCTTTGTGTCACTTACAGAAACAGAGTTGGACTAGATATGGTCCGTATGTGTAGGAAACACCGTTCTTTTATTCTCAGCGCACTCACGTTTCCTGCTGTCTTAGAGACTCTAGAAAGCAAGAGCGTGCTTCTTGTTCTAAAGCAGAGTGTGATCCATGGATGAGAACTATGCTGTGTGTTTCCCTTCAGAAATGGAGTTAAATCCCAGGCTCTGTGTCTTCCTATAAGCAAGACTTCGTTTCAGGTAAGTGCAGTCATTTGTCATCTCAAACGAACTACATCGTTCACGAAGCTCACACGTTTCTCATCTTAACAGACAAGCATTGGATCTTAGAGGACCAGTGCTTTGTATCAGTTTCAGAAGCAGAGTTGGACTAGATATGGTCCGTATGTGTAGGAAACTCCGTTCTTTTGTTCTCAGCACACTCACGTTTCCTGCTGTGTTAGAGACTCCAGAAAGCAAGAGCGTGCTTCTGGCTCTAAAGCAGAGTGTGATCCATGGATGAGAACTCTGCTGTGTGTTTCCCTTCAGAGATGGAGTTAAATCCCAGGCTCTGTGTCTTACTACAAGCAAGACTTCGTTACAGGTAAGGGCAGTCACTTTTCAGTTCAAAGGAACTACATCATTCTCAAAACTCACACGTTTCTCATCTTAACTGACAAGCATTGGATGTTAGAGGACCAGTGCTTTGTGTCACTTACAGAAACAGAGTTGGACTAGATATGGTCCGTATGTGTAGGAAACACCGTTCTTTTATTCTCAGCGCACTCACGTTTCCTGCTGTCTTAGAGACTCTAGAAAGCAAGAGCGTGCTTCTTGTTCTAAAGCAGAGTGTGATCAATGGATGAGAACACTGCTGTGTGATTCACTTCAGAAATGGAGTTAAATCCCAGGCTCTGAGTCTTCCTACAAGCAAAACTTCGTTTCAGGTAAGGGCAGTCACTTTTCTGCTCTAACGAACTACATCATTCACGAAGATCACACGTTTCTCATCTTAACTGACAAGCATTGGATGTTAGAGGACCAGTGCATTTTATCAGGTTCAGAAGCAGATTTGGACTACATATGGTCCATATGTGTAGGAAACACCGTTCTTTAGTTCTGGGCTCACTCAGATTACCTGCTTTATTAGAGACTCTAGAAAGCAAGAGCGTGCTTCTCGCTCTAAAGCAGAGTGTGATCCATGGATGAGAACTCTGCTGTGTGTTTCCCTTCAGAGATGGAGTTAAATCCCAGGCTCTGTGTCTTACTACAAGCAAGAATTCGTTACAGGTAAGGGCAGTCACTTTCAGTTCAAAGGAACTACATCATTCTCAAAGCTCACACGTTTCTCATCTTAACTGACAAGCATTGGATTTTAGAGGACCAGTGCTTTGTATCAGTTTCAGAAGCAGAGTTGGACTACAAATGGTCCATATGTGTAGGAAACACCGTTCTTTTGTTCTCAGCGCACTCACGTTTCCTGCTGTCTTAGAGACTTTAGAAAGCAAGAGCTTGCTTCTCGCTCTAAAGCAGATTGTGATCCATGGATGAGAACTATGCTTTGTGTTTCCCTTCAGAAATGGAGTTAAATCCCAGACTCTGTGTCTTCCTACAAGCAAGACTTCATTTAAGGTAAGGGCAGTCACTTTTCTGCTCAAACGAACTACATAGTTCATGAAGCTCACACGTTTCCCATCTTAACTGACAAGCATTGGATGTTAGAGGACCAGTGCTTTGTATCAGTTTCAGAAGAAGATTTGGACTACATATGGTCCGTATGTTTACGAAACTCCGTTTTTTTGTTCTGGGCACACTCAGATTTTCTGCTGTATTAGAGACTCTAGAAAGCAAGAGCGTGCTTCTTGCTGTAAAGCAGAGTGTGATCCATGGGTGAGAACTATGCTGTGTGTTTCCCTTCAGAAATGGAGTTAAATCCCAGGCTCTGTGTCTTCCTATAAGCAAGACTTCGTTTCAGGTAAGGGCAGTCACTTGTCATCTCAAACGAACTACATCGTTCATGAAGCTCACACGTTTCTTATCTTAACAGAGAAGCATTGGATGTTAGAGGACCAGTGCTTTGTGTCAGTTTCAGAAACAGAGTTGGACTAGATATGGTCCGTATGTGTAGGAAACACCGTTCTTTTGTTCTCAGCGCACTCATGTTTCCTGCTGTCTTAGAGACTTTAGAAAGCAAGAGCGTGCTTCTCGCTCTAAAGCAGATTGTGATCCATGGATGAGAACTCTGCTGTGTGTTTCCCTTCAGAAATGGAGTTAAATCCCAGGCTCTGTGTCTTCCTACAAGCAAGAATTCGTTTAAATTAAGGGCAGTCACTTTTGTGCTCAAAGGAACTACATCGTTCATGAAGCTCACATGTTTCCCTTCTTAACTGACAAGCATTGGATGTTAGAGGACCAGTGCTTTGTATCAGTTTCAGAAGAAGAGTTGGACTACATATGGGCCATATGTGTATGAAACTCTGTTCTTTTGTTCTGGGCACACTCAGATTTCCTGCTGTAGTAGAGACTCTAGAAAGCAAGAGCGTGCTTCTCGCTCTAAAGCAGATTGTGATCCATGGATGAGAACTATGCTGTGTGTTTCCGTTCAGAAATGGAGTTAAATCCCAGACTCTGTGTCTTCCTACAAGCAAGAATTCGTTTAATGTAAGGGCAGTCACTTTTGTGCTCAAAGGAACTACATCGTTCATGAAGCTCACATGTTTCCCTTCTTAACTGACAAGCATTGGATGTTAGAGGACCAGTGCTTTGTATCAGTTTCAGAAGAGTTGGACTACATATGGGCCATATGTGTATGAAACTCCGTTCTTTTGTTCTGGGCACACTCAGATTTCCTTCTGTAGTAGAGACTCTAGAAAGCAAGAGCGTGCTTCTTGCTGTAAAGCAGAGTGTGATCCATGGGTGAGAACTCTGCTGTGTGTTTCCTTTCAGAGATGGAGTTAAATCCCAGGCTCTGTGTCTTACTACAAGCAAGACTTCGTTACAGGTAAGGGCCGTCACTTTTCAGTTCAAAGGAACTACATCATCCTCAAAGCTCACACGTTTGTCATCTTAACTGACAAGCATTGGATGTTAGAGGACCAGTGCTTTGTGTCACTTACAGAAACAGAGTTGGACTAGATATGGTCCGTATGTGTAGGAAACACCGTTCTTGTATTCTCAGCGCACTCACGTTTCCTGCTGTCTTAGAGACTGCAGAAAGCAAGAGCGTGCTTCTTGCTCTAAAGCAGAGTGTGATCCATGGATGAGAACACTGCTGTGTGTTTCACTTCAGAAATGGAGTTAAATCCCAGGCTCTGAGTCTTCCTACAAGCAAAACTTCGTTTCAGGTAAGGGCAGTCACTTTTCTGCTCTAACAAACTACATCGTTCACGAAGATCACACGTTTCTCATCTTAACTGACAAGCATTGGATGTTAGAGGACCAGTGCATTTTATCAGGTTCAGAAGCAGATTTGGACTACATATGGTCCATATGTGTAGGAAACACCGTTCTTTTATTCTGGGCACACTCAGATTACCTGCTTTATTAGAGACTCTAGAAAGCAAGAGCGTGCTTCTCGCTCTAAAGCAGAGTGTGATCCATGGATGAGAACTATGCTGTGTGTTTCCCTTCAGAAATGGAGTTAAATCCCAGACTCTGTGTCTGCCTATAAGCAAGACTTCGTTTCAGGTAAGTGCAGTCACTTGTCATCTCAAACGAACTACATCGTTCATGAAGCTCACACGTTTCTCATCTTAACAGACAAGCATTGGATGTTAGAGGACCAGTGCTTTGTATCAGTTTCAGAAGCAGAGTTGGACTAGATATGGTCCGTATGTGTAGGAAACTCCGTTCTTTTGTTCTCAGCACACTCACGTTTCCTGCTGTGTTAGAGACTCCAGAAAGCAAGAGCGTGCTTCTGGCTCTAAAGCAGAGTGTGATCCATGGATGAGAACTCTGCTGTGTGTTTCCCTTCAGAGATGGAGTTAAATCCCAGGCTCTGTGTCTTACTACAAGCAAGACTTCGTTACAGGTAAGGGCAGTCACTTTTCAGTTCAAAGGAACTACATCATTCTCAAAGCTCACACGTTTCTCATCTTAACTGACAAGCATTGGATGTTAGAGGACCAGTGCTTTGTGTCACTTACAGAAACAGAGTTGGACTAGATATGGTCCGTATGTGTAGGAAACACCGTTCTTTTATTCACAGCACACTCACGTTTCCTGCTGTCTTAGAGACTCTAGAAAGCAAGAGCCTGCTTCTTGTTCTAAAGCAGAGTGTGATCAATGGATGAGAACACTGCTGTGTGTTTCACTTCAGAAATGGAGTTAAATCCCAGGCTCTGAGTCTTCCTAGAAGCAAAACTTCGTTTCAGGTAAGGGCAGTCACTTTTCTGCTCTAACGAACTACATCATTCACGAAGATCACACGTTTCTCATCTTAACTGACAAGCATTGGATGTTAGAGGACCAGTGCATTTTATCAGGTTCAGAAGCAGATTTGGACTACATATGGTCCATATGTGTAGGAAACACCGTTCTTTTGTTCTGGGCACACTCAGATTACCTGCTTTATTAGAGACTCTAGAAAGCAAGAGCGTGCTTCTCGCTCTAAAGCAGAGTGTGATCCATGGATGAGAACTCTGCTGTGTGTTTCCCTTCAGAGATGGAGTTAAATCCCAGGCTCTGTGTCTTACTACAAGCAAGAATTCGTTACAGGTAAGGGCAGTCACTTTCAGTTCAAAGGAACTACATCATTCTCAAAGCTCACACGTTTCTCATCTTAACTGACAAGCATTGGATTTTAGAGGACCAGTGCTTTGTATCAGTTTCAGAAGCAGAGTTGGACTACAAATGGTCCATATGTGTAGGAAACACCGTTCTTTTGTTCTCAGCGCACTCACGTTTCCTGCTGTCTTAGAGACTTTAGAAAGCAAGAGCCTGCTTCTCGCTCTAAAGCAGATTGTGATCCATGGATGAGAACTATGCTTTGTGTTTCCCTTCAGAAATGGAGTTAAATCCCAGACTCTGTGTCTTCCTACAAGCAAGACTTCGTTTAAGGTAAGGGCAGTCACTTTTCTGCTCAAACGAACTACATAGTTCATGAAGCTCACACGTTTCCCATCTTAACTGACAAGCATTGGATGTTAGAGGACCAGTGCTTTGTATCAGTTTCAGAAGAAGATTTGGACTACATATGGTCCGTATGTTTACGAAACTCCGTTCTTTTGTTCTGGGCACACTCAGATTTTCTGCTGTATTAGAGACTCTAGAAAGCAAGAGCGTGCTTCTTGCTGTAAAGCAGAGTATGATCCATGGGTGAGAACTATGCTGTGTGTTTCCCTTCAGAGATGGAGTTAAATCCCAGGCTCTGTGTCTTACTACAAGCAAGAATTCGTTACACGTAAGGGCAGTCACTTTCAGTTCAAAGGAACTACATCATTCTCAAAGCTCACACGTTTCTCATCTTAACTGACAAGCATTGGATTTTAGAGGACCAGTGCTTTGTATCAGTTTCAGAAGCAGAGTTGGACTACAAATGGTCCATATGTGTAGGAAACACCGTTCTTTTGTTCTCAGCGCACTCACGTTTCCTGCTCTCTTAGAGACTTTAGAAAGCAAGAGCGTGCTTCTCGCTCTAAAGCAGATTGTGATCCATGGATGAGAACTATGCTTTGTGTTTCCCTTCAGAAATGGAGTTAAATCCCAGACTCTGTGTCTTGATACAAGCAAGACTTCGTTTAAGGTAAGGGCAGTCACTTTTCTGCTCAAACGAACTACATAGTTCATGAAGCTCACACGTTTCCCATCTTAACTGACAAGCATTGGATGTTAGAGGACCAGTGCTTTGTATCAGTTTCAGAAGAAGATTTGGACTACATATGGTCCGTATGTTTACGAAACTCCGTTCTTTTGTTCTGGGCACACTCAGATATTCTGCTGTATTAGAGACTCTAGAAAGCAAGTGTGTGCTTCTTGCTGTAAAGCAGAGTGTGATCCATGGGTGAGAACTATGCTGTGTGTTTACCTTCAGAAATGGAGTTAAATCCCAGGCTCTGTGTCTTCCTGTAAGCAAGACTTCGTTTCAGGTAAGGGCAGTCACTTGTCATCTCAAACGAACTACATCGTTCACGAAGCTCACACGTTTCTTATCTTAACAGACAAGCATTGGATGTTAGAGGACCAGTGCTTTGTGTCAGTTTCAAAAACAGAGTTGGACTAGATATGGTCCGTATGTGTAGGAAACACCGTTCTTTTGTACTCAGCGCACTCACGTTTCCTGCTGTCTTAGAGACTGCAGAAAGCAAGAGCGTGCTTCTCGCTCTAAAGCACAGTGTGATCCATGGATGAGAACTCTGCTGTGTGTTTCCCTTCAGAGATGGAGTTAAATCCCAGGCTCTGTGTCTTACTACAAGCAAGACTTCGTTACAGGTAAGGGCAGTCACTTTTCAGTTCAAAGGAACTACATCATTCTCAAAGCTCACACGTTTCTCATCTTAACTGACAAGCATTGGATGTTAGAGGACCAGTGCTTTGTGTCACTTACAGAAACAGAGTTGGACTAGATATGGTCCGTATGTGTAGGAAACACCGTTCTTGTATTCTCAGCGCACTCACGTTTCCTGCTGTCTTAGAGACTGCAGAAAGCAAGAGCGTGCTTCTTGCTCTAAAGCAGAGTGTGATCCATGGATGAGAACACTGCTGTGTGTTTCACTTCAGAAATGGAGTTAAATCCCAGGCTCTGAGTCTTCCTACAAGCAAAACTTCGTTTCAGGTAAGGGCAGTCACTTTTCTGCTCTAACAAACTACATCGTTCACGAAGATCACACGTTTCTCATCTTAACTGACAAGCATTGGATGTTAGAGGACCAGTGCATTTTATCATGTTCAGAAGCAGATTTGGACTACATATGGTCCATATGTGTAGGAAACACCGTTCTTTTGTTCTGGGCACACTCAGATTACCTGCTTTATTAGAGACTCTAGAAAGCAAGAGCGTGCTTCTCGCTCTAAAGCAGAGTGTGATCCATGGATGAGAACTATGCTGTGTGTTTCCCTTCAGAAATGGAGTTAAATCCCAGGCTCTGTGTCTTCCTGTAAGCAAGACTTCGTTTCAGGTAAGTGCAGTCACTTGTCATCTCAAACGAACTACATCGTTCATGAAGCTCACACGTTTCTCATCTTAACAGACAAGCATTGGATGTTAGAGGACCAGTGCTTTGTATCAGTTTCAGAAGCAGAGTTGGACTAGATATGGTCCGTATGTGTAGGAAACTCCGTTCTTTTGTTCTCAGCACACTCACGTTTCCTGCTGTGTTAGAGACTCCAGAAAGCAAGAGCGTGCTTCTGGCTCTAAAGCAGAGTGTGATCCATGGATGAGAACTCTGCTGTGTGTTTCCCTTCAGAGATGGAGTTAAATCCCAGGCTCTGTGTCTTACTACAAGCAAGACTTCGTTACAGGTAAGGGCAGTCACTTTTCACTTCAAAGGAACTACATCATTCTCAAAGCTCACACGTTTCTCATCTTAACTGACAAGCATTGGATGTTAGAGGACCAGTGCTTTGTGTCACTTACAGAAACAGAGTTGGACTAGATATGGTCTGTATGTGTAGGAAACACCGTTCTTTTATTCTCAGCGCACTCACGTTTCCTGCTGTCTTAGAGACTCTAGAAAGCAAGAGCCTGCTTCTTGTTCTAAAGCAGAGTGTGATCAATGGATGAGAACACTGCTGTGTGTTTCACTTCAGAAATGGAGTTAAATCCCAGGCTCTGAGTCTTCCTACAAGCAAAACTTCGTTTCAGGTAAGGGCACTCACTTTTCTGCTCTAACGAACTACATCATTCACGAAGATCACACGTTTCTCATCTTAACTGACAAGCATTGGATGTTAGAGGACCAGTGCATTTTATCAGGTTCAGAAGCAGATTTGGACTACATATGGTCCATATGTGTAGGAAACACCGTTCTTTTGTTCTGGGCACACTCAGATTACCTGCTTTATTAGAGACTCTAGAAAGCAAGAGCGTGCTTCTCACTCTAAAGCAGAGTGTGATCCATGGATGAGAACTCTGCTGTGTGTTTCCCTTCAGAGATGGAGTTAAATCCCAGGCTCTGTGTCTTACTACAAGCAAGAATTCGTTACACGTAAGGGCAGTCACTTTCAGTTCAAAGGAACTACATCATTCTCAAAGCTCACACGTTTCTCATCTTAACTGACAAGCATTGGATTTTAGAGGACCAGTGCTTTGTATCAGTTTCAGAAGCAGAGTTGGACTACAAATGGTCCATATGTGTAGGAAACACCGTTCTTTTGTTCTCAGCGCACTCACGTTTCCTGCTGTCTTAGAGACTTTAGAAAGCAAGAGCGTGCTTCTCGCTCTAAAGCAGATTGTGATCCATGGATGAGAACTATGCTTTGTGTTTCCCTTCAGAAATGGAGTTAAATCCCAGACTCTGTGTCTTCCTACAAGCAAGACTTCGTTTAAGGTAAGGGCAGTCACTTTTCTGCTCAAACGAACTACATAGTTCATGAAGCTCACACGTTTCCCATCTTAACTGACAAGCATTGGATGTTAGAGGACCAGTGCTTTGTATCAGTTTCAGAAGAAGATTTGGACTACATATGGTCCGTATGTTTACGAAACTCCGTTCTTTTGTTCTGGGCACACTCAGATTTTCTGCTGTATTAGAGACTCTAGAAAGCAAGAGCGTGCTTCGTGCTGTAAAGCAGAGTATGATCCATGGGTGAGAACTATGCTGTGTGTTTCCCTTCAGAAATGGAGTTAAATCCCAGGCTCTGTGTCTTCCTATAAGCAAGACTTCGTTTCAGGTAAGGGCAGTCACTTGTCATCTCAAAAGAACTACATCGTTCACGAAGCTCACACGTTTCTTATCTTAACAGACAAGCATTGGATGTTAGAGGACCAGTGCTTTGTGTCAGTTTCAGAAACAGAGTTGGACTACATATGGTCCGTATGTTTATGAAACTCCGTTCTTTTGTTCTGGGCACACTCAGATTTTCTGCTGTATTAGAGACTCTAGAAAGCAAGAGCGTGCTTCTTGCTGTAAAGCAGAGTGTGATCCATGGGTGAGAACTATGCTGTGTGTTTCCCTTCAGAAATGGAGTTTAATCCCAGGCTCTGTGTCTTCCTATAAGCAAGACTTCGTTTCAGGTAATGGCAGTCACTTGTCATCTCAAACGTACTACATCGTTCACGAAGCTCACACGTTTCTTATCTTAACAGAGAAGCATTGGATGTTAGAGGACCAGTGCTTTGTGTCAGTTTCAGAAACAGAGTTGGACTAGATATGGTCCGTATGTGTAGGAAACACCGTTCTTTTGTTCTCAGCGCACTCACGTTTCCTGCTGTCTTAGAGACTTTAGAAAGCAAGAGCGTGCTTCTCGCTCTAAAGCAGATTGTGATCCATGGATGAGAACTATGCTGTGTGTTTCCCTTCAGAAATGGAGTTAAATCCCAGACTCTGTGTCTTCCTCCAAGCAAGAATTCGTTTAACGTAAGGGCAGTCACTTTTGTGCTCAAAGGAACTACATCGTTCATGAAGCTCACATGTTTCCCTTCTTAACTGACAAGCATTGGATGTTAGAGGACCAGTGCTTTGTATCAGTTTCAGAAGAAGAGTTGGACTACATATGGGCCATATGTGTATGAAACTCCGTTCTTTTGTTCTGGGCACACTCAGATTTCCTGCTGTAGTAGAGACTCTAGAAAGCAAGAGCGTGCTTCTTGCTGTAAAGCAGAGTGTGATCCATGGGTGAGAATTCTGCTGTGTGTTTCCTTTCAGAGATGGAGTTAAATCCCAGGCTCTGTGTCTTACTACAAGCAAGACTTCGTTACAGGTAAGGGCCGTCACTTTTCAGTTCAAAGGAACTACATCATCCTCAAAGCTCACACGTTTCTCATCTTAACAGACAAGCATTGGATGTTAGAGGACCAGTGCTTTGTATCAGTTTCAGAAGCAGAGTTGGACTAGATATGGTCCGTATGTGTAGGAAACTCCGTTCTTTTGTTCTCAGCACACTCACGTTTCCTGCTGTGTTAGAGACTCCAGAAAGCAAGAGCGTGCTTCTGGCTCTAAAGCAGAGTGTGATCCATGGATGAGAACTCTGCTGTGTGTTTCCCTTCAGAGATGGAGTTAAATCCCAGGCTCTGTGTCTTACTACAAGCAAGACTTCGTTACAGGTAAGGGCAGTCACTTTTCACTTCAAAGGAACTACATCATTCTCAAAGCTCACACGTTTCTCATCTTAACTGACAAGCATTGGATGTTAGAGGACCAGTGCTTTGTGTCACTTACAGAAACAGAGTTGGACTAGATATGGTCTGTATGTGTAGGAAACACCGTTCTTTTATTCTCAGCGCACTCACGTTTCCTGCTGTCTTAGAGACTCTAGAAAGCAAGAGCCTGCTTCTTGTTCTAAAGCAGAGTGTGATCAATGGATGAGAACACTGCTGTGTGTTTCACTTCAGAAATGGAGTTAAATCCCAGGCTCTGAGTCTTCCTACAAGCAAAACTTCGTTTCAGGTAAGGGCACTCACTTTTCTGCTCTAACGAACTACATCATTCACGAAGATCACACGTTTCTCATCTTAACTGACAAGCATTGGATGTTAGAGGACCAGTGCATTTTATCAGGTTCAGAAGCAGATTTGGACTACATATGGTCCATATGTGTAGGAAACACCGTTCTTTTGTTCTGGGCACACTCAGATTACCTGCTTTATTAGAGACTCTAGAAAGCAAGAGCGTGCTTCTCACTCTAAAGCAGAGTGTGATCCATGGATGAGAACTCTGCTGTGTGTTTCCCTTCAGAGATGGAGTTAAATCCCAGGCTCTGTGTCTTACTACAAGCAAGAATTCGTTACACGTAAGGGCAGTCACTTTCAGTTCAAAGGAACTACATCATTCTCAAAGCTCACACGTTTCTCATCTTAACTGACAAGCATTGGATTTTAGAGGACCAGTGCTTTGTATCAGTTTCAGAAGCAGAGTTGGACTACAAATGGTCCATATGTGTAGGAAACACCGTTCTTTTGTTCTCAGCGCACTCACGTTTCCTGCTGTCTTAGAGACTTTAGAAAGCAAGAGCGTGCTTCTCGCTCTAAAGCAGATTGTGATCCATGGATGAGAACTATGCTTTGTGTTTCCCTTCAGAAATGGAGTTAAATCCCAGACTCTGTGTCTTCCTACAAGCAAGACTTCGTTTAAGGTAAGGGCAGTCACTTTTCTGCTCAAACGAACTACATAGTTCATGAAGCTCACACGTTTCCCATCTTAACTGACAAGCATTGGATGTTAGAGGACCAGTGCTTTGTATCAGTTTCAGAAGAAGATTTGGACTACATATGGTCCGTATGTTTACGAAACTCCGTTCTTTTGTTCTGGGCACACTCAGATTTTCTGCTGTATTAGAGACTCTAGAAAGCAAGAGCGTGCTTCGTGCTGTAAAGCAGAGTATGATCCATGGGTGAGAACTATGCTGTGTGTTTCCCTTCAGAAATGGAGTTAAATCCCAGGCTCTGTGTCTTCCTATAAGCAAGACTTCGTTTCAGGTAAGGGCAGTCACTTGTCATCTCAAAAGAACTACATCGTTCACGAAGCTCACACGTTTCTTATCTTAACAGACAAGCATTGGATGTTAGAGGACCAGTGCTTTGTGTCAGTTTCAGAAACAGAGTTGGACTACATATGGTCCGTATGTTTATGAAACTCCGTTCTTTTGTTCTGGGCACACTCAGATTTTCTGCTGTATTAGAGACTCTAGAAAGCAAGAGCGTGCTTCTTGCTGTAAAGCAGAGTGTGATCCATGGGTGAGAACTATGCTGTGTGTTTCCCTTCAGAAATGGAGTTTAATCCCAGGCTCTGTGTCTTCCTATAAGCAAGACTTCGTTTCAGGTAATGGCAGTCACTTGTCATCTCAAACGTACTACATCGTTCACGAAGCTCACACGTTTCTTATCTTAACAGAGAAGCATTGGATGTTAGAGGACCAGTGCTTTGTGTCAGTTTCAGAAACAGAGTTGGACTAGATATGGTCCGTATGTGTAGGAAACACCGTTCTTTTGTTCTCAGCGCACTCACGTTTCCTGCTGTCTTAGAGACTTTAGAAAGCAAGAGCGTGCTTCTCGCTCTAAAGCAGATTGTGATCCATGGATGAGAACTATGCTGTGTGTTTCCCTTCAGAAATGGAGTTAAATCCCAGACTCTGTGTCTTCCTCCAAGCAAGAATTCGTTTAACGTAAGGGCAGTCACTTTTGTGCTCAAAGGAACTACATCGTTCATGAAGCTCACATGTTTCCCTTCTTAACTGACAAGCATTGGATGTTAGAGGACCAGTGCTTTGTATCAGTTTCAGAAGAAGAGTTGGACTACATATGGGCCATATGTGTATGAAACTCCGTTCTTTTGTTCTGGGCACACTCAGATTTCCTGCTGTAGTAGAGACTCTAGAAAGCAAGAGCGTGCTTCTTGCTGTAAAGCAGAGTGTGATCCATGGGTGAGAATTCTGCTGTGTGTTTCCTTTCAGAGATGGAGTTAAATCCCAGGCTCTGTGTCTTACTACAAGCAAGACTTCGTTACAGGTAAGGGCCGTCACTTTTCAGTTCAAAGGAACTACATCATCCTCAAAGCTCACACGTTTCTCATCTTAACAGACAAGCATTGGATGTTAGAGGACCAGTGCTTTGTATCAGTTTCAGAAGCAGAGTTGGACTAGATATGGTCCGTATGTGTAGGAAACTCCGTTCTTTTGTTCTCAGCACACTCACGTTTCCTGCTGTGTTAGAGACTCCAGAAAGCAAGAGCGTGCTTCTGGCTCTAAAGCAGAGTGTGATCCATGGATGAGAACTCTGCTGTGTGTTTCCCTTCAGAGATGGAGTTAAATCCCAGGCTCTGTGTCTTACTACAAGCAAGACTTCGTTACAGGTAAGGGCAGTCACTTTTCACTTCAAAGGAACTACATCATTCTCAAAGCTCACACGTTTCTCATCTTAACTGACAAGCATTGGATGTTAGAGGACCAGTGCTTTGTGTCACTTACAGAAACAGAGTTGGACTAGATATGGTCCGTATGTGTAGGAAACACCGTTCTTTTATTCTCAGCGCACTCACGTTTCCTGCTGTCTTAGAGACTCTAGAAAGCAAGAGCCTGCTTCTTGTTCTAAAGCAGAGTGTGATCAATGGATGAGAACACTGCTGTGTGTTTCACTTCAGAAATGGAGTTAAATCCCAGGCTCTGAGTCTTCCTACAAGCAAAACTTCGTTTCAGGTAAGGGCACTCACTTTTCTGCTCTAACGAACTACATCATTCACGAAGATCACACGTTTCTCATCTTAACTGACAAGCATTGGATGTTAGAGGACCAGTGCATTTTATCAGGTTCAGAAGCAGATTTGGACTACATATGGTCCATATGTGTAGGAAACACCGTTCTTTTGTTCTGGGCACACTCAGATTACCTGCTTTATTAGAGACTCTAGAAAGCAAGAGCGTGCTTCTCACTCTAAAGCAGAGTGTGATCCATGGATGAGAACTCTGCTGTGTGTTTCCCTTCAGAGATGGAGTTAAATCCCAGGCTCTGTGTCTTACTACAAGCAAGAATTCGTTACACGTAAGGGCAGTCACTTTCAGTTCAAAGGAACTACATCATTCTCAAAGCTCACACGTTTCTCATCTTAACTGACAAGCATTGGATTTTAGAGGACCAGTGCTTTGTATCAGTTTCAGAAGCAGAGTTGGACTACAAATGGTCCATATGTGTAGGAAACACCGTTCTTTTGTTCTCAGCGCACTCACGTTTCCTGCTGTCTTAGAGACTTTAGAAAGCAAGAGCGTGCTTCTCGCTCTAAAGCAGATTGTGATCCATGGATGAGAACTATGCTTTGTGTTTCCCTTCAGAAATGGAGTTAAATCCCAGACTCTGTGTCTTCCTACAAGCAAGACTTCGTTTAAGGTAAGGGCAGTCACTTTTCTGCTCAAACGAACTACATAGTTTATGAAGCTCACACGTTTCCCATCTTAACTGACAAGCATTGGATGTTAGAGGACCAGTGCTTTGTATCAGTTTCAGAAGAAGATTTGGACTACATATGGTCCGTATGTTTACGAAACTCCGTTCTTTTGTTCTGGGCACACTCAGATTTTCTGCTGTATTAGAGACTCTAGAAAGCAAGAGCGTGCTTCGTGCTGTAAAGCAGAGTATGATCCATGGGTGAGAACTATGCTGTGTGTTTCCCTTCAGAAATGGAGTTAAATCCCAGGCTCTGTGTCTTCCTATAAGCAAGACTTCGTTTCAGGTAAGGGCAGTCACTTGTCATCTCAAAAGAACTACATCGTTCACGAAGCTCACACGTTTCTTATCTTAACAGACAAGCATTGGATGTTAGAGGACCAGTGCTTTGTGTCAGTTTCAGAAACAGAGTTGGACTACATATGGTCCGTATGTTTATGAAACTCCGTTCTTTTGTTCTGGGCACACTCAGATTTTCTGCTGTATTAGAGACTCTAGAAAGCAAGAGCGTGCTTCTTGCTGTAAAGCAGAGTGTGATCCATGGGTGAGAACTATGCTGTGTGTTTCCCTTCAGAAATGGAGTTTAATCCCAGGCTCTGTGTCTTCCTATAAGCAAGACTTCGTTTCAGGTAATGGCAGTCACTTGTCATCTCAAACGTACTACATCGTTCACGAAGCTCACACGTTTCTTATCTTAACAGAGAAGCATTGGATGTTAGAGGACCAGTGCTTTGTGTCAGTTTCAGAAACAGAGTTGGACTAGATATGGTCCGTATGTGTAGGAAACACCGTTCTTTTGTTCTCAGCGCACTCACGTTTCCTGCTGTCTTAGAGACTTTAGAAAGCAAGAGCGTGCTTCTCGCTCTAAAGCAGATTGTGATCCATGGATGAGAACTATGCTGTGTGTTTCCCTTCAGAAATGGAGTTAAATCCCAGACTCTGTGTCTTCCTCCAAGCAAGAATTCGTTTAACGTAAGGGCAGTCACTTTTGTGCTCAAAGGAACTACATCGTTCATGAAGCTCACATGTTTCCCTTCTTAACTGACAAGCATTGGATGTTAGAGGACCAGTGCTTTGTATCAGTTTCAGAAGAAGAGTTGGACTACATATGGGCCATATGTGTATGAAACTCCGTTCTTTTGTTCTGGGCACACTCAGATTTCCTGCTGTAGTAGAGACTCTAGAAAGCAAGAGCGTGCTTCTCACTCTAAAGCAGAGTGTGATCCATGGATGAGAACTCTGCTGTGTGTTTCCCTTCAGAGATGGAGTTAAATCCCAGGCTCTGTGTCTTACTACAAGCAAGAATTCGTTACACGTAAGGGCAGTCACTTTCAGTTCAAAGGAACTACATCATTCTCAAAGCTCACACGTTTCTCATCTTAACTGACAAGCATTGGATTTTAGAGGACCAGTGCTTTGTATCAGTTTCAGAAGCAGAGTTGGACTACAAATGGTCCATATGTGTAGGAAACACCGTTCTTTTGTTCTCAGCGCACTCACGTTTCCTGCTGTCTTAGAGACTTTAGAAAGCAAGAGCGTGCTTCTCGCTCTAAAGCAGATTGTGATCCATGGATGAGAACTATGCTTTGTGTTTCCCTTCAGAAATGGAGTTAAATCCCAGACTCTGTGTCTTCCTACAAGCAAGACTTCGTTTAAGGTAAGGGCAGTCACTTTTCTGCTCAAACGAACTACATAGTTTATGAAGCTCACACGTTTCCCATCTTAACTGACAAGCATTGGATGTTAGAGGACCAGTGCTTTGTATCAGTTTCAGAAGAAGATTTGGACTACATATGGTCCGTATGTTTACGAAACTCCGTTCTTTTGTTCTGGGCACACTCAGATTTTCTGCTGTATTAGAGACTCTAGAAAGCAAGAGCGTGCTTCGTGCTGTAAAGCAGAGTATGATCCATGGGTGAGAACTATGCTGTGTGTTTCCCTTCAGAAATGGAGTTAAATCCCAGGCTCTGTGTCTTCCTATAAGCAAGACTTCGTTTCAGGTAAGGGCAGTCACTTGTCATCTCAAAAGAACTACATCGTTCACGAAGCTCACACGTTTCTTATCTTAACAGACAAGCATTGGATGTTAGAGGACCAGTGCTTTGTGTCAGTTTCAGAAACAGAGTTGGACTACATATGGTCCGTATGTTTATGAAACTCCGTTCTTTTGTTCTGGGCACACTCAGATTTTCTGCTGTATTAGAGACTCTAGAAAGCAAGAGCGTGCTTCTTGCTGTAAAGCAGAGTGTGATCCATGGGTGAGAACTATGCTGTGTGTTTCCCTTCAGAAATGGAGTTTAATCCCAGGCTCTGTGTCTTCCTATAAGCAAGACTTCGTTTCAGGTAATGGCAGTCACTTGTCATCTCAAACGTACTACATCGTTCACGAAGCTCACACGTTTCTTATCTTAACAGAGAAGCATTGGATGTTAGAGGACCAGTGCTTTGTGTCAGTTTCAGAAACAGAGTTGGACTAGATATGGTCCGTATGTGTAGGAAACACCGTTCTTTTGTTCTCAGCGCACTCACGTTTCCTGCTGTCTTAGAGACTTTAGAAAGCAAGAGCGTGCTTCTCGCTCTAAAGCAGATTGTGATCCATGGATGAGAACTATGCTGTGTGTTTCCCTTCAGAAATGGAGTTAAATCCCAGACTCTGTGTCTTCCTCCAAGCAAGAATTCGTTTAACGTAAGGGCAGTCACTTTTGTGCTCAAAGGAACTACATCGTTCATGAAGCTCACATGTTTCCCTTCTTAACTGACAAGCATTGGATGTTAGAGGACCAGTGCTTTGTATCAGTTTCAGAAGAAGAGTTGGACTACATATGGGCCATATGTGTATGAAACTCCGTTCTTTTGTTCTGGGCACACTCAGATTTCCTGCTGTAGTAGAGACTCTAGAAAGCAAGAGCGTGCTTCTTGCTGTAAAGCAGAGTGTGATCCATGGGTGAGAATTCTGCTGTGTGTTTCCTTTCAGAGATGGAGTTAAATCCCAGGCTCTGTGTCTTACTACAAGCAAGACTTCGTTACAGGTAAGGGCCGTCACTTTTCAGTTCAAAGGAACTACATCATCCTCAAAGCTCACACGTTTCTCATCTTAACAGACAAGCATTGGATGTTAGAGGACCAGTGCTTTGTATCAGTTTCAGAAGCAGAGTTGGACTAGATATGGTCCGTATGTGTAGGAAACTCCGTTCTTTTGTTCTCAGCACACTCACGTTTCCTGCTGTGTTAGAGACTCCAGAAAGCAAGAGCGTGCTTCTGGCTCTAAAGCAGAGTGTGATCCATGGATGAGAACTCTGCTGTGTGTTTCCCTTCAGAGATGGAGTTAAATCCCAGGCTCTGTGTCTTACTACAAGCAAGACTTCGTTACAGGTAAGGGCAGTCACTTTTCACTTCAAAGGAACTACATCATTCTCAAAGCTCACACGTTTCTCATCTTAACTGACAAGCATTGGATGTTAGAGGACCAGTGCTTTGTGTCACTTACAGAAACAGAGTTGGACTAGATATGGTCCGTATGTGTAGGAAACACCGTTCTTTTATTCTCAGCGCACTCACGTTTCCTGCTGTCTTAGAGACTCTAGAAAGCAAGAGCCTGCTTCTTGTTCTAAAGCAGAGTGTGATCAATGGATGAGAACACTGCTGTGTGTTTCACTTCAGAAATGGAGTTAAATCCCAGGCTCTGAGTCTTCCTACAAGCAAAACTTCGTTTCAGGTAAGGGCACTCACTTTTCTGCTCTAACGAACTACATCATTCACGAAGATCACACGTTTCTCATCTTAACTGACAAGCATTGGATGTTAGAGGACCAGTGCATTTTATCAGGTTCAGAAGCAGATTTGGACTACATATGGTCCATATGTGTAGGAAACACCGTTCTTTTGTTCTGGGCACACTCAGATTACCTGCTTTATTAGAGACTCTAGAAAGCAAGAGCGTGCTTCTCACTCTAAAGCAGAGTGTGATCCATGGATGAGAACTCTGCTGTGTGTTTCCCTTCAGAGATGGAGTTAAATCCCAGGCTCTGTGTCTTACTACAAGCAAGAATTCGTTACACGTAAGGGCAGTCACTTTCAGTTCAAAGGAACTACATCATTCTCAAAGCTCACACGTTTCTCATCTTAACTGACAAGCATTGGATTTTAGAGGACCAGTGCTTTGTATCAGTTTCAGAAGCAGAGTTGGACTACAAATGGTCCATATGTGTAGGAAACACCGTTCTTTTGTTCTCAGCGCACTCACGTTTCCTGCTGTCTTAGAGACTTTAGAAAGCAAGAGCGTGCTTCTCGCTCTAAAGCAGATTGTGATCCATGGATGAGAACTATGCTTTGTGTTTCCCTTCAGAAATGGAGTTAAATCCCAGACTCTGTGTCTTCCTACAAGCAAGACTTCGTTTAAGGTAAGGGCAGTCACTTTTCTGCTCAAACGAACTACATAGTTTATGAAGCTCACACGTTTCCCATCTTAACTGACAAGCATTGGATGTTAGAGGACCAGTGCTTTGTATCAGTTTCAGAAGAAGATTTGGACTACATATGGTCCGTATGTTTACGAAACTCCGTTCTTTTGTTCTGGGCACACTCAGATTTTCTGCTGTATTAGAGACTCTAGAAAGCAAGAGCGTGCTTCGTGCTGTAAAGCAGAGTATGATCCATGGGTGAGAACTATGCTGTGTGTTTCCCTTCAGAAATGGAGTTAAATCCCAGGCTCTGTGTCTTCCTATAAGCAAGACTTCGTTTCAGGTAAGGGCAGTCACTTGTCATCTCAAAAGAACTACATCGTTCACGAAGCTCACACGTTTCTTATCTTAACAGACAAGCATTGGATGTTAGAGGACCAGTGCTTTGTGTCAGTTTCAGAAACAGAGTTGGACTACATATGGTCCGTATGTTTATGAAACTCCGTTCTTTTGTTCTGGGCACACTCAGATTTTCTGCTGTATTAGAGACTCTAGAAAGCAAGAGCGTGCTTCTTGCTGTAAAGCAGAGTGTGATCCATGGGTGAGAACTATGCTGTGTGTTTCCCTTCAGAAATGGAGTTTAATCCCAGGCTCTGTGTCTTCCTATAAGCAAGACTTCGTTTCAGGTAATGGCAGTCACTTGTCATCTCAAACGTACTACATCGTTCACGAAGCTCACACGTTTCTTATCTTAACAGAGAAGCATTGGATGTTAGAGGACCAGTGCTTTGTGTCAGTTTCAGAAACAGAGTTGGACTAGATATGGTCCGTATGTGTAGGAAACACCGTTCTTTTGTTCTCAGCGCACTCACGTTTCCTGCTGTCTTAGAGACTTTAGAAAGCAAGAGCGTGCTTCTCGCTCTAAAGCAGATTGTGATCCATGGATGAGAACTATGCTGTGTGTTTCCCTTCAGAAATGGAGTTAAATCCCAGACTCTGTGTCTTCCTCCAAGCAAGAATTCGTTTAACGTAAGGGCAGTCACTTTTGTGCTCAAAGGAACTACATCGTTCATGAAGCTCACATGTTTCCCTTCTTAACTGACAAGCATTGGATGTTAGAGGACCAGTGCTTTGTATCAGTTTCAGAAGAAGAGTTGGACTACATATGGGCCATATGTGTATGAAACTCCGTTCTTTTGTTCTGGGCACACTCAGATTTCCTGCTGTAGTAGAGACTCTAGAAAGCAAGAGCGTGCTTCTCACTCTAAAGCAGAGTGTGATCCATGGATGAGAACTCTGCTGTGTGTTTCCCTTCAGAGATGGAGTTAAATCCCAGGCTCTGTGTCTTACTACAAGCAAGAATTCGTTACACGTAAGGGCAGTCACTTTCAGTTCAAAGGAACTACATCATTCTCAAAGCTCACACGTTTCTCATCTTAACTGACAAGCATTGGATTTTAGAGGACCAGTGCTTTGTATCAGTTTCAGAAGCAGAGTTGGACTACAAATGGTCCATATGTGTAGGAAACACCGTTCTTTTGTTCTCAGCGCACTCACGTTTCCTGCTGTCTTAGAGACTTTAGAAAGCAAGAGCGTGCTTCTCGCTCTAAAGCAGATTGTGATCCATGGATGAGAACTATGCTTTGTGTTTCCCTTCAGAAATGGAGTTAAATCCCAGACTCTGTGTCTTCCTACAAGCAAGACTTCGTTTAAGGTAAGGGCAGTCACTTTTCTGCTCAAACGAACTACATAGTTTATGAAGCTCACACGTTTCCCATCTTAACTGACAAGCATTGGATGTTAGAGGACCAGTGCTTTGTATCAGTTTCAGAAGAAGATTTGGACTACATATGGTCCGTATGTTTACGAAACTCCGTTCTTTTGTTCTGGGCACACTCAGATTTTCTGCTGTATTAGAGACTCTAGAAAGCAAGAGCGTGCTTCGTGCTGTAAAGCAGAGTATGATCCATGGGTGAGAACTATGCTGTGTGTTTCCCTTCAGAAATGGAGTTAAATCCCAGGCTCTGTGTCTTCCTATAAGCAAGACTTCGTTTCAGGTAAGGGCAGTCACTTGTCATCTCAAAAGAACTACATCGTTCACGAAGCTCACACGTTTCTTATCTTAACAGACAAGCATTGGATGTTAGAGGACCAGTGCTTTGTGTCAGTTTCAGAAACAGAGTTGGACTACATATGGTCCGTATGTTTATGAAACTCCGTTCTTTTGTTCTGGGCACACTCAGATTTTCTGCTGTATTAGAGACTCTAGAAAGCAAGAGCGTGCTTCTTGCTGTAAAGCAGAGTGTGATCCATGGGTGAGAACTATGCTGTGTGTTTCCCTTCAGAAATGGAGTTTAATCCCAGGCTCTGTGTCTTCCTATAAGCAAGACTTCGTTTCAGGTAATGGCAGTCACTTGTCATCTCAAACGTACTACATCGTTCACGAAGCTCACACGTTTCTTATCTTAACAGAGAAGCATTGGATGTTAGAGGACCAGTGCTTTGTGTCAGTTTCAGAAACAGAGTTGGACTAGATATGGTCCGTATGTGTAGGAAACACCGTTCTTTTGTTCTCAGCGCACTCACGTTTCCTGCTGTCTTAGAGACTTTAGAAAGCAAGAGCGTGCTTCTCGCTCTAAAGCAGATTGTGATCCATGGATGAGAACTATGCTGTGTGTTTCCCTTCAGAAATGGAGTTAAATCCCAGACTCTGTGTCTTCCTCCAAGCAAGAATTCGTTTAACGTAAGGGCAGTCACTTTTGTGCTCAAAGGAACTACATCGTTCATGAAGCTCACATGTTTCCCTTCTTAACTGACAAGCATTGGATGTTAGAGGACCAGTGCTTTGTATCAGTTTCAGAAGAAGAGTTGGACTACATATGGGCCATATGTGTATGAAACTCCGTTCTTTTGTTCTGGGCACACTCAGATTTCCTGCTGTAGTAGAGACTCTAGAAAGCAAGAGTGTGCTTCTTGCTGTAAAGCAGAGTGTGATCCATGGGTGAGAATTCTGCTGTGTGTTTCCTTTCAGAGATGGAGTTAAATCCCAGGCTCTGTGTCTTACTACAAGCAAGAATTCGTTACACGTAAGGGCAGTCACTTTCAGTTCAAAGGAACTACATCATTCTCAAAGCTCACACGTTTCTCATCTTAACTGACAAGCATTGGATTTTAGAGGACCAGTGCTTTGTATCAGTTTCAGAAGCAGAGTTGGACTACAAATGGTCCATATGTGTAGGAAACACCGTTCTTTTGTTCTCAGCGCACTCACGTTTCCTGCTCTCTTAGAGACTTTAGAAAGCAAGAGCGTGCTTCTCGCTCTAAAGCAGATTGTGATCCATGGATGAGAACTATGCTTTGTGTTTCCCTTCAGAAATGGAGTTAAATCCCAGACTCTGTGTCTTCCTACAAGCAAGACTTCGTTTAAGGTAAGGGCAGTCACTTTTCTGCTCAAACGAACTACATAGTTTATGAAGCTCACACGTTTCCCATCTTAACTGACAAGCATTGGATGTTAGAGGACCAGTGCTTTGTATCAGTTTCAGAAGAAGATTTGGACTACATATGGTCCGTATGTTTACGAAACTCCGTTCTTTTGTTCTGGGCACACTCAGATTTTCTGCTGTATTAGAGACTCTAGAAAGCAAGAGCGTGCTTCGTGCTGTAAAGCAGAGTATGATCCATGGGTGAGAACTATGCTGTGTGTTTCCCTTCAGAAATGGAGTTAAATCCCAGGCTCTGTGTCTTCCTATAAGCAAGACTTCGTTTCAGGTAAGGGCAGTCACTTGTCATCTCAAAAGAACTACATCGTTCACGAAGCTCACACGTTTCTTATCTTAACAGACAAGCATTGGATGTTAGAGGACCAGTGCTTTGTGTCAGTTTCAGAAACAGAGTTGGACTACATATGGTCCGTATGTTTATGAAACTCCGTTCTTTTGTTCTGGGCACACTCAGATTTTCTGCTGTATTAGAGACTCTAGAAAGCAAGAGCGTGCTTCTTTCTGTAAAGCAGAGTGTGATCCATGGGTGAGAACTATGCTGTGTGTTTCCCTTCAGAAATGGAGTTTAATCCCAGGCTCTGTGTCTTCCTATAAGCAAGACTTCGTTTCAGGTAATGGCAGTCACTTGTCATCTCAAACGTACTACATCGTTCACGAAGCTCACACGTTTCTTATCTTAACAGAGAAGCATTGGATGTTAGAGGACCAGTGCTTTGTGTCAGTTTCAGAAACAGAGTTGGACTAGATATGGTCCGTATGTGTAGGAAACACCGTTCTTTTGTTCTCAGCGCACTCACGTTTCCTGCTGTCTTAGAGACTTTAGAAAGCAAGAGCGTGCTTCTCGCTCTAAAGCAGATTGTGATCCATGGATGAGAACTATGCTGTGTGTTTCCCTTCAGAAATGGAGTTAAATCCCAGACTCTGTGTCTTCCTCCAAGCAAGAATTCGTTTAACGTAAGGGCAGTCACTTTTGTGCTCAAAGGAACTACATCGTTCATGAAGCTCACATGTTTCCCTTCTTAACTGACAAGCATTGGATGTTAGAGGACCAGTGCTTTGTATCAGTTTCAGAAGAAGAGTTGGACTACATATGGGCCATATGTGTATGAAACTCCGTTCTTTTGTTCTGGGCACACTCAGATTTCCTGCTGTAGTAGAGACTCTAGAAAGCAAGAGTGTGCTTCTTGCTGTAAAGCAGAGTGTGATCCATGGGTGAGAATTCTGCTGTGTGTTTCCTTTCAGAGATGGAGTTAAATCCCAGGCTCTGTGTCTTACTACAAGCAAGACTTCGTTACAGGTAAGGGCCGTCACTTTTCAGTTCAAAGGAACTACATCATCCTCAAAGCTCACACGTTTCTCATCTTAACTGACAAGCATTGGATGTTAGAGGCCCAGTGCTTAGTGTCAGTTTCAGAAACAGAGTTGGAATAGATATGGTCCGTATGTGTAGGAAACACCGTTCTTTTGTACTCAGCGCACTCACGTTTCCTGCTGTCTTAGAGACTGCAGAAAGCAAGAGCTTGCTTCTCGCTCTAAAGCACAGTGTGATCCATGGATGAGAACTCTGCTGTGTGTTTCCCTTCAGAGATGGAGTTAAATCCCAGGCTCTGTGTCTTACTACAAGCAAGACTTCGTTACAGGTAAGGGCAGTCACTTTTCAGTTCAAAGGAACTACATCATTCTCAAAGCTCAGACGTTTCTCATCTTAACTGACAAGCATTGGTTGTTAGAGGACCAGTGCTTTGTGTCACTTACAGAAACAGAGTTGGACTAGATATGGTCCGTATGTGTAGGAAACACCGTTCTTTTATTCTCAGCGCACTCACGTTTCCTGCTGTCTTAGAGACTGCAGAAAGCAAGAGCTTGCTTCTTGCTTTAAAGCAGAGTGTGATCCATGGATGAGAACACTGCTGTGTGTTTCACTTCAGAAATGGAGTTAAATCCCAGGCTCTGAGTCTTCCTACAAGCAAAACTTCGTTTCAGGTAAGGGCAGTCACTTTTCTGCTCTAACGAACTACATCGTTCACGAAGATCACACGTTTCTCATCTTAACTGACAAGCATTGGATGTTAGAGGACAAGTGCATTGTATCAGTTTCAGAAGCAGATTTGGACTACATATGGTCCATATGTGTAGGAAACACCGTTCTTTTGTTCTGGGCACACTCAGATTACCTGCTTTATTAGAGATTCTAGAAAGCAAGAGCGTGCTTCTCGCTCTAAAGCAGAGTGTGACCCTGGATGAGAACTCTGCTGTGTGTTTCCCTTCAGAAATGGAGTTAAATCCCAGACTCTGTGTCTTCCTATAAACAAGACTTCGTTTCAGGTAAGTGCAGTCACTTGTCATCTCAAACGAACTACATCGTTCACGAAGCTCACACGTTTCTCATCTTAACAGACAAGCATTGGATGTTAGAGGACCAGTGCTTTGTATCAGTTTCAGAAGCAGAGTTTGACTAGATATGGTCCGTATGTGTAGGAAACTCCGTTCTTTTGTTCTCAGCACACTCACGTTTCCTGCTGTGTTAGAGACTCCAGAAAGCAAGAGCGTGCTTCTCGCTCTAAAGCAGAGTGTGATCAATGGATGAGAACTCTGCTGTGTGTTTCCCTTCAGAGATGGAGTTAAATCCCAGGCTCTGTGTCTTACTACAAGCAAGAAATCATTACAGGTAAGGGCAGTCACTTTTCAGTTCAAAGGAACTACATCATCCTCAAACCTCACACGTTTCTCATCTTAAGTGACAAGCATTGGATGTTAGGGACCAGTGCTTTGTGTCAGTTTCAGAAACAGAGTTGGACTAGATATGGTCCGTATGTGTAGGAAACACCGTTCTTTTGTTCTCAGCGCACTCACGTTTCCTGCTGTCTTAGAGACTTTAGAAAGCAAGAGCGTGCTTCTCGCTCTAAAGCAGATTGTGATCCATGGATGAGAACTATGCTGTGTGTTTCCCTTCAGAAATGGAGTTATATCCCAGACTCTGTGTCCTCCTATAAGCAAGACTTCGTTTCAGGTAAGGGCAGTCACTTTTCTGCTCAAACGAACTACATCGTTCATGAAGCTCACACGTTTCCCATCTTAACTGACAAGCATTGGATGTTAGAGGACCAGTGCTTTGTATCAGTTTCAGAAGAAGAGTTGGACTACATATGGTCCATATGTGAACGAAACTCCGTTCTTTTGTTCTCAGCACACTCACGTTTCCTGCTGTGTTAGAGACTCCAGAAAGCAAGAGCGTGCTTCTCGCTCTAAAGCACAGTGTGATCCATGGATGAGAACTCTGCTGTGTGTTTCCCTTCAGAGATGGAGTTAAATCCCAGGCTCTGTGTCTTACTACAAGCAAGAATTCGTTACAGGTAAGGGCAGTCACTTTTCACTTCAAAGGAACTACATCATTCTCAAAGCTCACACGTTTCTCATCTTAACTGACAAGCATTGGATGTTAGAGGACCAGTGCTTTGTGTCACTTACAGAAACAGAGTTGGACTAGATATGGTCCGTATGTGTAGGAAACACCGTTCTTTTATTCTCAGCGCACTCACGTTTCCTGCTGTCTTAGAGACTCTAGAAAGCAAGAGCCTGCTTCTTGTTCTAAAGCAGAGTGTGATCAATGGATGAGAACACTGCTGTGTGTTTCACTTCAGAAATGGAGTTAAATCCCAGGCTCTGAGTCTTCCTACAAGCAAAACTTCGTTTCAGGTAAGGGCACTCACTTTTCTGCTCTAACGAACTACATCATTCACGAAGATCACACGTTTCTCATCTTAACTGACAAGCATTGGATGTTAGAGGACCAGTGCATTTTATCAGGTTCAGAAGCAGATTTGGACTACATATGGTCCATATGTGTAGGAAACACCGTTCTTTTGTTCTGGGCACACTCAGATTACCTGCTTTATTAGAGACTCTAGAAAGCAAGAGCGTGCTTCTCACTCTAAAGCAGAGTGTGATCCATGGATGAGAACTCTGCTGTGTGTTTCCCTTCAGAGATGGAGTTAAATCCCAGGCTCTGTGTCTTACTACAAGCAAGAATTCGTTACACGTAAGGGCAGTCACTTTCAGTTCAAACGAACTACATCATTCTCAAAGCTCACACGTTTCTCATCTTAACTGACAAGCATTGGATTTTAGAGGACCAGTGCTTTGTATCAGTTTCAGAAGCAGAGTTGGACTACAAATGATCCATATGTGTAGGAAACACCGTTCTTTTGTTCTCAGCGCACTCACGTTTTATGCTCTCTTAGAGACTTTAGAAAGCAAGAGCGTGCTTCTCGCTCTAAAGCAGATTGTGATCCATGGATGAGAACTATGCTTTGTGTTTCCCTTCAGAAATGGAGTTAAATCCCAGACACTGTGTCTTGATACAAGCAAGACTTCGTTTAAGGTAAGGGCAGTCACTTTTCTGCTCAAACGAACTACATAGTTCATGAAGCTCACACGTTTCCCATCTTAACTGACAAGCATTGGATGTTAGAGGACCAGTGCTTTGTATCAGTTTCAGAAGAATATTTGGACTACATATGGTCCGTATGTTTACGAAACTCCGTTCTTTTGTTCTGGGCACACTCAGATATTCTGCTGTATTAGAGACTCTAGAAAGCAAGTGCGTGCTTCTTGCTGTAAAGCAGAGTGTGATCCATGGGTGAGAACTATGCTGTGTGTTTCCCTTCAGAAATGGAGTTAAATCCCAGGCTCTGTGTCTTCCTGTAAGCAAGACTTCGTTTCAGGTAAGGGCAGTCACTTGTCATCTCAAACGAACTACATCGTTCACGAAGCTCACACGTTTCTTATCTTAACAGACAAGCATTGGATGTTAGAGGACCAGTGCTTTGTGTCAGTTTCAGAAACAGAGTTGGACTAGATATGGTCCGTATGTGTAGGAAACACCGTTCTTTTGTTCTCAGCGCACTCACGTTTTATGCTCTCTTAGAGACTTTAGAAAGCAAGAGCGTGCTTCTCGCTCTAAAGCAGATTGTGATCCATGGATGAGAACTATGCTTTGTGTTTCCCTTCAGAAATGGAGTTAAATCCCAGACTCTGTGTCTTGATACAAGCAAGACTTCGTTTAAGGTAAGGGCAGTCACTTTTCTGCTCAAACGAACTACATAGTTCATGAAGCTCACACGTTTCCCATCTTAACTGACAAGCATTGGATGTTAGAGGACCAGTGCTTTGTATCAGTTTCAGAAGAATATTTGGACTACATATGGTCCGTATGTTTACGAAACTCCGTTCTTTTGTTCTGGGCACACTCAGATATTCTGCTGTATTAGAGACTCTAGAAAGCAAGTGCGTGCTTCTTGCTGTAAAGCAGAGTGTGATCCATGGGTGAGAACTATGCTGTGTGTTTCCCTTCAGAAATGGAGCTAAATCCCAGGCTCTGTGTCTTCCTGTAAGCAAGACTTCGTTTCAGGTAAGGGCAGTCACTTGTCATCTCAAACGAACTACATCGTTCACGAAGCTCACCCGTTTCTTATCTTAACAGACAAGCATTGGATGTTAGAGGACCAGTGCTTTGTGTCAGTTTCAGAAACAGAGTTGGACTAGATATGGTCCGTATGTGTAGGAAACACCGTTCTTTTGTTCTCAGCGCACTCACGTTTCCTGCTGTCTTAGAGACTTTAGAAAGCAAGAGCGTGCTTCTCGCTCTAAAGCAGATTGTGATCCATGGATGAGAACTATGCTTTGTGTTTCCCTTCAGAAATGGAGTTAAATCCCAGACTCTGTGTCTTCCTACAAGCAAGACTTCGTTTAAGGTAAGGGCAGTCACTTTTCTGCTCAAACGAACTACATAGTTCATGAAGCTCACACGTTTCCCATCTTAACTGACAAGCATTGGATGTTAGAGGACCAGTGCTTTGTATCAGTTTCAGAAGAAGATTTGGACTACATATGGTCCGTATGTTTACGAAACTCCGTTCTTTTGTTCTGGGCACACTCAGATTTTCTGCTGTATTAGAGACTCTAGAAAGCAAGAGCGTGCTTCTTGCTGTAAAGCAGAGTGTGATCCATGGGTGAGAACTCTGCTGTGTGTTTCCTTTCAGAGATGGAGTTAAATCCCAGGCTCTGTGTCTTACTACAAGCAAGACTTCGTTACAGGTAAGGGCCGTCACTTTTCAGTTCAAAGGAACTACATCATCCTCAAAGCTCACACGTTTCTCATCTTAACTGACAAGCATTGGATGTTAGAGGACCAGTGCTTTGTGTCAGTTTCAAAAACAGAGTTGGACTAGATATGGTCCGTATGTGTAGGAAACACCGTTCTTTTGTACTCAGCGCACTCACGTTTCCTGCTGTCTTAGAGACTGCAGAAAGCAAGAGCGTGCTTCTCGCTCTAAAGCACAGTGTGATCCATGGATGAGAACTCTGCTGTGTGTTTCCCTTCAGAGATGGAGTTAAATCCCAGGCTCTGTGTCTTACTACAAGCAAGACTTCGTTACAGGTAATGGCAGTCACTTTTCACTTCAAAGGAACTACATCATTCTCAAAGCTCACACGTTTCTCATCTTAACTGACAAGCATTGGATTTTAGAGGACCAGTGCTTTGTATCAGTTTCAGAAGCAGAGTTGGACTACAAATGGTCCACATGTGTAGGAAACACCGTTCTTTTGTTCTCAGCGCACTCACGTTTCCTGCTGTCTTAGAGACTTTAGAAAGCAAGAGTGTGCTTCTCGCTCTAAAGCAGATTGTGATCCATGGATGAGAACTATGCTGTGTGTTTCCCTTCAGAAATGGAGTTATATCCCAGACTCTGTGTCCTCCTATAAGCAAGACTTCGTTTCAGGTAAGGGCAGTCACTTTTCTGCTCAAACGAACTACATCGTTCATGAAGCTCACACGTTTCCCATCTTAACTGACAAGCATTGGATGTTAGAGGACCAGTGCTTTGTATCAGTTTCAGAAGAAGAGTTGGACTACATATGGTCCATATGTGAACGAAACTCCGTTCTTTTGTTCTCAGCACACTCACGTTTCCTGCTGTGTTAGAGACTCCAGAAAGCAAGAGCGTGCTTCTCGCTCTAAAGCACAGTGTGATCCATGGATGAGAACTCTGCTGTGTGTTTCCCTTCAGAGATGGAGTTAAATCCCAGGCTCTGTGTCTTACTACAAGCAAGAATTCGTTACAGGTAAGGGCAGTCACTTTTCACTTCAAAGGAACTACATCATTCTCAAAGCTCACACGTTTCTCATCTTAACTGACAAGCATTGGATGTTAGAGGACCAGTGCTTTGTGTCACTTACAGAAACAGAGTTGGACTAGATATGGTCCGTATGTGTAGGAAACACCGTTCTTTTATTCTCAGCGCACTCACGTTTCCTGCTGTCTTAGAGACTCTAGAAAGCAAGAGCCTGCTTCTTGTTCTAAAGCAGAGTGTGATCAATGGATGAGAACACTGCTGTGTGTTTCACTTCAGAAATGGAGTTAAATCCCAGGCTCTGAGTCTTCCTACAAGCAAAACTTCGTTTCAGGTAAGGGCACTCACTTTTCTGCTCTAACGAACTACATCATTCACGAAGATCACACGTTTCTCATCTTAACTGACAAGCATTGGATGTTAGAGGACCAGTGCATTTTATCAGGTTCAGAAGCAGATTTGGACTACATATGGTCCATATGTGTAGGAAACACCGTTCTTTTGTTCTGGGCACACTCAGATTACCTGCTTTATTAGAGACTCTAGAAAGCAAGAGCGTGCTTCTCACTCTAAAGCAGAGTGTGATCCATGGATGAGAACTCTGCTGTGTGTTTCCCTTCAGAGATGGAGTTAAATCCCAGGCTCTGTGTCTTACTACAAGCAAGAATTCGTTACACGTAAGGGCAGTCACTTTCAGTTCAAACGAACTACATCATTCTCAAAGCTCACACGTTTCTCATCTTAACTGACAAGCATTGGATTTTAGAGGACCAGTGCTTTGTATCAGTTTCAGAAGCAGAGTTGGACTACAAATGATCCATATGTGTAGGAAACACCGTTCTTTTGTTCTCAGCGCACTCACGTTTTATGCTCTCTTAGAGACTTTAGAAAGCAAGAGCGTGCTTCTCGCTCTAAAGCAGATTGTGATCCATGGATGAGAACTATGCTTTGTGTTTCCCTTCAGAAATGGAGTTAAATCCCAGACTCTGTGTCTTGATACAAGCAAGACTTCGTTTAAGGTAAGGCAGTCACTTTTCTGCTCAAACGAACTACATAGTTCATGAAGCTCACACGTTTCCCATCTTAACTGACAAGCATTGGATGTTAGAGGACCAGTGCTTTGTATCAGTTTCAGAAGAATATTTGGACTACATATGGTCCGTATGTTTACGAAACTCCGTTCTTTTGTTCTGGGCACACTCAGATATTCTGCTGTATTAGAGACTCTAGAAAGCAAGTGCGTGCTTCTTGCTGTAAAGCAGAGTGTGATCCATGGGTGAGAACTATGCTGTGTGTTTCCCTTCAGAAATGGAGTTAAATCCCAGGCTCTGTGTCTTCCTGTAAGCAAGACTTCGTTTCAGGTAAGGGCAGTCACTTGTCATCTCAAACGAACTACATCGTTCACGAAGCTCACACGTTTCTTATCTTAACAGACAAGCATTGGATGTTAGAGGACCAGTGCTTTGTGTCAGTTTCAGAAACAGAGTTGGACTAGATATGGTCCGTATGTGTAGGAAACACCGTTCTTTTGTTCTCAGCGCACTCACGTTTTATGCTCTCTTAGAGACTTTAGAAAGCAAGAGCGTGCTTCTCGCTCTAAAGCAGATTGTGATCCATGGATGAGAACTATGCTTTGTGTTTCCCTTCAGAAATGGAGTTAAATCCCAGACTCTGTGTCTTGATACAAGCAAGACTTCGTTTAAGGTAAGGGCAGTCACTTTTCTGCTCAAACGAACTACATAGTTCATGAAGCTCACACGTTTCCCATCTTAACTGACAAGCATTGGATGTTAGAGGACCAGTGCTTTGTATCAGTTTCAGAAGAATATTTGGACTACATATGGTCCGTATGTTTACGAAACTCCGTTCTTTTGTTCTGGGCACACTCAGATATTCTGCTGTATTAGAGACTCTAGAAAGCAAGTGCGTGCTTCTTGCTGTAAAGCAGAGTGTGATCCATGGGTGAGAACTATGCTGTGTGTTTCCCTTCAGAAATGGAGCTAAATCCCAGGCTCTGTGTCTTCCTGTAAGCAAGACTTCGTTTCAGGTAAGGGCAGTCACTTGTCATCTCAAACGAACTACATCGTTCACGAAGCTCACCCGTTTCTTATCTTAACAGACAAGCATTGGATGTTAGAGGACCAGTGCTTTGTGTCAGTTTCAGAAACAGAGTTGGACTAGATATGGTCCGTATGTGTAGGAAACACCGTTCTTTTGTTCTCAGCGCACTCACGTTTCATGCTGTCTTAGAGACTTTAGAAAGCAAGAGCGTGCTTCTCGCTCTAAAGCAGATTGTGATCCATGGATGAGAACTATGCTTTGTGTTTCCCTTCAGAAATGGAGTTAAATCCCAGACGCTGTGTCTTCCTACAAGCAAGACTTCGTTTAAGGTAAGGGCAGTCACTTTTCTGCTCAAACGAACTACATAGTTCATGAAGCTCACACGTTTCCCATCTTAACTGACAAGCATTGGATGTTAGAGGACCAGTGCTTTGTATCAGTTTCAGAAGAAGATTTGGACTACATATGGTCCGTATGTTTACGAAACTCCGTTCTTTTGTTCTGGGCACACTCAGATTTTCTGCTGTATTAGAGACTCTAGAAAGCAAGAGCGTGCTTCTTGCTGTAAAGCAGAGTGTGATCCATGGGTGAGAACTCTGCTGTGTGTTTCCTTTCAGAGATGGAGTTAAATCCCAGGCTCTGTGTCTTACTACAAGCAAGACTTCGTTACAGGTAAGGGCCGTCACTTTTCAGTTCAAAGGAACTACATCATCCTCAAAGCTCACACGTTTCTCATCTTAACTGACAAGCATTGGATGTTAGAGGACCAGTGCTTTGTGTCAGTTTCAAAAACAGAGTTGGACTAGATATGGTCCGTATGTGTAGGAAACACCGTTCTTTTGTACTCAGCGCACTCACGTTTCCTGCTGTCTTAGAGACTGCAGAAAGCAAGAGCGTGCTTCTCGCTCTAAAGCACAGTGTGATCCATGGATGAGAACTCTGCTGTGTGTTTCCCTTCAGAGATGGAGTTAAATCCCAGGCTCTGTGTCTTACTACAAGCAAGACTTCGTTACAGGTAATGGCAGTCACTTTTCACTTCAAAGGAACTACATCATTCTCAAAGCTCACACGTTTCTCATCTTAACTGACAAGCATTGGATGTTAGAGGACCAGTGCTTTGTGTCACTTACAGAAACAGAGTTGGACTAGATATGGTCCGTATGTGTAGGAAACACCGTTCTTTTATTCTCAGCGCACTCACGTTTCCTGCTGTCTTAGAGACTGCAGAAAGCAAGAGCGTGCTTCTTGCTCTAAAGCAGAGTGTGATCCATGGATGAGAACACTGCTGTGTGTTTCACTTCAGAAATGGAGTTAAATCCCAGGCTCTGAGTCTTCCTACAAGCAAAACTTCGTTTCAGGTAAGGGCAGTCACTTTTCTGCTCTAACAAACTACATCGTTCACGAAGCTCACACGTTTCTCATCTTAACTGACAAGCATTGGATGTTAGAGGACCAGTGCATTTTATCAGGTTCAGAAGCAGATTTGGACTGCATATGGTCCATATGTGTAGGAAACTCCGTTCTTTTGTTCTGGGCACACTCAGATTACCTGCTTCATTAGAGACTCTAGAAAGCAAGAGCGTGCTTCTCGCTCTAAAGCAGAGTGTGATCCATGGATGAGAACTATGCTGTGTGTTTCCCTTCAGAAATGGAGTTAAATCCCAGGCTCTGTGTCATCCTATAAGCAAGACTTCGTTTAAGGTAAGTGCAGTCACTTGTCATCTCAAACGAACTACATCGTTCATGAAGCTCACACGTTTCTCATCTTAACAGACAAGCATTGGATGTTAGAGGACCAGTGCTTTGTATCAGTTTCAGAAGCAGAGTTGGACTAGATATGGTCCGTATGTGTAGGAAACTCCGTTCTTTTGTTCTCAGCACACTCACGTTTCCTGCTGTGTTAGAGACTCCAGAAAGCAAGAGCGTGCTTCTGGCTCTAAAGCAGAGTGTGATCCATGGATGAGAACTCTGCTGTGTGTTTCCCTTCAGAGATGGAGTTAAATCCCAGGCTCTGTGTCTTACTACAAGCAAGACTTCGTTACAGGTAAGGGCAGTCAATTTTCACTTCAAAGGAACTACATCATTCTCAAAGCTCACACGTTTCTCATCTTAACTGACAAGCATTGGATTTTAGAGGACCAGTGCTTTGTATCAGTTTCAGAAGCAGAGTTGGACTACAAATGGTCCATATGTGTAGGAAACACCGTTCTTTTGTTCTCAGCGCACTCACGTTTCCTGCTGTCTTAGAGACTTTAGAAAGCAAGAGCGTGCTTCTCGCTCTAAAGCAGATTGTGATCCATGGATGAGAACTATGCTTTGTGTTTCCCTTCAGAAATGGAGTTAAATCCCAGACTCTGTGTCTTCCTACAAGCAAGACTTCGTTTAAGGTAAGGGCAGTCACTTTTCTGCTCAAACGAACTACATAGTTCATGAAGCTCACACGTTTCCCATCTTAACTGACAAGCATTGGATGTTAGAGGACCAGTGCTTTGTATCAGTTTCAGAAGAAGATTTGGACTACATATGGTCCGTATGTTTACGAAACTCCGTTCTTTTGTTCTGGGCACACTCAGATTTTCTGCTGTATTAGAGACTCTAGAAAGCAAGAGCGTGCTTCGTGCTGTAAAGCAGAGTGTGATCCATGGGTGAGAACTATGCTGTGTGTTTCCCTTCAGAAATGGAGTTTAATCCCAGGCTCTGTGTCTTCCTATAAGCAAGACTTCGTTTTAGGTAATGGCAGTCACTTGTCATCTCAAACGAACTACCTCGTTCACGAAGCTCACACGTTTCTTATCTTAACAGAGAAGCATTGGAGGTTAGAGGACCAGTGCTTTGTGTCAGTTTCAGAAACAGAGTTGGACTAGATATGGTCCGTATGTGTAGGAAACACCGTTCTTTTGTTCTCAGCGCACTCACGTTTCCTGCTGTCTTAGAGACTTTAGAAAGCAAGAGCGTGCTTCTCGCTCTAAAGCAGATTGTGATCCATGGATGAGAACTATGTTGTGTGTTTCCCTTCAGAAATGGAGTTAAATCCCAGACTCTGTGTATTCCTCCAAGCAAGAATTCGTTTAAGGTAAGGGCAGTCACTTTTGTGCTCAAAGGAACTACATCGTTCATGAAGCTCACATGTTTCCCTTCTTAACTGACAAGCATTGGATGTTAGAGGACCAGTGCTTTGTATCAGGTTCAGAAGAAGAGTTGGACTACATATGGGCCATATGTGTATGAAACTCCGTTCTTTTGTTCTGGGCACACTCAGATTTCCTGCTGTAGTAGAGAATCTAGAAAGCAAGAGCGTGCTTCTTGCTGTAAAGCAGAGTGTGATCCATGGGTGAGAATTCTGCTGTGTGTTTCCTTTCAGAGATGGAATTAAATCCCAGGCTCTGTGTCTTACTACAAGCAAGACTTCGTTACAGGTAAGGGCCGTCACTTTTCAGTTCAAAGGAACTACATCATCCTCAAAGCTCACACGTTTCTCATCTTAACTGACAAGCATTGGATGTTAGAGGACCAGTGCTTTGTGTCAGTTTCAGAAACAGAGTTGGAATAGATATGGTCCGTATGTGTAGGAAACACCGTTCTTTTGTACTCAGCGCACTCACGTTTCCTGCTGTCTTAGAGACTGCAGAAAGCAAGAGCTTGCTTCTCGCTCTAAAGCACAGTGTGATCCATGGATGAGAACTCTGCTGTGTGTTTCCCTTCAGAGATGGAGTTAAATCCCAGGCTCTGTGTCTTACTACAAGCAAGACTTCCTTACAGGTAAGGGCAGTCACTTTTCAGTTCAAAGGAACTACATCATTCTCAAAGCTCAGACGTTTCTCATCTTAACTGACAAGCATTGGTTGTTAGAGGACCAGTGCTTTGTGTCACTTACAGAAACAGAGTTGGACTAGATATGGTCCGTATGTGTAGGAAACACCGTTCTTTTATTCTCAGCGCACTCACGTTTCCTGCTGTCTTAGAGACTGCAGAAAGCAAGAGCTTGCTTCTTGCTTTAAAGCAGAGTGTGATCCATGGATGAGAACACTGCTGTGTGTTTCACTTCAGAAAAGGAGTTAAATCCCAGGCTCTGAGTCTTCCTACAAGCAAGACTTCTTTTCAGGTAAGGGCAGTCCCTTTTCAGCTCAAACGAACTACACCGTTCACTGAGCTCACATGTTTCTCATCTTAACAGACAAGCATTGGATGTTAGAGGACCAGTGCTTTGTATCAGTTTCAGAAGCAGATTTGGACTACATATGGTCCATATGTGTAGGAAACACCGTTCTTTTGTTCTGGGCACACTCAGATTTCCTGCTGTATTAGAGACTCTACAAAGCAAGAGTGTGCTTCTCGCTCTAAAGCAGAGTGTGATCCATGGATGAGAACTATGCTGTGTGTTTCCCTTCAGAAAAGGACTTAAATCCCAGGCTCTGTGTCTTACTACAAGCAAGACTTCGTTTCAGGTAAGGGCAGTCACTTTTCTGCTCAATTGAACTACATCATTCACGAAGCTCACACGTTTCTCATCTTAATTGACAAGCATTGGATGTTAGAGGACCAGTGCTTCATATCAGTTTCAGAAGAAGAGTTGGACTAGATATGGTCCATATGTGTAGGAAACACCGTTCTTTTGTTCTGGGCACAATCAGATTTCCTGCTGTATTAGAGACTCTAGAAAGCAAGAGCATGCTTCTTGCTCTAAAGCAGAGTGTGATCCATTGATGAGAACTATGCTGTATGTTTGCCTTCAGAAATGGAGTTAAATCCCAGGCTCTGAGTCTTCCTACAAGCAAGACTTCTTTTCAGGTAAGGGCAGTCCCTTTTCAGCTGAAACGAACTACATCGTTCACTGAGCTCACACGTTTCTCATCTTAAGAGACAAGCATTGGATGTTAGAGGACCAGTGCTTTGTATCAGTTTCAGAAGCAGAGTTGGACTAGATATGGTCCGTATGTGTAGGAAACACCGTTCTTTTCTTCTCAGAACACTCACGTTTCCTGCTGTCTTAGAGACTTTAGAAAGCAAGAGCGTGCTTCTTGTTCTAAAGCAGAGTGTGATCAATGGATGATTACACTGCGGTGTGTTTTACTTCAGAAATGGAGTTAAATCCGATGCTCTGAGTCTTCCTACAAGCAAGACTTCAATTCAGGTAAGGGCAGTCACTTTTCTGCTCAAACGAACTACATCGTTCACGTAACTCACACGTTTCTTATCTTAACTGACAAGCATTGGATGTTAGATAGTCAGTGCTTTGTATCAGTTTCAGAAGCTGATTTGGACTACATATGGTCCATATGTGTAGGAAACACCGTTCTTTTGTTCTGGGCACACTCAGATTTCCTGCTGTATTAGAGACTCTACAAAGCAAGAGTGTGCTTCTCGCTCTAAAGCAGAGTGTGATCCATGGATGAGAACTATGCTGTGTGTTTCCCTTCAGAAATGGACTTAAATCCCAGGCTCTGTGTCTTACTACAAGCAAGACTTCGTTTCAGGTAAGGGCAGTCACTTTTCTGCTCAAATGAACTACATCATTCACGAAGCTCACACGTTTCTCATCTTAATTGACAAGCATTGGATGTTAGAGGACCAGTGCTTCATATCAGTTTCAGAAGAAGAGTTGGACTAGATATGGTCCATATGTGTAGGAAACACCGTTCTTTTGTTCTGGGCACAATCAGATTTCCTGCTGTATTAGAGACTCTAGAAAGCAAGAGCATGCTTCTTGCTCTAAAGCAGAGTGTGATCCATTGATGAGAACTATGCTGTATGTTTCCCTTCAGAAATGGAGTTAAATCCCAGTCTCTGTGTCTTCCTACAGTCAAGACTTTGTTTCACGTAAGGGCAGTCACTTTTCAGCTCAAACGAACTACATCGTTCACGAAGCTCACACGTTTCTCATCTTAACAGACAAGCATTGGATTTTAGAGGACCAATGCTTTGTATCAGTTTCAGATGCAGAGTTGGACTATATAATGTCCGTAAGTGTAGGAAACACCGTTCTTTTGTTCTCAACACACTCAGATTTCCTACTGTCTTAGAGACTCTAGAAAGCAAGAGCGTGCTTCTTGTTCTAAAGCAGAGTGTGATCAATGGATGATTACACTGCTGTGTGTTTTACTTCAGAAATGGAGTTAAATCCCAGGCTCTGAGTCTTCCTACAAGCAAGACTTCAATTCAGGTAAGGGCAGTCACTTTTCTGCTCAAACGAACTACATCTTTCACAAAGCTCACATGTTTCTCATCTTAACTGACAAGCATTGGATGTTAGATGGTCTGTGCTTTGTATCATTTTCAGAAGCAGATTTGGACTACATATGGTCCATATGTGTAGGAAACACCGTTCTTTTGTTCTGGGCACACTCAGATTTCCTGCTGTATTAGAGACTCTAGAAAGCAAGAGTGTGCTTCTCGCTCTAAAGCAGAGTGTGATCCATGGATGAGAACTATGCTGTGTGTTTCCCTTCAGAAATGGACTTAAATCCCAGGATCTGTGTCTTACTACAAGCAAGACTTCGTTTCATGTAAGGGCAGTCACTTTTCTGCTCAAAGGAACTACATCGTTCACGAAGCTCACACGTTTCTCATCTTTACTGACAAGCATTGGATGTTAGAGGACCAGTGCATTCTATCAGTTTCAGAAGAAGATTTGGATTACATATAGTCCTTAAGTGTAGAAAACACCGTTCTTTTGTTCTGGGCACACTCAGATTTCCTGCTGTATTAGAGACTCTAGAAAGCAAGAGCGTGCATCTCGCTCTAAAGCAGAGTGTGATCCATGGATGAGAACTATGCTGTGTGTTTCACTTCAGAAAAGGAGTTAAATCCCAGGCTCTGAGTCTTCCTACAATCAAGACTTCTTTTCAGGTAAGGGCAGTCCCTTTTCAGCTCAAACGAACTACACCGTTCACTGAGCTCACATGTTTCTCATCTTAACAGACAAGCATTGGATGTTAGAGGACCAGTGCTTTGTATCAGTTTCAGAAGCAGAGTTGGACTAGATATGGTCCGTTTGTGTAGGAAACACCGTTCTTTTCTTCTCAGCTCACTCACGTTTCCTGCTGTCTTAGAGACTTTAGAATGCAAGAGCGTGCTTCTTGTTCTAAAGCAGAGTGTGATCAATGGATGATTACATTGCTGTGTGTTTTACTTCAGAAATGGAGTTAAATCCCAGGCTCTGAGTCTTCCTACAAGCAAGACTTCATTTCAGGTAAGGGCAGTCACTTTTCTGCTCAAACGAACTACATCGTTCACGTAACTCACACGTTTCTCATCTTAACTGACAAGCATTGGATGTTAGATGGTCAGTGCTTTGTATCAGTTTCAGAAGCAGATTTGGACTACATATGGTCCATATGTGTAGGAAACACCGTTCTTTTGTTCCAGGCACACTCAGATTTCCTGCTGTATTAGAGACTCTACAAAGCAAGAGTGGGCTTCTCGCTCTAAAGCAGAATGTGATCCATGGATTCGAACTATGCTGTGTGTTTCCCTTCAGAAATGGACTTAAATCCCAGGCTCATTGTCTTACTACAAGCAAGACTTCGTTTCAGGTAAGGGCAGTCACTTTTCTGCTCAAATGAACTACATCATTCACGAAGCTCACACGTTTCTCATCTTAATTGACAAGCATTGGATGTTAGAGGACCATTGCTTCGTATCAGGTTCAGAAGAAGGTTGGACTAGATATGGACCATATGTGTAGGAAACACCGTTCTTTTGTTCTGGGCACACTCAGATTTCCTACTGTATTAGAGACTCTAGAAAGCAAGAGTGTGCTTCTCGCTCTAAAGCAGAGTGTGATCCATAGATGAGAACTATGCTGTGCGTTTCCCCTCAGAAATGGAGTTAAATCCCAGGCTCTGAGTCTTCCTACAAGCAAGACTTCAATTCAGGTAAGGGCAGTCACTTTTGTGCTCAAACTAACTACATCGTTCACGAAGCTCACACGTTTCTCATCTTAACAGACAAGCATTGGATTTTAGAGGACCAGTGTTTTGTTTCAGTTTCAGATGCAGAGGTGGACTATATAATGTCTGTAAGGGTAGGAAACACCATTCTTTTGTTCTCAGCACACTCACATTTCCTGCTGTCTTAGAGACTCTAGAAAGCAAGGGCGTGCTTCTTGTTCTAAAGCAGAGTTTGATCAATGGATGATTACACGGCTGTGTGTTTTACTTCGGAAATGGAGTTAAATCCCAGGCTCTGAGTCTTCCTACAAGGCAGACTTCAATTCATGTAAGGGCAGTCACTTTTCTTCTCAAACGAACTACACCGTTCACGAAGCTCACACGTTTCTCATCTTAACTGACAAGCATTGGATGTAAGATGGTCAGTGCTTTGTAACAGTTTCAGAAGCAGATTTGGACGACATAAGTTCCGTATATGTAGGAAACACCCTTCTTTTGTTCTGGGCACACTCAGATTTCCTGCTGTATTAGAGAATCTAGAAAGCAAGAGTGTGCTTCTCGCTCTAAAGCAGAGTGTGATCCATGGATGAGAACTATGCTGTGTGTTTCACTTCAGAAAAGGAGTTAAATCCCAGGCTCTGAGTCTTCCTACAAGCAAGACTTCGTTTCAGGTAAGGGCAGTCCCTTTTCAGCTGAAACGAACTACATCGTTCACTGAGCTCACACGTTTCTCATCTTAAGAGACAAGCATTGGATGTTAGAGGACCAGTGCTTTGTATCAGTTTCAGAAGCAGAGTTGGACTAGATATGGTCCGTATGTGTAGGAAACACCGTTCTTTTCTTCTCAGCTCACTCACGTTTCCTGCTGTCTTAGAGACTTTAGAATGCAAGAGCGTGCTTCTTGTTCTAAAGCAGAGTGTGATCAATGGATGATTACACTGCTGTGTGTTTTACTTCAGAAATGGAGTTAAATCCCATGCTCTGAGTCTTCCTACAAGCAAGACTTCAATTCAGGTAAGGGCAGTCACTTTTCTGCTCAAACGAACTACATCGTTCACGTAACTCACACGTTTCTTATCTTAACTGACAAGCATTGGATGTTAGATAGTCAGTGCTTTGTATCAGTTTCAGAAGCAGATTTGGACTACATATGGTCCATATGTGTAGGAAACACCGTTCTTTTGTTCTGGGCACACTCAGATTTCCTGCTGTATTAGAGACTCTACAAAGCAAGAGTGTGCTTCTCGCTCTAAAGCAGAGTGTGATCCATGGATGAGAACTATGCTGTGTGTTTCCCTTCAGAAAAGGACTTAAATCCCAGGCTCTGTGTCTTACTACAAGCAAGACTTCGTTTCAGGTAAGGGCAGTCACTTTTCTGCTCAATTGAACTACATCATTCACGAAGCTCACACGTTTCTCATCTTAATTGACAAGCATTGGATGTTAGAGGACCAGTGCTTCATATCAGTTTCAGAAGAAGAGTTGGACTAGATATGGTCCATATGTGTAGGAAACACCGTTCTTTTGTTCTGGGCACAATCAGATTTCCTGCTATATTAGAGACTCTAGAAAGCAAGAGCATGCTTCTTGCTCTAAAGCAGAGTGTGATCCATTGATGAGAACTATGCTGTATGTTTGCCTTCAGAAATGGAGTTAAATCCCAGTCTCTGTGTCTTCCTACAGTCAAGACTTTGTTTCAGGTAATGGCAGTCACTTTTCAGCTCAAACGAACTACAACATTCACAAAGCTCACACGTTTCTCATCTTAACAGACAAGCATTGGATTTTAGAGGACCAGTGCTTTGTATCAGTTTCAGATGCAGAGTTGAACTATATAATGTCCGTAAGTGTATGAAACACCGTTCTTTTGTTCTCAGCACACTCACGTTTCCTGCTGTCTTAGAGACTCTAGAAAGCAAGAGCGTGCTTCTTGTTCTAAAGCAGAGTGTGATCAATGGATGATTACACTGCTGTGTGTTTTACTTCAGAAATGGAGTTAAATCCCAGGCTCTGAGTCTTCCTACAAGCAAGACTTCAATTCAGGTAAGGGCAGTCACTTTTCTGCTCAAACGAACTACATCTTTCACAAAGCTCACATGTTTCTCATCTTAACTGACAAGCATTGGATGTTAGATGGTCTGTGCTTTGTATCATTTTCAGAAGCAGATTTGGAATACATATGGTCCATATGTGTAGGAAACACCGTTCTTTTGTTCTGGGCACACTCAGATTTCCTGCTGTATTAGAGAATCTAGAAAGCAAGAGTGTGCTTCTCGCTCTAAAGCAGAGTGTGATCCATGGATGAGAACTATGCTGTGTGTTTCCCTTCAGAAATGGACTTAAATCCCAGGCTCTGTGTCTTACTACAAGCAAGACTTCGTTTCATGTAAGGGCAGTCACTTTTCTGCTCAAAGGAACTACATCGTTCACGAAGCTCACACGTTTCTCATCTTTACTGACAAGCATTGGATGTTAGAGGACCAGTGCATTCTATCAGTTTCAGAAGAAGATTTGGATTACATATAGTCCTTAAGTGTAGGAAACACCGTTCTTTTGTTCTGGGCACACTCAGATTTCCTGCTGTATTAGAGACTCTAGAAAGCAAGAGCGTGCTTCTCGCTCTAAAGCAGAGTGTGATCCATGGATGAGAACTATGCTGTGTGTTTCACTTCAGAAAAGGAGTTAAATCCCAGGCTCTGAGTCTTCCTACAAGCAAGACTTCTTTTCAGGTAAGGGCAGTCCCTTTTCAGCTGAAACAAACTACATCGTTCACTGAGCTCACACGTTTCTCATCTTAAGAGACAAGCATTGGATGTTAGAGGACCAGTGCTTTGTATCAGTTTCAGAAGCAGAGTTGGACTAGATATGGTCCGTATGTGTAGGAAACACCGTTCTTTTCTTCTCAGAACACTCACGTTTCCTGCTGTCTTAGAGACTTTAGAAAGCAAGAGCGTGCTTCTTGTTCTAAAGCAGAGTGTGATCAATGGATGATTACACTGCTGTGTGTTTTACTTCAGAAATGGAGTTAAATCCGATACTCTGAGTCTTCCTACAAGCAAGACTTCAATTCAGGTAAGGGCAGTCACTTTTCTGCTCAAACGAACTACATCGTTCACGTAACTCACACGTTTCTTATCTTAACTGACAAGCATTGGATGTTAGATAGTCAGTGCTTTGTATCAGTTTCAGAAGCTGATTTGGACTACATATGGTCCATATGTGTAGGAAACACCGTTCTTTTGTTCTGGGCACACTCAGATTTCCTGCTGTATTAGAGACTCTACAAAGCAAGAGTGTGCTTCTCGCTCTAAAGCAGAGTGTGATCCATGGATGAGAACTATGCTGTGTGTTTCCCTTCAGAAATGGACTTAAATCCCAGGCTCTGTGTCTTACTACAAGCAAGACTTCGTTTCAGGTAAGGGCAGTCACTTTTCTGCTCAAATGAACTACATCATTCACGAAGCTCACACGTTTCTCATCTTAATTGACAAGCATTGGATGTTAGAGGACCAGTGCTTCATATCAGTTTCAGAAGAAGAGTTGGACTAGATATGGTCCATATGTGTAGGAAACACCGTTCTTTTGTTCTGGGCACAATCAGATTTCCTGCTGTATTAGAGACTCTAGAAAGCAAGAGCATGCTTCTTGCTCTAAAGCAGAGTGTGATCCATGGATGAGAACTATGCTGTATGTTTCCCTTCAGAAATGGAGTTAAATCCCAGTCTCTGTGTCTTCCTACAGTCAAGACTTTGTTTCAGGTAAGGGCAGTCACTTTTCAGCTCAAACGAACTACATCGTTCACGAAGCTCACACGTTTCTCATCTTAACAGACAAGCATTGGATTTTAGATGACCAGTGCTTTGTATCAGTTTCAGATGCAGAGTTGGACTATATAATGTCCGTAAGTGTAGGAAACACCGTTCTTTTGTTCTCAACACACTCAGATTTCCTACTGTCTTAGAGACTCTAGAAAGCAAGAGCGTGCTTCTTGTTCTAAAGCAGAGTGTGATCAATGGATGATTACACTGCTGTGTGTTTTACTTCAGAAATGGAGTTAAATCCCAGGCTCTGAGTCTTCCTACAAGCAAGACTTCAATTCAGGTAAGGGCAGTCACTTTTCTGCTCAAACGAACTACATCTTTCACAAAGCTCACATGTTTCTCATCTTAACTGACAAGCATTGGATGTTAGATGGTCTGTGCTTTGTATCATTTTCAGAAGCAGATTTGGAATACATATGGTCCATATGTGTAGGAAACACCGTTCTTTTGTTCTGGGCACACTCAGATTTCCTGCTGTATTAGAGACTCTAGAAAGCAAGAGTGTGCTTCTCGCTCTAAAGCAGAGTGTGATCCATGGATGAGAACTATGCTGTGTGTTTCCCTTCAGAAATGGACTTAAATCCCAGGATCTGTGTCTTACTACAAGCAAGACTTCGTTTCATGTAAGGGCAGTCACTTTTCTGCTCAAAGGAACTACATCGTTCACGAAGCTCACACGTTTCTCATCTTTACTGACAAGCATTGGATGTTAGAGGACGAGTGCATTCTATCAGTTTCAGAAGAAGATTTGGATTACATATAGTCCTTAAGTGTAGAAAACACCGTTCTTTTGTTCTGGGCACACTCAGATTTCCTGCTGTATTAGAGACTCTAGAAAGCAAGAGCGTGCATCTCGCTCTAAAGCAGAGTGTGATGCATGGATGAGAACTATGCTGTGTGTTTCACTTCAGAAAAGGAGTTAAATCCCAGGCTCTGAGTCTTCCTACAAGCAAGACTTCTTTTCAGGTAAGGGCAGTCCCTTTTCAGCTCAAACGAACTACACCGTTCACTGAGCTCACATGTTTCTCATCTTAACAGACAAGCATTGGATGTTAGAGGACCAGTGCTTTGTATCAGTTTCAGAAGCAGAGTTGGACTAGATATGGTCCGTTTGTGTAGGAAACACCGTTCTTTTCTTCTCAGCTCACTCACGTTTCCTGCTGTCTTAGAGACTTTAGAATGCAAGAGCGTGCTTCTTGTTCTAAAGCAGAGTGTGATCAATGGATGATTACATTGCTGTGTGTTTTACTTCAGAAATGGAGTTAAATCCCAGGCTCTGAGTCTTCCTACAAGCAAGACTTCATTTCAGGTAAGGGCAGTCACTTTTCTGCTCAAACGAGCTACATCGTTCACGTAACTCACACGTTTCTCATCTTAACTGACAAGCATTGGATGTTAGATGGTCAGTGCTTTGTATCAGTTTCAGAAGCAGATTTGGACTACATATGGTCCATATGTGTAGGAAACACCGTTCTTTTGTTCCAGGCACACTCAGATTTCCTGCTGTATTAGAGACTCTACAAAGCAAGAGTGTGCTTCTCGCTCTAAAGCAGAATGTGATCCATGGATTCGAACTATGCTGTGTGTTTCCCTTCAGAAATGGACTTAAATCCCAGGCTCATTGTCTTACTACAAGCAAGACTTCGTTTCAGGTAAGGGCAGTCACTTTTCTGCTCAAATGAACTACATCATTCACGAAGCTCACACGTTTCTCATCTTAATTGACAAGCATTGGATGTTAGAGGACCTTTGCTTCGTATCAGTTTCAGAAGAAGGTTGGACTAGATATGGACCATATGTGTAGGAAACACCGTTCTTTTGTTCTGGGCACACTCAGATTTCCTACTGTATTAGAGACTCTAGAAAGCAAGAGTGTGCTTCTCGCTCTAAAGCAGAGTGTGATCCATAGATGAGAACTATGCTGTGCGTTTCCCTTCAGAAATGGAGTTAAATCCCAGGCTCTGAGTCTTCCTACAAGCAAGACTTCAATTCAGGTAAGGGCAGTCACTTTTGTGCTCAAACTAACTACATCGTTCACGAAGCTCACACGTTTCTCATCTTAACAGACAAGCATTGGATTTTAGAGGACCAGTGTTTTGTTTCAGTTTCAGATGCAGAGGTGGACTATATAATGTCTGTAAGGGTAGGAAACACCATTCTTTTGTTCTCAGCACACTCACATTTCCTGCTGTCTTAGAGACTCTAGAAAGCAAGAGCGTGCTTCTTGTTCTAAAGCAGAGTTTGATCAATGGATGATTACACGGCTGTGTGTTTTACTTCGGAAATGGAGTTAAATCCCAGGCTCTGAGTCTTCCTACAAGGCAGACTTCAATTCATGTAAGGGCAGTCACTTTTCTTCTCAAACGAACTACACCGTTCACGAAGCTCACACGTATCTCATCTTAACTGACAAGCATTGGATGTAAGATGGTCAGTGCTTTGTAACAGTTTCAGAAGCAGATTTGGACGACATAAGTTCCGTATATGTAGGAAACACCCTTCTTTTGTTCTGGGCACACTCAGATTTCCTGCTGTATTAGAGAATCTAGAAAGCAAGAGTGTGCTTCTCGCTCTAAAGCAGAGTGTGATCCATGGATGAGAACTATGCTGTGTGTTTCCCTTCAGAAATGGACTTAAATCCCAGGCTCTGTGTCTTCCTACAAGCAAGACTTCTTTTCAGGTAAGTGCAGTCACTTTTCAGTTCAAAGGAACTACATCATTCACTAACCTCACACGTTTCTCATCTTAACTGACAAGCATTGGATGTTAGAGGACCAGTGCTTTATATCACTTTTAGAAGCAGAGTTGGACTAGATATGGTCCGTATATGTAGGAAACACCGTTCTTTTGTTCTCAGCACACTCACGTTTCCTGCTGTCTTAGAGACTGTAGAAAGCAAGAGCGTGCTTCTCGCTCTAAAGCAGAGTGTGATCCATGGATGAGAACTATGCTGTGTGTTTCCCTTCAGAAAAGGAGTTAAATCCCAGGCTCTGTGTCTTCCTACAAGCAAGACTTCGTTTCAGGTAAGGGCAGTCACTTTTCAGCTCAAACGAACTACATCGTTCACGGAGCTCACACGTTTCTCATCTTAACAGACAAGCATTGGATGTTAGAGGACCAGTGCTTTGTATCAGTTTCAGAAGCAGAGTTGGACTAGATATGGTCCGTATGTGTAGGAAACACCGTTCTTTTGTTCTCAGCACACTCACGTTTCCTGCTGTCTTAGAGACAATAGAAAGCAAGAACGTGCTTCTTGTTCTAAAGCAGAGTGTGATCAATGGATGAGACAGTGCTGTGTGTTTCACTTCAGAAATGCAGTTAAATCCCATGCTCTGAGTCTCCCTACAAGCAAGACTTTGTTTAAGGTAAGGGCAGTCACTTTTCTGCTCAAAGGAACTACATCGTTCACGAAGCTCACACGTTTCTCATCTTTACTGACAAGCATTGGATGTTAGAGGACCATTGCATTCTATCAGTTTCAGAAGAAGATTTGGATTACATATAGTCCTTAAGTGTAGGAAACACCGTTCTTTTGTTCTGGGCACACTCAGATTTCCTGCTGTATTACAGACTCTAGAAAGCAAGAGCGTGCTTCTCGCTCTAAAGCAGAGTGTGATCCATGGATGAGAACTATGCTGTGTGTTTCACTTCAGAAAAGGAGTTAAATCCCAGGCTCTGAGTCTTCCTACAAGCAAGACTTCGTTTCAGGTAAGGGTAGTCCCTTTTCAGGTCAAACGAACTACATCATTCACTGAGCTCACACGTTTCTCATCTTAACAGACAAGCATTGGATGTTAGAGGACCAGTGCTTTGTATCAGTTTCAGAAGCAGAGTTGGACTAGATATGGTCCGTATGTGTAGGAAACACCGTTCTTTTCTTCTCAGCACACTCACGTTTCCTGCTGTCTTAGAGACTTTAGAAAGCAAGAGCATGCTTCTCGCTCTAAAGCAGAATGTGATCCTTGGATGAGAACTATGCTGTGTGTTTCCCTTCAGAAATGGAGTTAAATCCCAGGCTCTGTGTCTTCCTACAGTCAAGACTTTGTTTCAGGTAAGGGCAGTCACTTTTCAGCTCAAACGAACAACATCGTTCACGAAGCTCACACGTTTCTCATCTTAACAGACAAGCATTGGATGTTACAGGCCCAGTGCATTGTATCAGTGTCAGAAGAAGATTTGGACTACATATAGTCCGTATGTGTAGGAAACACCGTTCTTTTGTTCTGGGCACAATCAGATTTCCTGCTGTATTAGAGACTCTAGAAATCAAGAGCGTGCTTCTTGTTCTAAAGCAGAGTGTTATCAATGGATGATTACACTGCTGTGTGTTTTATTTCAGAAATGGAGTTAAATCCCAGGCTCTGAGTCTTCCTACAAGCAAGACTTCAATTCAGGTAAGGGCAGTCACTTTTCTGCTTAAACTAACTACATCGTTCACGAAGCTTACACGTTTCTCCTCTTAACTGTCAAGCATTGGATGTTAGACGGTCAGTGCTTTGTATCAGTTTCAGAAGCAGATTTGGACTACATATGGTCCATATGTGTAGGAGACACCGTTCTTTTGTTCTGGGCACACTCAGATTTCCTGCTGTATTAGAGACTCTAGAAAGCTAGAGTGTGCTTCCCGCTCTAAAGCAGAGTGTGATCCATGGATGAGAACTATGCTGTGTGTTTCCCTTCAGAAATGGACTTAAATCCCAGGCTCTGTGTCTTACTACAAGCAAGACTTCGTTTCAGGTAAGGGCAGTCACTTTTCAGTTCAAAGGAACTACATCATTCCCAAAGCTCACACGTTTCTCATCTTATTTGACAAGCATTGGATGTTAGAGGACCAGTGCTTTGTATCAGTTTCAGAAGAAGAGTTGGACTAGATATGGTCCGTATGTGTAGGAAACACCGTTCTTTTGTTCTCAGCACACTCACGTTTCCTGCTGTCTTAGAGACTCTAGAAAGCAAGTGTGTGCTTCTCGCTCTAAAGCAGAGTGTGATCCATGGAAGAAAACTATGCTGTGTCTTTCTCTTCAGAAAAGTAGTTAAATCCCAGGCTCTATGTCTTCCTACAAGCAAGACTTCGTTTCAGGTATGGGCAGTCACTTTTCAGCTCAAACGAACTACATCTTTCACTGAGCTCACACGTTTCTCATCTTAACAGACAAGCATTGGATGTTAGAGGACCAGTGCTTTGTATCAGTTTCAGAAGCAGAGTTGGACTAGATATGGTCTGTATGTGTAGGAAACTCCGTTCTTTTTTTCTGGGCACACTCAGATTTCCTGCTGTATTAGAGAATCTAGAAAGCAAGAGCGTGGTTCTTGCTCTAAAGCAGAGTGTGATCTATGGATGAGAACTATGCTGTGTGTTTCCCTTCAGAAATGGAGTTAAATCCCAGGCTCTGTGTCTTCCTACAAGCAAGACTTCGTTTCAGGTAAGGGCAGTAACTTTTCAGCCCAAACGAACTACATCGTTCACTGAGCTCACATGTTTCTCATCTTAACTGACAAGCATTGGATGTTAGAGTACCAGTGCTTTGTATCTGTTTCAGAAACAGAGTTGGACTAGATATCGTCCCTATGTGTAGGAAACACCGTTCTTTTGTTCTCAGCACACTCACGTTTCCTGCTTTCGTAGAGACTCTAGAAAGCAAGAGCGTGCTTCTTGTTCTAAAGCAGAGTGTCATCAAAGGATGACACAATGCTGTGTGTTTCACTTCAGAAATGGAGTTAAATCCCAGGCTCTGAGTCTCCCTACAAGCAAGACTTCGTTTCAGGTAAGGGCAGTCACTTTTCTGCTCAAAGGAACTACATCATTCACGAAGCTCACACGTTTCTCATCTTAACTGACAAGCATTGGATGTTAGAGGACCAGTGCATTGTATCAGTTTCAGAAGAAGATTTGGACTACGTATAGTCCGTATGTGTAGGAAACACCGTTCTTTTGTTCTGGGTACAATCAGATTTCCTGCTGTATTAGAGACTCTAGAAAGCAAGAGCGTGCTTCTAGGTCTAAAGCAGAGTGTGATCCATTGATGAGAACTATGCTGTGTGTTTCAATTCAGAAATGGAGTTAAATCCCAGGCTCTGAGTCTTACTACAAGCAAGAATTCGTTTCAAGTAAAGGCAGTCACTTTTCTGCTCAAACTAACTACATCGTTCACAAAGCTCACACGTTTCTCATCTTATCTGACAAGCATTGGATGTTAGAGGTCCAGTGCTTTGTATCAGTTTCAGAAGCAGATTTGGACTACATATGGTCCATATGTGTAGGAAACACTGCTCTTTTGTTCCGGGCACACTCAGATTTCCTTCTGTATTAGAGACTCTACAAAGCAAGAGTGTGCTTCTCGCTCTAAAGCAGAGTGTGATCCATGGATGAGAACTATGCTGTGTGTTTCCCTTCAGAAATGGTCTTAAATCCCAGGCTCTGTGTCTTACTACAAGCAAGACTTCGTTTCAGGTAAGGGCAGTCACTTTTCTGCTCAAATGAACTACATCATTCACGAAACTCAAACGTTTCTCATCTAAATTGACAATTATTCGATGTTAGAGGACCAGTGCTTTGTATCAGTTTCACAAGAAGAGTTGGACTAGATATGGTCCATATGTGTAGGAATCACGTTCCTTTGTTCTGGGCACACTCAGATTTCCTGCTGTATTAGAGACTCTAGAAAGCAAGAGTGTGCTTCTCGCTCTAAAGCAGAGGGTGATCCATGGATGAGAACTATGCTGTGTGTTTCCCTACAGAAATGGAGTTAAATCCCAGGTTCTGTGTCTTCCTACAAGCAAGACTTCGTTTCAGGTAATGGCAGTCACTTTTCAGCTCAAAAGAACTACATCGTTCACTGAGCTCACACATTTCTCATCTTAACAGACAAGCATTGGATGTTAGAGGACCAGTGCTTTGTATCAGTTTCAGATGCAGAGTTGGACTATATAATGTCCGTAAGTGTAGGAAACTCCATTCTTTTGTTCTCAGCACACTCATGTTTCCTGCTGTCTTAGAGACTCTAGAAAGCAAGAGCGTGCTTCTTGTTCTAAAGCAGAGTGTCATCAATGGATGACACAATGCTGCGTGTTTCACTTCAGAAATGGAGTTAAATCCCAGGCTCTGAGTCTCCCTACAAGCAAGACTTCGTTTCAGGTAAGGGCAGTCACTTTTCTGCTCAAAGGACCTACATCGTTCACGAAGCTCACAGGTTTCTCATCTTAACTGACAAGCATTGGATGTTAGAGGACCAGTGCATTGTATCAGTTTCAGAAGAATATTTGGACTATATATAGTCCGTATGTGTAGGAAACACCATTCTTTTGTTCTGGGCACAATCAGATTTCCTGCTGTATTAGAGACTCTAGAAAGCAAGAGCGTGCTTCTTGCTCTAAAGCAGAGTGTGATCCATTGATGAGAACTATGCTGCGTGTTTCACTTCAGAAATGGAGTTAAATCCCAGGCTCTGAGTCTTCCTACAAGCAAGACTTCGTTTCAAGTAAGGGCAGTCACTTTTCTGCTCAAACGAACTACATCATTCACAAAGCTCACACGTTTCTCATCTTATCTGACAAGCATTGGATGTTAGAGGTCCAGTGCTTTGTATCAGTTTCAGAAGAAGAGTTGGACTAGATATAGTCCGTATGTTTAGGAAACACAGTTCTTTTGTTCTCAGCACACTCACATTTCCTGCTGTCTTAGAGATTCTAGAAAGCAAGAGCGTGCTTCCGCTCTAAAGCAGACTGTGAACCATGGATGAGAACTATGCTGTGTGTTTGCCTTCAGAAATGGAGTTAAATCCCAGGCTCTGAGTCTTCCTAAAAGCAAGACTTCGTTTCAGGTAAGAGCAGTCACTTTTCTGCTCAAACGAACTACATCTTTCACGAATCTCACACGTTTCTCATATTAACTGACAAGCATTGGATGTTAGAGGACCAGTGCATTGTATCAGTTTCAGAAGAAGATTTGGACTACATATAGTCCGTATGTGTAGGAAGCACCGTTCTTTTGTTCTGGGCACACTCAGATTACCTGCTGTATTAGAGACTCTAGAAAGCTAGAGTGTGCTTCTCGCTCTAAAGCAGAGTGTGATCCATGGATGAGAACTATGCTGTGTGTTTCCCTTCAGAAATGGACTTAAATCCCAGGCTCTGAGTCTTCCTGCAAGCAAGATTTCTTTCAGGTAAGGGCAGTCAGTTTTCTGCTCAAACGAACTACATCTTTCACGAAGCTCACACGTTTCTCATCTTAATTGACAAGCATTGGATGTTAGTGGACCAGTGCTTTGTATCAGTTTCAGAAGAAGAGTTGGACAAGATATGGTCCGTATGTGTAGGAAACACCGTTCTTTTGTTCTCAGCACACTCACGTTTCCTGCTGTCTTGGAGACTCTAGAAAGCAAGAGCGTGCTTCTCGCTCTAAAGCAGAGTGTGATCAATGGATGATTACACTGCTGTGTGTTTTACTTCAGAAATGGAGTTAAATCCCAGGCTCTGTTTCTTCCTACACGCAAGACTTCGTTTCAGGTAAGGGCAGTAACTTTTCAGCCCAAACGAACTACATCGTTCACTGAGCTCACATGTTTCTCATCTTAACTGACAAGCATTGGATGTTAGAGTACCAGTGCTTTGTATCTGTTTCAGAAACAGAGTTGGACTAGATATCGTCCTTATGTGTAGGAAACACCATTCTTTTGTTCCCAGCACACTCACGTTTCCTGCTGTCTTAGAGACTTTAGAAAGCAAGAGCGTGCTTCTCGCTCTAAAGCAGAGTGTGATCCCTGGATGAAAACTATGCTGGGTGTTTCCCTTCAGAAAAGTAGTTAAATCCCAGTATCTATGTCTTCCTACAAGCAAGACTTCATTTCATGTAAGGGCAGTCACTTTTCAGCTCAAACGAACTACATCGTTCACTGAGCTCACACGTTTCTCATCTTAACTGACAAGCATTGGATGTTAGAGGACCAGTGCATTGTATCAGTTTCAGAAGAAGATTTGGACTACATATAGTCCGTTTGTGTAGGAAACACCGTTCTTTTGTTCTCAGCACACTCACGTTTCCTGCTGTGTTAGAGAGTCTAGAAAGCCAGAGCGTGCTTCTTGTTCTAAAGCAGAGTGTGATCAATGGATGATTACACTGCTGTGTGTTTTACTTCAGAAATGGCGTTAAATCACAGGCTCTGAGACTTCCTACAAGCAAGACTTCAATTCAGGTAAGGGCAGTCAGTTTTCTGCTCAAACGAACTACATCGTTCACGAAGCTCACAAGTTTCTCATCTTAACTGACAAGCATTGGATGTTAAAGGACCAGGGCTTTGTATCAGTTTCAGAAGAAGAGTTGGACTAGATATGGTCTGTATGTGTAGGAAACTCCGTTCTTTTTTTCTGGGCACACTCAGATTTCCTGCTGTATTAGAGAATCTAGAAAGCAAGAGCGTGGTTCTTGCTCTAAAGCAGAGTGTGATCTATGGATGAGAACTATGCTGTGTGTTTCCCTTCAGAAATGGAGTTAAATCCCAGGCTCTGTGTCTTCCTACAAGCAAGACTTCGTTTCAGGTAAGGGCAGTAACTTTTCAGCCCAAACGAACTACATCGTTCACTGAGCTCACATGTTTCTCATCTTAACTGACAAGCATTGGATGTTAGAGTACCAGTGCTTTGTATCTGTTTCAGAAACAGAGTTGGACTAGATATCGTCCCTATGTGTAGGAAACACCGTTCTTTTGTTCTCAGCACACTCACGTTTCCTGCTGTCTTAGAGACTTTAGAAAGCAAGAGCGTGCTTCTCGCTCTAAAGCAGAGTGTGATCCCTGGATGAAAACTATGCTGTGTGTTTCCCTTCAGAAAAGTAGTTAAATCCCAGGATCTATGTCTTCCTACAAGCAAGACTTCATTTCACGTAAGGGCAGTCACTTCTCAGCTCAAACGAACTACATCGTTCACTGAGCTCACACGTTTCTCATCTTAACTGACAAGCATTGGATGTTAGAGGACCAGTGCATTGTATCAGTTTCAGAAGAAGATTTGGACTACATATAGTCCGTATGTGTAGGAAACACCGTTCTTTTGTTCTGGCCACACTCAGTTTTCCTGCTTTATTAGAGAATCTAGAATGCAAGAAGTGCTTCTTGTTCTAAAGCAGAGTGTGATCAATGGATGATTACACTGCTGTGTGTTTTACTTCAGAAATGGAGTTAAATCCCAGGCTCTGAGTCTTCCTACAAGCAAGACTTCAATTCAGGTAAGGGCAGTCACTTTTCTGCTCAAATGAACTACATCGTTCACAAAGCTCACACGTTTCTCATCTTAACTGACAAGCATTGGATGTTAGAGGATCAGTGCTTTGTATCAGTTTCAGAAGCAGATTTGGATTACATATGGTCCATATGTGTAGGAAACACCGTTCTTGTGTTCTGGGCAGACTCAGATTTCCTGCTGTCTTAGATTCTGTAGAAAGCAAGAGTGTGCTTCTTGCTCTAAAGCAGAGTGTGATCCATGGATAGAACTATGCTGTGTGTTTCCCTTCAGAAATGGACTTAAATCCCAGGCTCTGAGTCTTCCTACAAGCAAGACTTCGTTTCAGGTAAGGGCAGTCACTTTTCTGCTCAAACGAACTACATCGTTCACGAAGCTCACACGTTTCTCATCTGAACTGACAAGCATTGGATGTTAAAGGACCAGTGCTTTGTATCAGTTTCAGAAGAAGAGTTGGACTAGATATGGTCCGTATGTGTAGGAAACACCGTTCTTTTGTTCTGGGCACACTCAGATTTCCTGCTGTATTAGAGACTCTAGAAAGCAAGAGCGTGCTTCTTGCTCTAAAGCAGAGTGTGATCCATGGATGAGAACTATGCTGTGTGTTTCCCTTTACAAATGGACTTAAATCCCAGGCTCTGCGTCTTACTACAAGCAAGAATTCATTTCAGGTAAGGGCAGTCACTTTTCAGTTCAAAGGAACTACATCATTCACAAAGCTCAATCGTTTCGCATCTTAACTGACAAGCATTGGATGTTAGAGGACCAGTGCTTTGTATCAGTTTCAGAAGCAGAGTTGGACTAGATATGGTCTGTATGTGTAGGAAACACCGTTCTTTTGTTCTCAGCAAACTCACGTCACCTGCTGTCTTAGAGACTCTAGAAAGCAAGATCGTGCTTCTTGTTCTAAAGCAGAGTGTGATCAATGGATGAGAACACTGCTGTGTGTTTCACTTCAGAAATGGAGTAAAATCCCATGCTCTGAGGCTTCCCACAAGCAAGACTTCGTTTCAGGTAAGGGCAGTCACTTTTCTGCTCAAACGAACTACATCTTTCACGAAGCTCACACGTTTCTCATCTTAACTGACAAGCATTGGATGTTAGAGGAACAGTGTATTGTATCAGTTTCAGAAGAAGATTTGGACTACATATAGTCCATATGTGTAGGAAACACCGTTCTTTTGTTCAGGGCACACTCAGATTACCTGCTTATTAGAGACTCTAAAAAGCTAGAGTGTGCTTCTCGCTCTAAAGCAGAGTGTGATCCATGGATGAGAACTATGCTGTGTGATTCCCTTCAGAAATGGACTTAAATCCCAGGCTCTGTTTCTTACTACAAGCAAGACTTCGTTTCAGGTAAGGGCAGTCACTTTTCAGTTCAAAGGAACTACATCATTCACAAAGCTCACACGTTTCTCATCTTAACAGACAAGCATTGGATGTTAGAGGACCAGTGCATTCTATCAGTTTCAGAAGAAGATTTGGACTACATATAGTCTGTATGTGTAGGAAACACCGTTCTTTTGTTCTGGGCAGACTCAGATTTCCTGCTGTCTTAGAGTCTGTAGAAAGCAAGAGCGTGCTTCTTGCTCTAAAGCAGAGTGTTATCCATGGATGAGAACTATGCTGTGTGTTTCCCTTCAGAAATGGACTTAAATCCCAGGCTCTGAGTCTTCCTACAAGCAAGACTTCTTTTCAGGTAAGGGCAGTCACTTTTCTGCTCAAACGAACTACATCGTTCACGAAGCTCACACATTTCTCATCTTAACTGCCAAGCATTGCATGTTAGAGGACCCGTGCTTTGTATCAGTTTCAGAAGAAGAGTTGGACTAGATATGGTCCGTATGTGTAGGAAACAACGTTCTTTTGTTCTCAACACACTCACGTTTCCTGCTGTAGTAGAGACTCTAGAAAGCAAGAGCGTGCTTCTCGCTCTAAAGCAGAGTGTGATCCATGGATGAGAACTATGCTGTGTGTTTCCCTTCAGAAATGGAGTTAAATCCCAGGCTCTGAGTCTCCCTGCAAGCAAGACTTCGTTTCAGGTAAGGGCAGTCACTTTTCTGCTCAAACGAACTACATCGTTCACGAAGCTCACACGTTTCTCATCTTAACTGACAAGCATTGGATGTTAAAGGACCAGTGCTTTGTATCAGTTTCAGAAGAAGAGTTGGACTAGATATGGTCTGTATGTGTAGGAAACACCATTCTTTTGTTCTCAGCAAACTCACGTTTCCTGCTGTCTTAGAGACTCTAGAAAGCAAGATCGTGCTTCTTGTTCTAAAGCAGAGTGTGATCAATGGATGAGAACACTGCTGTGTTGTTCACTTCAGAAATGGAGTAAAATCCCATGCTCTGAGGCTTCCTACAAGCAAGACTTCGTTTCAGGTAAGGGCAGTCACTTTTATGCTCAAACGAACTACATCTTTCACGAAGCTCACACATTTCTCATCTTAACTGACAAGCATTGGATGTTAGAGGACCAGTGCATTGTATCAGTTTCAGAAGAAGATTTGGACTACATATAGTCCATATGTGTAGGAAACACCTTTCTTTTGTTCTGGGCACACTCAGATTACCTGCTGTATTAGAGACTCTAGAAAGCAAGATCGTGCTTCTTGTTCTAAAGCAGAGTGTTATCAATGGAAGAGAACACTGCTGTGTGTTTCACTTCAGAAATGGAGTAAAATCCCATGCTCTGAGGCTTCCTACAAGCAAGACTTCGTTTCAGGTAAGGCAGTCACTTTTCTGCTCAAACGAACTATATCTTTCATGAAGCTCACACGTTTCTCATCTTAACTGACAAGCATTGGATGTTGGAGGATCAGTGTATTGTATCAGTTTCAGAAGAAGATTTGGACTACATATAGTCCATATGTGTAGGAAACACCGTTCTTTTGTTCTGGGCCCACTCAGATTACCTGCTGTATTAGAGACTCTAGAAAGCTAGAGTGTGCTTCTCACTCTAAAGCAGAGTGTGATCCATGGATGAGAACTATGCTGTGTGATTCCCTTCAGAAATGGACTTAAATCCCAGGCTCTGTTTCTTACTACAAGCAAGACTTCGTTTCATTTAAGGGCAGTCACTTTTCAGTTCAAAGGAACTACATCATTCACAAAGCTCACACGTTTCTCATCTTAACAGACAAGCATTGGATGTTAGAGGACCAGTGCATTCTATCAGTTTCAGAAGAAGATTTGGACTACATATAGTCTGTATGTGTAGGAAACACCGTTCTTTTGTTCTGGGCAGACTCAGATTTCCTGCTGTCTTAGAGTCTGTAGAAAGCAAGAGTGTGCTTCTTGCTCTAAAGCAGAGTGTTATCCATGGATGAGAACTATGCTGTGTGTTTCCCTTCAGAAATGGACTTAAATCCCAGGCTCTGAGTCTTCCTACAAGCAAGACTTCTTTTCAGGTAAGGGCAGTCACTTTTCTGCTCAAACGAACTACATCGTTCACGAAGCTCACACATTTCTCATCTTAACTGACAAGCATTGCATGTTAGAGGACCCGTGCTTTGTATCAGTTTCAGAAGAAGAGTTGGACTAGATATGGTCCGTATGTGTAGGAAACACCGTTCTTTTGTTTTCAGCACACTCACGTTTCCTGCTGTATTAGAGACTCTAGAAAGCAAGAGCGTGCTTCTCGCTCTAAAGCAGAGTGTGATCCATGGATGAGAACTATGCTGTGTGTTTCCCTTCAGAAATGGAGTTAAATCCCAGGCTCTGAGTCTCCCTACAAGCAAGACTTCGTTTCAGGTAAGGGCAGTCACTTTTCAGCTCAAACGAACTACATCTTTCAAAAGCTCACACGTTTCTCATCTTAACAGACAAGCATTGGATGGTAGAGGACCAGTGCTTTGTATCAGTTTCAGAAGCAGAGTTGGACTAGATATGGTCCGTATGTGTAGGAAACACTGTTCTTTTGTTCTCAGCAAACTCATGTTTCCTGCTCTCTTAGAGATTCTAGAAAGCAAGAGCGTGCTTCTTGTTCTAAAGCAGAGTGTGATCAATGAATGAGAACTATGCTTTGTGTTTCACTTCAGAAATGGAGTTAAATCCCAGGCTCTGAGTCTTCCTGCAAGCAAGACTTCGTTTCAGGTAAGGGCAGTCACTTTTCTGCTCAAACGAACTACATCGTTCACGAAGCTCACACGTTTCTCATCTTAACTGACAAGCATTGGATGTTAAAGGACCAGTGCTTTGTATCAGTTTCAGAAGAAGAGTTGGACTAGATATGGTCTGTATGTGTAGGAAACACCATTCTTTTGTTCTCAGCAAACTCACGTTTCCTGCTGTCTTAGAGAATCTAGAAAGCAAGATCGTGCTTCTTGTTCTAAAGCAGAGTGTGATCAATGGATGAGAACACTGCTGTGTTGTTCACTTCAGAAATGGAGTAAAATCCCATGCTCTGAGGCTTCCTACAAGCAAGACTTCGTTTCAGGTAAGGGCAGTCACTTTTATGCTCAAACGAACTACATCTTTCACGAAGCTCACACATTTCTCATCTTAACTGACAAGCATTGGATGTTAGAGGACCAGTGCATTGTATCAGTTTCAGAAGAAGATTTGGACTACATATAGTCCATATGTGTTAGAAACACCTTTCTTTTGTTCTGGGTACACTCAGATTACCTGCTGTATTAGAGACTCTAGAAAGCTAGAGTGTGCTTCTTGCTCTAAAGCAGAGTGTGATCCATGGATGAGAACTATACTGTGTGATACCCTTCAGAAATGGACTTAAATCCCAGGCTCTGTGTCTTACTACAAGCAAGACTTCGTTTCAGGTAAGGGCAGTCACTTTTCAGTTCAAAGGAACTACATCATTCACAAAGCTCACACGTTTCTCATCTTAACTGACAAGCATTGGATGTTAGAGGACCAGTGCTTTGTATCAGTTTCAGAAGAAGAGTTGGACTAGATATGGTCCGTATGTGTAGGAAACACCGTTCTTGTGTTCTGGGCTCACTCAGATTTCCTGCTGTATTAGAGACTCTAGAAAGCAAGAGCGTGCTTCTTGCTCTAAAGCAGAGTGTGATCCATGGATGAGAACTATGCTGTGTGTTTCCCTTCAGAAATGGACTTAAATCCCAGGCTCTGCGTCTTACTACAAGCAAGAATTCGTTTCAGGTAAGGGCAGTCACTTTTCTGCTCAAACGAACTACATCTTTCACGAATCTCACACGTTTCTCATATTAACTGACAAGCATTGGATGTTAGAGGACCAGTGCTTTTTATCAGTTTCAGAAGCAGAGTTGGACTAGATATGGTCTGTATTTGTAGGAAACACCGTTCTTTTGTTCTCAGCAAACTCACATCACCTGCTGTCTTAGAGACTCTAGAAAGCAAGATCGTGCTTCTTGTTCTAAAGCAGAGTGTGATCAATGGATAAGCACACTGCTGTGTGTTTCACTTCAGAAATGGAATAAAATCCCATGCTCTAAGGCTTCCTACAAGCAAGACTTCGTTTCAGGTAAGGGCAGTCACTTTTCTGCTCAAACGAACTACATCTTTCACGAAGCTCACACGTTTCTCATCTTAACTGACAAGCATTGGATGTTAGAGCACCAGTGTATTGTATCAGTTTCAGAAGAGGATTTGGACTACATATAGTCCATATGTGTAGGAAACACCGTTCTTTTGTTCTGGGCACACTCAGATTACCTGCTTATTAGAGACTCTAGAAAGCTAGAGTGTGCTTCTCGCTCTAAAGCAGAGTGTGATCCATGGATGAGAACTATGCTGTGTGTTTCCCTTCAGAAATGGACTTAAATCCCAGGCTCTGTGTCTTACTACAAGCAAGACTTCGTTTCAGGTAAGGGAAGTCACTTTTCACTTCAAAGGAACTACATCATTCCCAAAGGTCACACGTTTCTCCTCTTAACTGACAAGCATTGGATTTTAGAGGACCAGTGCATTCTATCAGTTTCAGCAAAGATGTGGACTACATATAGTCCGTATGTGTAGGAAACACCGTTCTTTTGTTCTGGGCAGACTCAGATTTCCTGCTGTCTTAGAGTCTCTAGAAAGCAAGACTGTACTTCTTGCTCTAAAGCAGATTGTGAGCCATGGATGAGAACTATGCTGTGTGTTTCCCTTCAGAAATGGACTTAAATCCCAGGCTCTGAGTCTTCCTGCAAGCAAGATTTCATTTCAGGTAAGGGCAGTCAGTTTTCTGCTCAAACGAACTACATCTTTCACGAAGCTCACACGTTTCTCATCTTAATTGACAAGCATTGGATGTTAGAGGACCAGTGCTTTGTATCAGTTTCAGAAGAAGAGTTGGACTAGATATGGTCCGCATGTGTAGGAAACACCGTTCTTTTGTTCTCAGCACACTCATGTTTCCTGCTGTCTTGGAGACTCTAGAAAGCAAGAGCGTGCTTCTCGCTCTAAAGCAGAGTGTGATCAGTGGATGATTACACTGCTGTGTGTTTTAATTCGGAAATGGAGTTAAATCCCAGGCTCTGAGTCTTACTACAAGCAAGAATTCGTTTCAGGTAAGGGCAGTCACTTTTCAGTTCAAAGGAACTACATCATTCACAAAGCTCACACGTTTCTCATCTTAACTGACAAGCATTGGACGTTAGAGGACCAGTGCTTTGTATCAGTTTCAGAAGCAGAGTTGGACTAGATATGGTCTGTATGTGTAGGAAACACCGTTCTTTTGTTCTCAGCAAACTCACATCACCTGCTGTCTTAGAGACTCTAGAAAGCAAGATCGTGCTTCTTGTTCTAAAGCAGAGTGTGATCAATGGAAGAGAACACTGCTGTGTGTTTCACTTCAGAAATGGAGTAAAATCCCATGATCTGAGGCTTCCTACAAGCAAGACTTCGTTTCAGGTAAGGGCAGTCACTTTTCTGCTCAAACGAACTATATCTTTCACGAAGCTCACACGTTTCTCATCTTAACTGACAAGCATTGGATGTTAGAGGACCAGTGTATTGTATCAGTTTCAGAAGAAGATTTGGACTACATATAGTCCATATGTGTAGGAAACACCGTTCTTTTGTTTTGGGCACGCTCAGATTACCTGCTGTATTAGAGACTCTAGAAAGCTAGAGTGTGCTTCTCACTCTAAAGCAGAGTGCGATCCATGGATGAGAACTATGCTGTGTGATTCCCTTCAGAAATGGACTTAAATCCCAGGCTCTGTGTCTTACTACAAGCAAGACTTCGTTTCAGGTAAGGGCAGTCACTTTTCTGTTCAAAGGAACTACATCATTCACAAAGCTCACACGTTTCTCATCTTAACTGACAAGCATTGGATGTTAGAGGACCAGTGCATTCTATCAGTTTCAGAAGAAGATTTGGACTACATATAGTCCGTATGTGTAGGAAACACCGTTCTTGTGTTCTGGGCAGACTCAGATTTCCTGCTGTCTTAAATTCTGTAGAAAGCAAGTGTGTGCTTATTGCTCTAAAGCAGAGTGTGATCCATGGATAGAACTATGCTGTGTGTTTCCCTTCAGAAATGGACTTAAATCCCAGGCTCTGAGTCTTCCTACAAGCAAGACTTCGTTTCAGGTAAGGGCAGTCACTTTTCTGCTCAAACGAACTACATCGTTCACGAAGCTGTCACGTTTCTCATCTTAACTGACAAGCATTGGATGTTAAAGGACCAGTGCTTTGTATCAGTTTCAGAAGAAGAGTTGGAATAGATATGGTCCGTATGTGTAGGAAACACCGTTCTTTTGTTCTGGGCACACTCAGATTTCCTGTTGTATTAGAGATTCTAGAAAGCAAGAGCGTGCTTCTCGCTCTAAAGCAGAGTGTGATCCATGGATGAGAACTATGCTGTGTGTTTCCCTTCAGAAATGGAGTTAAATCCCAGGCTCTGAGTCTCCCTACAAGCAAGACTTCGGTTCAGATAAGGGCAGTCACTTTTCAGCTCAAACGAACTACATCTTTCAAAAGCTCACACGTTTCTCATCTTAACATACAAGCATTGGATGGTAGAGGACCAGTGCTTTGTATCAGTTTCAGAAGCAGAGTTGGACTAGATATGGTCCGTATGTGTAGGAAACACCGTTCTTTTGTTCTCAGCAAACTCATGTTTCCTGCTCTCTTAGAGATTCTAGAAAGCAAGAGCGTGCTTCTTGTTCTAAAGCAGAGTGTGATCAATTAATGAGAACTATGCTTTGTGTTTCACTTCAGATATGGAGTTAAATCCCAGGCTCTGAGTCTTCCTGCAAGCAAGACTTCGTTTCAGGTAAGGGCAGTCACTTTTCTGCTCAAACGAACTACATCGTTCACGAAGCTCACACGTTTCTCATCTTAACTGACAAGCATTGGATGTTAAAGGACCAGTGCTTTGTATCAGTTTCAGAAGAAGAGTTGGACTAGATATGGTCTGTATGTGTAGGAAACACCATTCTTTTGTTCTCAGCAAACTCACGTTTCCTGCTGTCTTAGAGAATCTAGAAAGCAAGATCGTGCTTCTTGTTCTAAAGCAGAGTGTGATCAATGGATGAGAACACTGCTGTGTTGTTCACTTCAGAAATGGAGTGAAATCCCATGCTCTGAGGCTTCCTACAAGCAAGACTTCGTTTCAGGTAAGGGCAGTCACTTTTCTGCTCAAACGAACTACATCTTTCACGAAGCTCACACATTTCTCATCTTAACTGACAAGCATTGGATGTTAGAGGACCAGTGCATTGTATCAGTTTCAGAAGAAGATTTGGACTACATATAATCCATATGTGTAGGAAACACCTTTCTTTTGTTCTGGGCACACTCAGATTACCTGCTGTATTAGAGACTCTAGAAAGCTAGAGTGTGCTTCTTGCTCTAAAGCAGAGTGTGATCCATGGATGAGAACTAAACTGTGTGATTCCCTTCAGAAATGGACTTAAATCCCAGGCTCTGTGTCTTACTACAAGCAAGACTTCGTTTCAGGTAAGGGCAGTCACTTTTCAGTTCAAAGGAACTACATCATTCACAAAGCTCAATCGTTTCTCATCTTAACTGACAAGCATTGGATGTTAGAGGACCAGTGCTTTGTATCAGTTTCAGAAGCAGAGTTGGACTAGATATGGTCTGTATGTGTAGGAAACACCGTTCTATTGTTCTCAGCAAACTCACATCACCTGCTGCTTATAGACTCTAGAAAGCAAGATCGTGCTTCTTGTTCTAAAGCAGAGTGTGATCAATGGATAAGAACACTACTGTGTGTTTCACTTCAGAAATGGAGTAAAATCCCATGCTCTGAGGCTTCCTACAAGCAAGACTTCGTTTCAGGTAAGGGCAGTCACTTTTCTGCTCAAACGAACTACATCTTTCACAAAGCTCACACGTTTCTCATCTTAACTGACAAGCATTGGATGTTAGAGGACCAGTGTATTGTATCAGTTTCAGAAGAAGATTTGGACTACATATAGTCCATATGTGTAGGAAACACCGTTCTTTTGTTCTGGGCACACTCAGATTACCTGCTTATTAGAGACTCTAGAAAGCTAGAGTGTGCTTCTCGCTCTAAAGCAGAGTGTGATCCATGGATGAGAACTATTCTGTGTGATTCCCTTCAGAAATGGACTTAAATCCCAGGCTCTGTGTCTTACTACAAGCAAGACTTCGTTTCAGGTAAGGGCAGTCACTTTTCAGTTCAAAGGAACTACATCATTCACAAAGCTCACACGTTTCTCATCTTAACTGACAAGCATTGGATGTTAGAGGACCAGTGCATTCTATCAGTTTCAGAAGAAGATTTGGACTACATATAGTCCGTATGTGTAGGAAACACCGTTCTTGTGTTCTGGGCAGACTCAGATTTCCTGCTGTCTTAAATTCTGTAGAAAGCAAGTGTGTGCTTCTTGCTCTAAAGCAGAGTGTGATCCATGGATAGAACTATGCTGTGTGTTTCCCTTCAGAAATGGACTTAAATCCCAGGCTCTGAGTCTTCCTACAAGCAAGACTTCGTTTCAGGTAAGTGCTGTCACTTGTCATCTCAAACGAACTACATCGTTCACGAAGCTCACACGTTTCTCATCTTAACAGACAAGCATTGGATGTTAGAGGACCAGTGCTTTGTATCAGTTTCAGAAGCAGAGTTTGACTAGATATGGTTCGTATGTGTAGGAAACTCCGTTCTTTTGTTCTCAGCACACTCACGTTTCCTGCTGTGTTAGAGACTCCAGAAAGCAAGAGCGTGCTTCTCGCTCTAAAGCAGAGTGTGATCAATGGATGAGAACTCTGCTGTGTGTTTCCCTTCAGAGATGGAGTTAAATCCCAGGCTCTGTGTCTTACTACAAGCAAGAAATCATTACAGGTAAGGGCAGTCACTTTTCAGTTCAAAGGAACTACATCATCCTCAAAGCTCACACGTTTCTCATCTTAAGTGACAAGCATTGGATGTTAGGGACCAGTGCTTTGTGTCAGTTTCAGAAACAGAGTTGGACTAGATATGGTCCGTATGTGTAGGAAACACCGTTCTTTTGTTCTCAGCGCACTCACGTTTCCTGCTGTCTTAGAGACTTTAGAAAGCAAGAGCGTGCTTCTCGCTCTAAAGCAGATTGTGATCCATGGATGAGAACTATGCTGTGTGTTTCCCTTCAGAAATGGAGTTATATCCCAGACTCTGTGTCCTCCTATAAGCAAGACTTCGTTTCAGGTAAGGGCAGTCACTTTTCTGCTCAAACGAACTACATCGTTCATGAAGCTCACACGTTTCCCATCTTAACTGACAAGCATTGGATGTTAGAGGACCAGTGCTTTGTATCAGTTTCAGAAGAAGAGTTGGACTACATATGGTCCATATGTGTACGAAACTCCGTTCTTTTGTTCTCAGCACACTCACGTTTCCTGCTGTGTTAGAGACTCCAGAAAGCAAGAGCGTGCTTCTCGCTCTAAAGCACAGTGTGATCCATGGATGAGAACTCTGCTGTGTGTTTCCCTTCAGAGATGGAGTTATATCCCAGGCTCTGTGTCTTACTACAAGCAAGACTTCGTTACAGGTAAGGGCAGTCACTTTCCAGTTCAAAGGAACTACATCATTCTCAAAGCTCACACGTTTCTCATCTTAACTGACAAGCATTGGATGTTAGAGGACCAGTGCTTTGTGTCACTTACAGAAACAGAGTTGGACTAGATATGGTCTGTATGTGTGGGAAACACCGTTCTTTTATTCTCAGTGCACTCACGTTTCCTGCTGTCTTAGAGACTCTAGAAAGCAAGAGCATGCTTCTTGTTCTAAAGCAGAGTGTGATCAATGGATGAGAACACTGCTGTGTGTTTCACTTCAGAAATGGAGTTAAATCCCAGGCTCTGAGTCTTCCTACAAGCAAAACTTCGTTTCAGGTAAGGGCAGTCACTTTTCTGCTCTAACGAACTACATCGTTCACGAAGCTCACACGTTTCTCATCTTAACTGACAAGCATTGGATGTTAGAAGACCAGTGCATTGTATCAGTTTCAGAAGAAGATTTGGACTACATATGGTCCATATGTGTACGAAACTCCATTCTTTTGTTCTGGGCACACTCAGATTTCCTGCTGTATTAGAGACTCTAGAAAGCAAGAGCGTGCTTCTTGCTGTAAAGCAGAGTGTGATCCATGGGTGAGAACTATGCTGTGTGTTTCCCTTCAGATATGGAGTTAAATCCCAGGCTCTGTGTCTTCCTATAAGCAAGACTTCCTTTCAGGTAAGGGCAGTCACTTGTCATCTCAAATGAACTACATCGTTCACGAAGCTCACACGTTTCTCATCTTAACAGACCAGCATTGGATGTTAGAGGACCAGTGCTTTGTATGAGTTTCAGAAGCAGAGTTGGACTAGATATGGTCCGTATGTGTAGGAAACTCCGTTCTTTTGTTCTCAGCACACTCACGTTTCCTGCTGTGTTAGAGACTCCAGAAAGCAAGAGCGTGCTTCTCGCTCTAAAGCAGAGTTTGATCAATGGATGAGAACTCTGCTGTGTGTTTCCCTTCAGAGATGGAGTTAAATCCCAGGCTCTGTGTCTTACTACAAGCAAGAATTCATTACAGGTAAGGGCAGTCACTTTTCAGTTCAAAGGAACTACATCATCCTCAAAGCTCACACGTTTCTCATCTTAAGTGACAAGCATTGGATGTTAGAGGACCAGTGCTTTGTGTCAGTTTCAGAAACAGAGTTGGACTAGATATGGTCCGTATGTGTAGGAAACACCGTTCTTTTGTTCTCAGCGCACTCACGTTTCCTGCTCTCTTAGAGACTTTAGAAAGCAAGAGCGTGCTTCTCGCTCTAGAGCAGATTGTGATCCATGGATGAGAACTATGCTGTGTGTTTCCCTTCAGAAATGGAGTTAAATCCCAGACTCTGTGTCTTCCTATAAGCAAGACTTCGTTTCAGGTAAGGGCAGTCACTTTTCTGCTCAAACGAACTACATCGTTCATGAAGCTCACACGTTTCCCATCTTAACTGACAAGCATTGGATGTTAGAGGACCAGTGCTTTGTATCAGTTTCAGAAGAAGAGTTGGACTACATATGGTCCATATGTGTACGAAACTCCGTTCTTTTGTTCTCAGCACACTCACGTTTCCTGCTGTGTTAGAGACTCCAGAAAGCAAGAGCGTGCTTCTCGCTCTAAAGCACAGTGTGATCCATGGATGAGAACTCTGCTGTGTATTTCCCTTCAGAGATGGAGTTAAATCCCAGGCTCTGTGTCTTACTACAAGCAAGACTTCGTTACAGGTAAGGGCAGTCATTTTCCAGTTCAAAGGAACTACATCATTCTCAAAGCTCACACGTTTCTCATCTTAACTGACAAGCATTGGATGTTAGAGGACCAGTGCTTTGTGTCACTTACAGAAACAGAGTTGGACTAGATATGGTCCGTATGTGTAGGAAACACCGTTGTTTTATTCTCAGCGCACTCACGTTTCCTGCTGTCTTAGAGACTCTAGAAAGCAAGAGCGTGCTTCTTGTTCTAAAGCAGAGTGTGATCAATGGATGAGAACACTGCTGTGTGTTTCACTTCAGAAATGGAGTTAAATCCCAGGCTCTGAGTCTTCCTATAAGCAAAACTTCGTTTCAGGTAAGGGCAGTCACTTTTCTGCTCTAAAGAACTACATCGTTCACGAAGCTCACACGTTTCTCATCTTAACTGACAAGCATTGGTTGTTAGAAGACCAGTGCATTGTATCAGTTTCAGAACAAGATTTGGACTACATATGGTCCATATGTGTACGAAACTCCATTCTTTTGTTCTGGGCACACTCAGATTTCCTGCTGTATTAGAGACTCTAGAAAGCAAGAGCGTGCTTCTTGCTGTAAAGCAGAGTGTGATCCATGGGTGAGAACTATGCTGTGTGTTTCCCTTCAGATATGGAGTTAAATCCCAGGATCGGGGTCTTCCTATAAGCAAGACTCCGTTTCAGGTAAGGGCAGTCACTTGTCATCTCAAACGAACTACATCGTTCACGAAGCTCACACGTTTCTTATCTTAACAGACAAGCATTGGATGTTAGAGGACCAGTGCTTTGTATCAGTTTCAGAAGCAGAGTTGGACTAGATATGGTCCGTATGTGTAGGAAACACCGTTCTTTTGTTCTCAGCACACTCACGTTTCCTGCTGTCTTAGAGACTGCAGAAAGCAAGAGCTTGCTTCTTGCTTTAAAGCAGAGTGTGATCCATGGATGAGAACACTGCTGTGTGTTTCACTTCAGAAATGGAGTTAAATCCCAGGCTCTGAGTATTCCTACAAGCAAAACTTCGTTTCAGATAAGGGCAGTCACTTTTCTGCTCTAACGAACTACATCGTTCACGAAGATCACACGTTTCTCATCTTAACTGACAAGCATTGGATGTTAGATGACAAGTGCATTGTATCAGTTTCAGAAGCAGATTTGGACTACATATGGTCCATATGTGTAGGAAACACCGTTCTTTTGTTCTGGGCACACTCAGATTACCTGCTTTATTAGAGATTCTAGAAAGCAAGAGCGTGCTTCTCGCTCTAAAGCAGAGTGTGATCCTTGGATGAGAACTCTGCTGTGTGTTTCCCTTCAGAAATGGAGTTAAATCCCAGGCTCTGTGTCTTCCTATAAACAAGACTTCGTTTCAGGTAAGTGCTGTCACTTGTCATCTCAAACGAACTACATCGTTCACGAAGCTCACACGTTTCTCATCTTAACAGACAAGCATTGGATGTTAGAGGACCAGTGCTTTGTATCAGTTTCAGAAGCAGAGTTTGACTAGATATGGTTCGTATGTGTAGGAAACTCCGTTCTTTTGTTCTCAGCACACTCACGTTTCCTGCTGTGTTAGAGACTCCAGAAAGCAAGAGCGTGCTTCTCGCTCTAAAGCAGAGTGTGATCAATGGATGAGAACTCTGCTGTGTGTTTCCCTTCAGAGATGGAGTTAAATCCCAGGCTCTGTGTCTTACTACAAGCAAGAAATCATTACAGGTAAGGGCAGTCACTTTTCAGTTCAAAGGAACTACATCATCCTCAAAGCTCACACGTTTCTCATCTTAAGTGACAAGCATTGGATGTTAGGGACCAGTGCTTTCTGTCAGTTTCAGAAACAGAGTTGGACTAGATATGGTCCGTATGTGTAGGAAACACCGTTCTTTTGTTCTCAGCGCACTCACGTTTCCTGCTGTCTTAGAGACTTTAGAAAGCAAGAGCGTGCTTCTCGCTCTAAAGCAGATTGTGATCCATGGATGAGAACTATGCTGTGTGTTTCCCTTCAGAAATGGAGTTATATCCCAGACTCTGTGTCCTCCTATAAGCAAGACTTCGTTTCAGGTAAGGGCAGTCACTTTTCTGCTCAAACGAACTACATCGTTCATGAAGCTCACACGTTTCCCATCTTAACTGACAAGCATTGGATGTTAGAGGACCAGTGCTTTGTATCAGTTTCAGAAGCAGATTTGGACTAGATATGGGCCATATGTGTATGAAACTCCGTTCTTTTGTTCTGGGAACACTCAGATTTCCTGCTGTATTAGAGACTCTAGAAAGCAAGAGCGTGCTTCTTGCTGTAAAGCAGAGTGTGATCCTTGGGTGAGAACTATGCTGTGTGTTTCCCTTCAGAAATGGCGTTAAATCCCAGGCTCTGTGTCTTCCTGTAAGCAAGACTTCATTTCAGGTAAGGGCAGTCACTTGTCATCTCAAAAGAACTACATCGTTCACGAAGCTCACACGTTTCTCATCTTAACAGACAAGCAGTGGATGTTAGAGGACCAGTGCTTTGTATCAGTTTCAGAAGCAGAGTTGGTCTAGATATGGTCCGTATGTGTAGGAAACACCGTTCTTTTGTTCTAGGCACACTCACATTTCCTGCTGTGTTAGAGACTCCAGAAAGCAAGAGCGTGCTTCTGGCTCTAAAGCAGAGTGTGATCCATGGATTAGAACTCTGCTGTGTGTTTCCCTTCAGAGATGGAGTTAAATCCCAGGCTCTGTGTCTTACTACAAGCAAGACTTCGTTACAGGTAAGGGCAGTCACTTTCCAGTTCAAAGGAACTACATCATTCTCAAAGCTCACACGTTTCTCATCTTAACTGACAAGCATTGGATGTTAGAGGACCAGTGCTTTGTGTCACTTACAGAAACAGAGTTGGACTAGATATGGTCTGTATGTGTGGGAAACACCGTTCTTTTATTCTCAGTGCACTCACGTTTCCTGCTGTCTTAGAGACTCTAGAAAGCAAGAGCGTGCTTCTTGTTCTAAAGCAGAGTGTGATCAATGGATGAGAACACTGCTGTGTGTTTCACTTCAGAAATGGAGTTAAATCCCAGGCTCTGAGTCTTCCTACAAGCAAAACTTCGTTTCAGGTAAGGGCAGTCACTTTTCTGCTCTAACGAACTACATCGTTCACGAAGCTCACACGTTTCTCATCTTAACTGACAAGCATTGGATGTTAGAAGACCAGTGCATTGTATCAGTTTCAGAAGAAGATTTGGACTACATATGGTCCATATGTGTACGAAACTCCATTCTTTTGTTCTGGGCACACTCAGATTTCCTGCTGTATTAGAGACTCTAGAAAGCAAGAGCGTGCTTCTTGCTGTAAAGCAGAGTGTGATCCATGGGTGAGAACTATGCTGTGTGTTTCCCTTCAGATATGGAGTTAAATCCCAGGCTCTGTGTCTTCCTATAAGCAAGACTTCGTTTCAGGTAAGGGCAGTCACTTGTCATCTCAAATGAACTACATCGTTCACGAAGCTCACACGTTTCTCATCTTAACAGACCAGCATTGGATGTTAGAGGACCAGTGCTTTGTATCAGTTTCAGAAGCAGAGTTGGACTAGATATGGTCCGTATGTGTAGGAAACTCCGTTCTTTTGTTCTCAGCACACTCACGTTTCCTGCTGTGTTAGAGACTCCAGAAAGCAAGAGCGTGCTTCTCGCTCTAAAGCAGAGTTTGATCAATGGATGAGAACTCTGCTGTGTGTTTCCCTTCAGAGATGGAGTTAAATCCCAGGCTCTGTGTCTTACTACAAGCAAGAAATCATTACAGGTAAGGGCAGTCACTTTTCAGTTCAAAGGAACTACATCATCCTCAAAGCTCACACGTTTCTCATCTTAAGTGACAAGCATTGGATGTTAGAGGACCAGTGCTTTGTGTCAGTTTCAGAAACAGAGTTGGACTAGATATGGTCCATATGTGTAGGAAACACCGTTCTTTTGTTCTCAGCGCACTCACGTTTCCTGCTCTCTTAGAGACTTTAGAAAGCAAGAGCGTGCTTCTCGCTCTAGAGCAGATTGTGATCCATGGATGAGAACTATGCTGTGTGTTTCCCTTCAGAAATGGAGTTAAATCCCAGACTCTGTGTCTTCCTATAAGCAAGACTTCGTTTCAGGTAAGGGCAGTCACTTTTCTGCTCAAACGAACTACATCGTTCATGAAGCTCACACGTTTCCCATCTTAACTGACAAGCATTGGATGTTAGAGGACCAGTGCTTTGTATCAGTTTCAGAAGAAGAGTTGGACTACATATGGTCCATATGTGTACGAAACTCCGTTCTTTTGTTCTCAGCACACTCACGTTTCCTGCTGTGTTAGAGACTCCAGAAAGCAAGAGCGTGCTTCTCGCTCTAAAGCACAGTGTGATCCATGGATGAGAACTCTGCTGTGTGTTTCCCTTCAGAGATGGAGTTAAATCCCAGGCTCTGTGTCTTACTACAAGCAAGACTTCGTTACAGGTAAGGGCAGTCATTTTCCAGTTCAAAGGAACTACATCATTCTCAAAGCTCACACGTTTCTCATCTTAACTGACAAGCATTGGATGTTAGAGGACCAGTGCTTTGTGTCACTTACAGAAACAGAGTTGGACTAGATATGGTCCGTATGTGTAGGAAACACCGTTGTTTTATTCTCAGCGCACTCACGTTTCCTGCTGTCTTAGAGACTCTAGAAAGCAAGAGCGTGCTTCTTGTTCTAAAGCAGAGTGTGATCAATGGATGAGAACACTGCTGTGTGTTTCACTTCAGAAATGGAGTTAAATCCCAGGCTCTGAGTCTTCCTATAAGCAAAACTTCGTTTCAGGTAAGGGCAGTCACTTTTCTGCTCTAACGAACTACATCGTTCACGAAGCTCACACGTTTCTCATCTTAACTGACAAGCATTGGTTGTTAGAAGACCAGTGCATTGTATCAGTTTCAGAACAAGATTTGGACTACATATGGTCCATATGTGTACGAAACTCCATTCTTTTGTTCTGGGCACACTCAGATTTCCTGCTGTATTAGAGACTCTAGAAAGCAAGAGCGTGCTTCTTGCTGTAAAGCAGAGTGTGATCCATGGGTGAGAACTATGCTGTGTGTTTCCCTTCAGATATGGAGTTAAATCCCAGGATCGGTGTCTTCCTATAAGCAAGACTCCGTTTCAGGTAAGGGCAGTCACTTGTCATCTCAAACGAACTACATCGTTCACGAAGCTCACACGTTTCTTATCTTAACAGACAAGCATTGGATGTTAGAGGACCAGTGCTTTGTATCAGTTTCAGAAGCAGAGTTGGACTAGATATGGTCCGTATGTGTAGGAAACACCGTTCTTTTGTTCTCAGCACACTCACGTTTCCTGCTGTCTTAGAGACTGCAGAAAGCAAGAGCTTGCTTCTTGCTTTAAAGCAGAGTGTGATCCATGGATGAGAACACTGCTGTGTGTTTCACTTCAGAAATGGAGTTAAATCCCAGGCTCTGAGTATTCCTACAAGCAAACCTTCGTTTCAGATAAGGGCAGTCACTTTTCTGCTCTAACGAACTACATCGTTCACGAAGATCACACGTTTCTCATCTTAACTGACAAGCATTGGATGTTAGATGACAAGTGCATTGTATCAGTTTCAGAAGCAGATTTGGACTACATATGGTCCATATGTGTAGGAAACACCGTTCTTTTGTTCTGGGCACACTCAGATTACCTGCTTTATTAGAGATTCTAGAAAGCAAGAGCGTGCTTCTCGCTCTAAAGCAGAGTGTGATCCTTGGATGAGAACTCTGCTGTGTGTTTCCCTTCAGAAATGGAGTTAAATCCCAGGCTCTGTGTCTTCCTATAAACAAGACTTCGTTTCAGGTAAGTGCTGTCACTTGTCATCTCAAACGAACTACATCGTTCACGAAGCTCACACGTTTCTCATCTTAACAGACAAGCATTGGATGTTAGAGGACCAGTGCTTTGTATCAGTTTCAGAAGCAGAGTTTGACTAGATATGGTTCGTATGTGTAGGAAACTCCGTTCTTTTGTTCTCAGCACACTCACGTTTCCTGCTGTGTTAGAGACTCCAGAAAGCAAGAGCGTGCTTCTCGCTCTAAAGCAGAGTGTGATCAATGGATGAGAACTCTGCTGTGTGTTTCCCTTCAGAGATGGAGTTAAATCCCAGGCTCTGTGTCTTACTACAAGCAAGAAATCATTACAGGTAAGGGCAGTCACTTTTCAGTTCAAAGGAACTACATCATCCTCAAAGCTCACACGTTTCTCATCTTAAGTGACAAGCATTGGATGTTAGGGACCAGTGCTTTGTGTCAGTTTCAGAAACAGAGTTGGACTAGATATGGTCCGTATGTGTAGGAAACACCGTTCTTTTGTTCTCAGCGCACTCACGTTTCCTGCTGTCTTAGAGACTTTAGAAAGCAAGAGCGTGCTTCTCGCTCTAAAGCAGATTGTGATCCATGGATGAGAACTATGCTGTGTGTTTCCCTTCAGAAATGGAGTTATATCCCAGACTCTGTGTCCTCCTATAAGCAAGACTTCGTTTCAGGTAACGGCAGTCACTTTTCTGCTCAAACGAACTACATCGTTCATGAAGCTCACACGTTTCCCATCTTAACTGACAAGCATTGGATGTTAGAGGACCAGTGCTTTGTATCAGTTTCAGAAGAAGAGTTGGACTACATATGGTCCATATGTGTACGAAACTCCGTTCTTTTGTTCTCAGCACACTCACGTTTCCTGCTGTGTTAGAGACTCCAGAAAGCAAGAGCGTGCTTCTCGCTCTAAAGCACAGTGTGATCCATGGATGAGAACTCTGCTGTGTGTTTCCCTTCAGAGATGGAGTTATATCCCAGGCTCTGTGTCTTACTACAAGCAAGACTTCGTTACAGGTAAGGGCAGTCACTTTCCAGTTCAAAGGAACTACATCATTCTCAAAGCTCACACGTTTCTCATCTTAACTGACAAGCATTGGATGTTAGAGGACCAGTGCTTTGTGTCACTTACAGAAACAGAGTTGGACTAGATATGGTCTGTATGTGTGGGAAACACCGTTCTTTTATTCTCAGTGCACTCACGTTTCCTGCTGTCTTAGAGACTCTAGAAAGCAAGAGCGTGCTTCTTGTTCTAAAGCAGAGTGTGATCAATGGATGAGAACACTGCTGTGTGTTTCACTTCAGAAATGGAGTTAAATCCCAGGCTCTGAGTCTTCCTACAAGCAAAACTTCGTTTCAGGTAAGGGCAGTCACTTTTCTGCTCTAACGAACTACATCGTTCACGAAGCTCACACGTTTCTCATCTTAACTGACAAGCATTGGATGTTAGAAGACCAGTGCATTGTATCAGTTTCAGAAGAAGATTTGGACTACATATGGTCCATATGTGTACGAAACTCCATTCTTTTGTTCTGGGCACACTCAGATTTCCTGCTGTATTAGAGACTCTAGAAAGCAAGAGCGTGCTTCTTGCTGTAAAGCAGAGTGTGATCCATGGGTGAGAACTATGCTGTGTGTTTCCCTTCAGATATGGAGTTAAATCCCACGCTCGGTGTCTTCCTATAAGCAAGACTTCGTTTCAGGTAAGGGCAGTCACTTGTCATCTCAAACGAACTACATCGTTCACGAAGCTCACACGTTTCTTATCTTAACAGACAAGCATTGGATGTTAGAGGACCAGTGCTTTGTATCAGTTTCAGAAGCAGAGTTGGACTAGATATGGTCCGTATGTGTAGGAAACACCGTTCTTTTTTTCTCAGCACACTCACGTTTCCTGCTGTGTTAGAGACTCCAGAAAACAAGAGCGTACTTCTCGCTCTAAAGCAGAGTGTGATCCATGGATGAGAACTCTGCTGTGTGTTTCTCTTCAGAGATGGTGTTAAATCCCAGGCTCTGTGTCTTACTACAAGCAAGACTTCGTTACAGGTAAGGGCAGTCACTTTTCAGTTCAAAGGAACTACATCATTCTCAAAGCTCTCACGTTTCTCATCTTAACTGACAAGCAATGATGTTAGAGGACCAGTGCTTTGTATCAGTTTCAGAAGCAGATTTGGACTGCATATGGCCCATATGTGTAGGAAACACCGTTCTATTCTAATGTTCACACTCAGATTTCCTGCTGTCTTAGAGACTCTAGAAAGCAAGAGTGTGCTTCTCGCTCTAACCAGAGTGTGATCCATGGCAGTAACTTTTCTGCTCAAACGAACTACATCCTTAACGAAGATCACACGATTCTCATCTTAACTGACAAGCATTGGATGTTAGAGGGTCAGTGCATTGTATCAGTATCAGAAGCAGATTTGGACTACATATGGTCCGGATATGTAGAAAACACCGTTCTTTTGTTCTGGGCACACTCAGATTTCCTGCTATATTAGAGACTCTAATAGCAAGAGCGTGCTTCTCGCTCTAAAGGAGAGTGTGATCCAAGGATGAGAACTTTGCTGTGTGTTTGCCTTCAGAAATGGAGTTAAATTCCAGGCTCTGAGTCTTCCTACAAGCAAGACTTCGTTTCAGGTAAGGACAGTCACTTTTCTGCTCAAACAAACTACATCGTTCACAGAGCTCACAAGTTTCTCATCTTAACTGACAAGCATTGGATATTAGAGGGTCAATGCTTTATATCAGTTTCAGAAGCAGATTTGGACTAGATATGGTCCATACGTGTAGGAAACACCGTTCTATTGTTCTGGGCACACTCAAATTTCCTACTGTCTTAGAGATTCTAGAAAGCAAGAGTGTGCTTCTCGCTCTAACCACAGTGTGATCCATGGATGAATACTATGCTGTGTTTTTCCCTTCAGAAATGGAGTTAAATCCCAGCCTCTGTGTTTTCCTACAAGCAAGACTTCGTTTCAGGTAAGGGCAGTCACTTTTCAGTTCAAAGGAACTACATCATCCTCAAAGCTCACACGTTTCTCATCTTAAGTGACAAGCATTGGATGTTAGAGGACCAGTGCTTTGTGTCAGTTTCAGAAACAGAGTTGGACTAGATATGGTCCATATGTGTAGGAAACACCGTTCTTTTGTTCTCAGCGCACTCACGTTTCCTGCTGTCTTAGAGACTTTAGAAAGCAAGAGCGTGCTTCTCGCTCTAGAGCAGATTGTGATCCATGGATGAGAACTATGCTGTGTGTTTCCCTTCAAAAATGGAGTTAAATCCCAGACTCTGTGTCTTCCTATAAGCAAGACTTCGTTTCAGGTAAGGGCAGTCACTTTTCTGCTCAAAGGAACTACATCGTTCATGAAGCTCACACGTTTCCCATCTTAACTGACAAGCATTGGATGTTAGAGGACCAGTGCTTTGTATCAGTTTCAGAAGAAGAGTTGGACTGCATATGGTCCATATGTGTACGAAACTCCGTTCTTTTGTTCTCAGCACACTCACGTTTCCTGCTGTGTTAGAGACTCCAGAAAGCAAGAGCGTGCTTCTCGCTCTAAAGCACAGTGTGATCCATGGATGAGAACTCTGCTGTGTGTTTCCCTTCAGAGATGGAGTTAAATCCCAGGCTCTGTGTCTTACTACAAGCAAGACTTCGTTACAGGTAAGGGCAGTCATTTTCCAGTTCAAAGGAACTACATCATTCTCAAAGCTCACACGTTTCTCATCTTAACTGACAAGCATGGGATGTTAGAGGACCAGTGCTTTGTGTCACTTACAGAAACAGAGTTGGACTAGATATGGTCCGTATGTGTAGGAAACACCGTTCTTTTATTCTCAGCGCACTCACGTTTCCTGCTGTCTTAGAGACTCTAGAAAGCAAGAGCGTGCTTCTTGTTCTAAAGCAGAGTGTGATCAATGGATGAGAACACTGCTGTGTGTTTCACTTCAGAAATGGAGTTAAATCCCAGGCTCTGAGTCTTCCTACAAGCAAAACTTCGTTTCAGGTAAGGGCAGTCACTTTTCTGCTCTAACGAACTACATCGTTCACGAAGCTCACACGTTTCTCATCTTAACTGACAAGCATTGGGTGTTAGAGGACCAGTGCTTTGTATGAGTTTCAGAAGCAGATTTGGACTAGATATGGGCCATATGTGTATGAAACTCCGTTCTTTTGTTCTGGGAACACTCAGATTTCCTGCTGTATTAGAGACTCTAGAAAGCAAGAGCGTGCTTCTTGCTGTAAAGCAGAGTGTGATCCTTGGGTGAGAACTATGCTGTGTGTTTCCCTTCAGAAATGGCGTTAAATCCCAGGCTCTGTGTCTTCCTGTAAGCAAGACTTCATTTCAGGTAAGGGCAGTCACTTGTCATCTCAAAAGAACTACATCGTTCACGAAGCTCACACGTTTCTCATCTTAACAGACAAGCAGTGGATGTTAGAGGACCAGTGCTTTGTATCAGTTTCAGAAGCAGAGTTGGTCTAGATATGGTCCGTATGTGTAGGAAACACCGTTCTTTTGTTCTAGGCACACTCACATTTCCTGCTGTGTTAGAGACTCCAGAAAGCAAGAGCGTGCTTCTGGCTCTAAAGCAGAGTGTGATCCATGGATTAGAACTCTGCTGTGTGTTTCCCTTCAGAGATGGAGTTAAATCACAGGCTCTGTGTCTTACTACAAGCAAGACTTCGTTACAGGTAAGGGCAGTCACTTTCCAGTTCAAAGGAACTACATCATTCTCAAAGCTCACACGTTTCTCATCTTAACTGACAAGCATTGGATGTTAGAGGACCAGTGCTTTGTGTCACTTACAGAAACAGAGTTGGACTAGATATGGTCTGTATGTGTGGGAAACACCGTTCTTTTATTCTCAGTGCACTCACGTTTCCTGCTGTCTTAGAGACTCTAGAAAGCAAGAGCGTGCTTCTTGTTCTAAAGCAGAGTGTGATCAATGGATGAGAACACTGCTGTGTGTTTCACTTCAGAAATGGAGTTAAATCCCAGGCTCTGAGTCTTCCTACAAGCAAAACTTCGTTTCAGGTAAGGGCAGTCACTTTTCTGCTCTAACGAACTACATCGTTCACGAAGCTCACACGTTTCTCATCTTAACTGACAAGCATTGGATGTTAGAAGACCAGTGCATTGTATCAGTTTCAGAAGAAGATTTGGACTACATATGGTCCATATGTGTACGAAACTCCATTCTTTTGTTCTGGGCACACTCAGATTTCCTGCTGTATTAGAGACTCTAGAAAGCAAGAGCGTGCTTCTTGCTGTAAAGCAGAGTGTGATCCATGGGTGAGAACTATGCTGTGTGTTTCCCTTCAGATATGGAGTTAAATCCCAGGCTCTGTGTCTTCCTATAAGCAAGACTTCGTTTCAGGTAAGGGCAGTCACTTGTCATCTCAAATGAACTACATCGTTCACGAAGCTCACACGTTTCTCATCTTAACAGACCAGCATTGGATGTTAGAGGACCAGTGCTTTGTATCAGTTTCAGAAGCAGAGTTGGACTAGATATGGTCCGTATGTGTAGGAAACTCCGTTCTTTTGTTCTCAGCACACTCACGTTTCCTGCTGTGTTAGAGACTCCAGAAAGCAAGAGCGTGCTTCTCGCTCTAAAGCAGAGTTTGATCAATGGATGAGAACTCTGCTGTGTGTTTCCCTTCAGAGATGGAGTTAAATCCCAGGCTCTGTGTCTTACTACAAGCAAGAAATCATTACAGGTAAGGGCAGTCACTTTTCAGTTCAAAGGAACTACATCATCCTCAAAGCTCACACGTTTCTCATCTTAAGTGACAAGCATTGGATGTTAGAGGACCAGTGCTTTGTGTCAGTTTCAGAAACAGAGTTGGACTAGATATGGTCCATATGTGTAGGAAACACCGTTCTTTTGTTCTCAGCGCACTCACGTTTCCTGCTCTCTTAGAGACTTTAGAAAGCAAGAGCGTGCTTCTCGCTCTAGAGCAGATTGTGATCCATGGATGAGAACTATGCTGTGTGTTTCCCTTCAGAAATGGAGTTAAATCCCAGACTCTGTGTCTTCCTATAAGCAAGACTTCGTTTCAGGTAAGGGCAGTCACTTTTCTGCTCAAACGAACTACATCGTTCATGAAGCTCACACGTTTCCCATCTTAACTGACAAGCATTGGATGTTAGAGGACCAGTGCTTTGTATCAGTTTCAGAAGAAGAGTTGGACTACATATGGTCCATATGTGTACGAAACTCCGTTCTTTTGTTCTCAGCACACTCACGTTTCCTGCTGTGTCAGAGACTCCAGAAAGCAAGAGCGTGCTTCTCGCTCTAAAGCACAGTGTGATCCATGGATGAGAACTCTGCTGTGTGTTTCCCTTCAGAGATGGAGTTAAATCCCAGGCTCTGTGTCTTACTACAAGCAAGACTTCGTTACAGGTAAGGGCAGTCATTTTCCAGTTCAAAGGAACTACATCATTCTCAAAGCTCACACGTTTCTCATCTTAACTGACAAGCATTGGATGTTAGAGGACCAGTGCTTTGTGTCACTTACAGAAACAGAGTTGGACTAGATATGGTCCGTATGTGTAGGAAACACCGTTGTTTTATTCTCAGCGCACTCACGTTTCCTGCTGTCTTAGAGACTCTAGAAAGCAAGAGCGTGCTTCTTGTTCTAAAGCAGAGTGTGATCAATGGATGAGAACACTGCTGTGTGTTTCACTTCAGAAATGGAGTTAAATCCCAGGCTCTGAGTCTTCCTATAAGCAAAACTTCGTTTCAGGTAAGGGCAGTCACTTTTCTGCTCTAACGAACTACATCGTTCACGAAGCTCACACGTTTCTCATCTTAACTGACAAGCATTGATTGTTAGAAGACCAGTGCATTGTATCAGTTTCAGAAGAAGATTTGGACTACATATGGTCCATATGTGTACGAAACTCCATTCTTTTGTTCTGGGCACACTCAGATTTCCTGCTGTATTAGAGACTCTAGAAAGCAAGAGCGTGCTTCTTGCTGTAAAGCAGAGTGTGATCCATGGGTGAGAACTATGCTGTGTGTTTCCCTTCAGATATGGAGTTAAATCCCACGCTCGGTGTCTTCCTATAAGCAAGACTTCGTTTCAGGTAAGGGCAGTCACTTGTCATCTCAAACGAACTACATCGTTCACGAAGCACACACGTTTCTTATCTTAACAGACAAGCATTGGATGTTAGAGGACCAGTGCTTTGTATCAGTTTCAGAAGCAGAGTTGGACTAGATATGGTCCGTATGTGTAGGAAACACCGTTCTTTTGTTCTCAGCACACTCACGTTTCCTGCTGTGTTAGAGACTCCAGAAAACAAGAGCGTACTTCTCGCTCTAAAGCAGAGTGTGATCCATGGATGAGAACTCTGCTGTGTGTTTCTCTTCAGAGATGGTGTTAAATCCCAGGCTCTGTGTCTTACTACAAGCAAGACTTCGTTACAGGTAAGGGCAGTCACTTTTCAGTTCAAAGGAACTACATCATTCTCAAAGCTCTCACGTTTCTCATCTTAACTGACAAGCATTGGATGTTAGAGGACCAGTGCTTTGTATCAGTTTCAGAAGCAGATTTGGACTGCATATGGCCCATATGTGTAGGAAACACCGTTCTATTCTAATGTTCACACTCAGATTTCCTGCTGTCTTAGAGACTCTAGAAAGCAAGAGTGTGCTTCTCGCTCTAACCAGAGTGTGATCCATGGCAGTAACTTTTCTGCTCAAACGAACTACATCCTTAACGAAGATCACACGATTCTCATCTTAACTGACAAGCATTGGATGTTAGAGGGTCAGTGCATTGTATCAGTATCAGCAGCAGATTTGGACTACATATGGTCCGGATATGTAGAAAACACCGTTCTTTTGTTCTGGGCACACTCAGATTTCCTGCTATATTAGAGACTCTAATAGCAAGAGCGTGCTTCTCGCTCTAAAGGAGAGTGTGATCCAAGGATGAGAACTTTGCTGTGTGTTTGCCTTCAGAAATGGAGTTAAATTCCAGGCTCTGAGTCTTCCTACAAGCAAGACTTCGTTTCAGGTAAGGACAGTCACTTTTCTGCTCAAACAAACTACATCGTTCACAGAGCTCACAAGTTTCTCATCTTAACTGACAAGCATTGGATATTAGAGGGTCAATGCTTTATATCAGTTTCAGAAGCAGATTTGGACTAGATATGGTCCATACGTGTAGGAAACACCGTTCTATTGTTCTGGGCACACTCAAATTTCCTACTGTCTTAGAGATTCTAGAAAGCAAGAGTGTGCTTCTCGCTCTAACCACAGTGTGATCCATGGATGAATACTATGCTGTGTTTTTCCCTTCAGAAATGGAGTTAAATCCCAGCCTCTGTGTTTTCCTACAAGCAAGACTTCGTTTCAGGTAAGGGTAGTCACTTTTCAGTTCAAAGGAACTACATCATTCACAAAGCTCACACGTTTCTCATCTTAACTGACAAACATTGGATGTTAGAGGACCAGTGCTTTTTATCAGTTTCAGAAGCAGAGTTGAACTAGATATGGTCCATATGGTTAGGAAACACCGTTCTTTTATTCTCAGTGCACTCACGTTTCCTGCTGTCTTAGAGACTGCAGAAAGCAAGAGCGTGCTTCTTGCTTTAAAGCAGAGTGTGATCCATGGATGAGAACACTGCTGTGTGTTTCACTTCAGAAATGGAGTTAAATCCCAGGCTCTGAGTCTTCCTACAAGCAAAACTTCGTTTCAGGTAAGGGCAGTCACTTTTCTGCTCTAACGAACTACATCGTTCACGAAGATCACACGTTTCTCATCTGAACTGACAAGCATTGGATGTTAGAGGACAAGTGCATTGTATCAGTTTCAGAAGCAGATTTGGACTACATATGGTCCATATGTGTAAGAAACACCGTTCTTTTGTTCTGGGCACACTCAGATTACCTGCTTTATTAGAGACTCTAGAAAGCAAGAGCGTGCTTCTCGCTCTAAAGCAGAGTGTGATCCATGGATGAGAACTTTGCTGTGTGTTTCCCTTCAGAAATGGAGTTAAATCCCAGGGTCTGTGTCTTCCTATAAGCAAGACTTCGTTTCAGGTAAGTGCAGTCACTTGTCATCTCAAACGAACTACATCGTTCACGAAGCTCACACGTTTCTCATCTTAACAGACAAGCATTGGATGTTAGAGGACCAGTGATTTGTATCAGTTTCAGAAGCAGAGTTGGACTAGATATGGTCCGTATGTGTAGGAAACTCCGTTCTTTTGTTCTCAGCACACTCACATTTCCTGCTGTGTTAGAGACTCCAGAAATCAAGTGCGTGCTTCTCGCTCTAAAGCAGAGTGTGATCAATGGATGAGAACTCTGCTGTGTGTTTCCCTTCAGAGATGGAGTTATATCCCAGGCTCTGTGTCTTACTACAAGCAAGAAATCATTACAGGTAAGGGCAGTCACTTTTCAGTTCAAAGGAACTACATCATCCTCAAAGCTCACACGTTTCTCATCTTAAGTGACAAGCATTGGATGTTAGAGGACCAGTGCTTTGTGTCAGTTTCAGAAACAGAGTTGGACTAGATATGGTCCATATGTGTAGGAAACACCGTTCTTTTGTTCTCAGCGCACTCACGTTTCCTGCTGTCTTAGAGACTTTAGAAAGCAAGAGCGTGCTTCTCGCTCTAAAGCAGATTGTGATCCATGGATGAGAACTATGCTGTGTGTTTCCCTTCAGAAATGGAGTTAAATCCCAGACTCTGTGTCTTCCTATAAGCAAGACTTCGTTTCAGGTAAGGGCAGTCACTTTTCTGCTCAAACGAACTACATCGTTCATGCAGCTCACACGTTTCCCATCTTAACTGACAAGCATTGGATGTTAGAGGACCAGTGCTTTGTATCAGTTTCAGAAGAAGAGTTGGACTACATATGGTCCGTATGTGTAGGAAACACCGTTCTTTTATTCTCAGCGCACTCACGTTTCCTGCTGTCTTAGAGACTCTAGAAAGCAAGAGCGTGCTTCTTGTTCTAAAGCAGAGTGTGATCAATGGATGAGAACACTGCTGTGTGTTTCACTTCAGAAATGGAGTTAAATCCCAGGCTCTGAGTCTTCCTACAAGCAAAACTTCTTTTCAGGTAAGGGCAGTCACTTTTCTGCTCAAAGGAACTACATCGTTCATGAAGCTCACACGTTTCCCATCTTAACTGACAAGCATTGGATGTTAGAGGACCAGTGCTTTGTATCAGTTTCAGAAGAAGAGTTGGACTGCATATGGTCCATATGTGTACGAAACTCCGTTCTTTTGTTCTCAGCACACTCACGTTTCCTGCTGTGTTAGAGACTCCAGAAAGCAAGAGCGTGCTTCTCGCTCTAAAGCACAGTGTGATCCATGGATGAGAACTCTGCTGTGTGTTTCCCTTCAGAGATGGAGTTAAATCCCAGGCTCTGTGTCTTACTACAAGCAAGACTTCGTTACAGGTAAGGGCAGTCATTTTCCAGTTCAAAGGAACTACATCATTCTCAAAGCTCACACGTTTCTCATCTTAACTGACAAGCATTGGATGTTAGAGGACCAGTGCTTTGTGTCACTTACAGAAACAGAGTTGGACTAGATATGGTCCGTATGTGTAGGAAACACCGTTCTTTTATTCTCAGCGCACTCACGTTTCCTGCTGTCTTAGAGACTCTAGAAAGCAAGAGCGTGCTTCTTGTTCTAAAGCAGAGTGTGATCAATGGATGAGAACACTGCTGTGTGTTTCACTTCAGAAATGGAGTTAAATCCCAGGCTCTGAGTCTTCCTACAAGCAAAACTTCGTTTCAGGTAAGGGCAGTCACTTTTCTGCTCTAACGAACTACATCGTTCACGAAGCTCACACGTTTCTCATCTTAACTGACAAGCATTGGGTGTTAGAGGACCAGTGCTTTGTATCAGTTTCAGAAGCAGATTTGGACTAGATATGGGCCATATGTGTATGAAACTCCGTTCTTTTGTTCTGGGAACACTCAGATTTCCTGCTGTATTAGAGACTCTAGAAAGCAAGAGCGTGCTTCTTGCTGTAAAGCAGAGTGTGATCCTTGGGTGAGAACTATGCTGTGTGTTTCCCTTCAGAAATGGCGTTAAATCCCAGGCTCTGTGTCTTCCTGTAAGCAAGACTTCATTTCAGGTAAGGGCAGTCACTTGTCATCTCAAAAGAACTACATCGTTCACGAAGCTCACACGTTTCTCATCTTAACAGACAAGCAGTGGATGTTAGAGGACCAGTGCTTTGTATCAGTTTCAGAAGCAGAGTTGGTCTAGATATGGTCCGTATGTGTAGGAAACACCGTTCTTTTGTTCTAGGCACACTCACATTTCCTGCTGTGTTAGAGACTCCAGAAAGCAAGAGCGTGCTTCTGGCTCTAAAGCAGAGTGTGATCCATGGATTAGAACTCTGCTGTGTGTTTCCCTTCAGAGATGGAGTTAAATCCCAGGCTCTGTGTCTTAATACAAGCAAGACTTCGTTACAGGTAAGGGCAGTCACTTTTGAGTTCAAAGGAACTACATCATTCTCAAAGCTCACACGTTTCTCATCTTAACTGACAAGCATTGGATGTTAGAGGACCAGTGCTTTGTGTCACTTACAGAAACAGAGTTGGACTAGATATGGTCCTTATGTGTAGGAAACACCGTTCTTTTATTCTCAGCGCACTCACGTTTCCTGCTGTCTTAGAGACTCTAGAAAGCAAGAGCGTGCTTCTTGTTCTAAAGCAGAGAGTGATCAATGGATGATTACACTGCTGTGTGTTTCACTTCAGAAATGGAGTCAAATCCCAGGCTCTCAGTCTTCCTACAAGCAAGACTTCGATTCAGGTAAGGGCAGTCACTTTTCTGCTCAAACGAACTACATCGTTCACGAAGCTCACAGGTTTCTCATCTTAACTGACAAGCATTGGATATTAGAGGGTCAGTGCTTTGTATCAGTTTCAGAAGCAGATTTGGACTACTTATGGTCTGTATATGTAGGAAACACCGTTCCTTTGTTCTGGGCACACTCAGATTTCCTGCTGTCTTAGAGACTCTAGAAAGCAAGAGTGTGCCTCTCGCTCTAACCAGAGTGTGATCCATGGATGAATACTATGCTGTGTGTTTCCCTTCAGAAATGGAGTTAAATCCCAGGCTCTGTGTCTTCCTACAAGAAACACTTCGTTACAGGTAAGGGCAGTCACTTTTAGGTTCAAAGGAACTACATCATTCACAAAGCTCACACGTTTCTCATCATAACTGACAAACATTGGATGTTAGAGGACCAGTGCTTTGTATCAGTTTCAGGAGCAGAATTGGACTAGATATGGTCCGTATGTGTAGGAAACACCGTTCTTTTCTTCTCCGCACACTCAGGTTTCCTGCTGTCTTAGAGACTCTAGAAAGCAAGAGCGTGCTTCTTGTTCTACAGCAGAGTGTGATCAATGGATGTGAACACGGCTGTGTGTTTCAATTCAGAAATGGAGTTAAATCCCAGGCTCTGAGTCTTCCTACAAGCAAGACTTCGTTTCAGGTAAGGGCAGTCACTTTTCAGTTCAAAGGAACTACATCATTCACAAAGCTCACACGTTTCTCATCTTAACTGACAAACATTGGATGTTAGAGGACCAGTGCTTTGTATCAGTTTCAGAAGCAGAGTTGAACTAGATAAGGTCCATATGGTTAGGAAACACCGTTCTTTTGTTCTCAGCACACACACGTTTCCTGCTGTCTTAGAGACTCTAGAAAGCAAGAGCGTGCTTCTTGTTCTAAAGCAGAGTGTGATCAATGGATGATTACACTGCTGTGTGTTTCACTTCAGAAATGGAGTTAAATCCCAGGCTCTGAGTCTTCCTACAAGCAAGACTTCGATTCAGGTAAGGGCAGTCACTTTTCTGCTCAAACGAACTACATCGTTCACGAAGATCACACGTTTCTCATCTTAACTGACAAGCATTGGATGTTAGAGGACAAGTGCATTGTATCAGTTTCAGAAGCAGATTTGGACTACATATGGTCCATATGTGTAGGAAACACCGTTCTTTTGTTCTGGGCACACTCAGATTACCTGCTTTATTAGAGACTCTAGAAAGCAAGAGCGTGCTTCTCACTCTAAAGCAGAGTGTGATCCATGGATGAGAACTTTGTTGTGTGTTTCCCTTCAGAAATGGAGTTAAATCCCAGGCTCTGTGTCTTCCTATAAGCAAGACTTCGTTTCAGGTAAGTGCAGTCACTTGTCATCTCAAACGAACTACATCGTTCACGAAGCTCACACGTTTCTCATCTTAACAGACAAGCATTGGATGTTAGAGGACCAGTGATTTGTATCAGTTTCAGAAGCAGAGTTGGACTAGATATGGTCCGTATGTGTAGGAAACTCCGTTCTTTTGTTCTCAGCACACTCACGTTTCCTGCTGTGTTAGAGACTCCAGAAACCAAGAGCGTGCTTCTCACTCTAAAGCAGAGTGTGATCAATGGATGAGAACTCTGCTGTGTGTTTCCCTTCAGAGATGGAGTTATATCCCAGGCTCTGTGTCTTACTACAAGCAAGAAATCATTACAGGTAAGGGCAGTCACTTTTCAGTTCAAAGGAACTACATCATCCTCAAAGCTCACACGTTTCTCATCTTAAGTGACAAGCATTGGATGTTAGAGGACCAGTGCTTTGTATCAGTTTCAGGAGCAGTATTGGACTAGATATGGTCCATATGTGTAGGAAACACCGTTCTTTTCTTCTCAGCACACTCAGGTTTCCTGCTGTCTTAGAGACTCTAGAAAGCAAGAGCGTGCATCTTGTTCTAAAGCAGAGTGGGATCAATGGATGTGAACACGGCTGTGTGTTTCAATTCAGAAATGGAGTTAAATCCCAGGCTCTGAGTCTTCCTACAAGCAAGACTTCGTTTCAGGTAAGGGTAGTCACTTTTCAGTTCAAAGGAACTACATCATTCACAAAGCTCACACGTTTCTCATCTTAACTGACAAACATTGGATGTTAGAGGACCAGTGCTTTGTATCAGTTTCAGAAGCAGAGTTGAACTAGATATGGTCCATATGGTTAGGAAACACCGTTCTTTTGTTCTCAGCACACACACGTTTCCTGCTGTCTTAGAGACTCTAGAAAGCAAGAGCGTGCATCTTGTTCTAAAGCAGAGTGGGATCAATGGATGTGAACACGGCTGTGTGTTTCACTTCAGAAATGGAGTTAAATCCCAGGCTCTGAGTCTTCCTACAAGCAAGACTTCGATTCAGGTAAGGGCAGTCACTTTTCTGCTCAAACGAACTACATCGTTCATGAACCTCACACGTTTCTCATCTTAAGTGACAAGCATTGGATGTTAGAGGACCAGTGCTTTGTATCAGTTTCAGAAGCAGATTTGGACTACATATGGTCTGTAATTGTAGGAAACACAATTCTTTTGTTCTCAGCACACTCGCGTTTCCTGCTGTGTTAGAGACTCCAGAAATCAAGTGCGTGCTTCTCGCTCTAAAGAAGAGTGTGATCCAAGGATGAAAACTCTGCTGTGTGTTTCCCTTCAGAGATGGAGTTAAATCCCAGGATCTGTGTCTTACTACAAGCAAGACTTTGTTACAGGTAAGGGCAGTCACTTTTCAGTTCAAAGGATCTACATCATACTCAAAGCTCACACGTTTCTCATCTTAACTGACAAGCATTGGATGTTAGAGGACCAGTGCTTTGTGTCACTTACAGAAACAGAGTTGGACTAGATATGGTCCGTATGTGTAGGAAACACCGTTCTTTTATTCTCAGTGCACTCACGTTTCCTGCTGTCTTAGAGACTGCAGAAAGAAAGAGCGTGCTTCTTGCTTTAAAGCAGAGTGTGATCCATGGATGAGAACACTGCTGTGTGTTTCACTTCAGAAATGGAGTTAAATCCCAGGCTCTGAGTCTTCCTGTAAGCAAGTCTTCGTTTCAGGTAAGGGCAGTCACTTGTCATCTCAAACGAACTACATTGTTCACGAAGCTCACACGTTTCTCATCATAACAGACAAGCATTGGATGTTAGAGGACCAGTGCTTTGTATCAGTTTCAGAAGCAGAGTTGGACTAGATATGGTCCGTATGTGTAGGAAACACCGTTCTTTTGTTCTCAGCACACTCACGTTTCCTGCTGTCTTAGAGACTCCAGAAAGCAAGAGCGTGCTTCTGGCTCTAAAGCAGAGTGTGATCCATGGATGAGACTCTGCTGTGTGTTTCCCTTCAGAGATGGAGTTAAATCCCAGGCTCTGTGTCTTACTACAAGCAAGACTTCGTTACAGGTAAGGGCAGTCACTTTTCAGTTCAAAGGAACTACATCATTCTCAAAGCTCACACGTTTCTCATCTTAACTGACAAGCATTGGATGTTAGAGGACCAGTGCTTTGTGTCACTTACAGAAACAGAGTTGGACTAGATATGGTCCGTATGTGTAGGAAACACCGTTCTTTTATTCTCAGCGCACTCACGTTTCCTGCTGTCTTAGAGACTCCAGAAAGCAAGGGCGTGCTTCTTGTTCTAAAGCAGAGAGTGATCAATGGATGATTACACTGCTGTGTGTTTCACTTCAGAAATGGAGTCAAATCCCAGGCTCTCAGTCTTCCTACAAGCAAGACTTCGATTCAGGTAAGGGCAGTCACTTTTCTGCTCAAACGAACTACATCGTTCACGAAACTCACAGGTTTCTCATCTTAACTGACAAGCATTGGATGTTAGAGGGTCAGTGCTTTGTATCAGTTTCAGAAGCAGATTTGGACTACTTATGGTCTGTATATGTAGGAAACACCATTCTTTTGTTCTGGGCACACTCAGATTTCCTGCTGTCTTAGAGACTCTAGAAAGCAAGAGTGTGCCTCTCGCTCTACCCAGAGTGTGATCCATGGATGAATACTATGCTGTGTGTTTCCCTTCAGAAATGGAGTTAAATCCCAGGCTCTGTGTCTTCCTACAAGCAACACTTCGTTTCAGGTAAGGGCAGTCACTTTTAGGTTCAAAGGAACTACATCATTCACAAAGCTCACACGTTTCTCATCATAACTGACAAACATTGGATGTTAGAGGACCAGTGCTTTGTATCAGTTTCAGGAGCAGAGTTGGACTAGATATGGTCCGTATGTGTAGGAAACACCGTTCTTTTCTTCTCAGCACACTCAGGTTTCCTGCTGTCTTAGAGACTCTAGAAAGCAAGAGCGTGCTTCTTGTTCTAAAGCAGAGTGTGATCAATGGATGTGAACACGGCTGTGTGTTTCAATTCAGAAATGGAGTTAAATCCCAGGCTCTGAGTCTTCCTACAAGCAAGACCTCGTTTAAGGTAAGGGCAGTCACTTTTCTGCTCAAACGAACTACATCGTTCATGAAGCTCACACGTTTCCCATCTTAACTGACAAGCATTGGATGTTAGAGGACCAGTGCTTTGTATGAGTTTCAGAAGCAGAGTTGGACTAGATATGGTCCGTATGTGTAGGAAACACCGTTCATTTGTTCTCAGCACACACGTTTCCTGCTGTCTTAGAGACTCTAGAAAGCAAGAGCGTACTTCTCGCTCTAAAGCAGAGTGTGATCCATGGATGAGAACTTTGCTGTGTGTTTCTCTTATGAAATGGAGTTAAATCCCGGGCTCTGTGTCTTACTACAAGCAAGACTCGTTTCAGGTAAGGGCCGTCACTTTTCAGTTCAAAGGAACTACATCATTCACAAAGCTCACACGTTTCTCATCTTAACTGACAAGCATTGGATGTTAGAGGACCAGTGCTTTTATCAGTTTCAGAAGCAGAGTTGAACTAGATATGGTCCGTATGTGTAGGAAACACCGTTCTTTTGTTCTCAGCACACACACGTTTCTTGCTGTCTTAGAGACTCTAGAAAGCAAGAGCGTGCTTCTTGTTCTAAAGCATAGTGTGATCAATGGATGATTACACTGCTGTGTTTCACTTTAGAAATGGAGTTAAATCCCAGGCTCTGTGTCTTACTACAAGCAAGACTTCGTTTCAGGTAAGGGCAGTCACTTTTCAGTTCAAAGGAACTACATCATTCACAAAGCTCACACGTTTCTCATCTTAACTGACAAGCATTGGATGTTAGAGGACCAGTGCTTTGTAACAGTTTCAGAAGCAGAGTTGAACTAGATATGGTCCTTATGTGTAGGAAACACCGCTCTTTTGTTCTCTGCACACACACGTTTCCTACTGTCTTAGAGACTCTAGAAAGCAAGAGCGTGCTTCTTGTTCTAAAGCAGAGAGTGATCAATGGATGATTACACTGCTGTGTGTTTCCCTTCAGAAATGGAGTTAAATCCCAGGCTCTGAGTCTTCCTACAAGTAAGACTTCGATTCAGGTAAGGGCAGTCACTTTTCTGCTCAAACTAACTACATCGTTCACAAAGCTCACACGTTTCTCATCTTAACTGACAAGCTTTGGATGTTAGAGGGTCAGTGCTTTGTATCAGTTTCAGAAGCAGATTTGGACTACTTATGGTCTGTATATGTAGGAAACACCGTTCTTTTGTTCTGGGCACACTCAGATTTCCTGCTGTCTTAGAGACTCTAGAAAGCAAGAGTGTGCCTCTCGCTCTAACCAGAGTGTGATCCATGGATGAATACTATGCTGTGTGTTTCCCTTCAGAAATGGAGTTAAATCCCAGGCTCTGTGTCTTCCTACAAGCAAGACTTCGTTTCAGGTAAGGGCAGTCACTTTTCAGTTTAAAGGAACTACATCATTCACAAAGCTCACACGTTTCTCATCTTAACTGACAAACATTGGATGTTAGAGGACCAGTGCTTTGTATCAGTTTCAGAAGCAGAGTTGAACTAGATATGGTCCATATGTGTAGGAAACACCGTTCTTTTGTTCTCAGCACACACACGTTTCCTGCTGTCTTAGAGACTCTAGAAAGCAAGAGCGTGCATCTTGTTCTAAAGCAGAGTGGGATCAATGGATGTGAACACGGCTGTGTGTTTCACTTCAGAAATGGAGTTAAATCCCAGGCTCTGAGTCTTCCTACAAGCAAGACTTCGATTCAGGTAAGGGCAGTCACTTTTCTGCTCAAACGAACTACATCGTTCATGAACCTCACACGTTTCTCATCTTAAGTGACAAGCATTGGATGTTAGAGGACCAGTGCTTTGTATCAGTTTCAGAAGCAGATTTGGACTACATATGGTCTGTAATTGTAGGAAACACAATTCTTTTGTTCTCAGCACACTCGCGTTTCCTGCTGTGTTAGAGACTCCAGAAATCAAGTGCGTGCTTCTCGCTCTAAAGAAGAGTGTGATCCAAGGATGAAAACTCTGCTGTGTGTTTCCCTTCAGAGATGGAGTTAAATCCCAGGATCTGTGTCTTACTACAAGCAAGACTTTGTTACAGGTAAGGGCAGTCACTTTTCAGTTCAAAGGATCTACATCATACTCAAAGCTCACACGTTTCTCATCTTAACTGACAAGCATTGGATGTTAGAGGACCAGTGCTTTGTGTCACTTACAGAAACAGAGTTGGACTAGATATGGTCCGTATGTGTAGGAAACACCGTTCTTTTATTCTCAGTGCACTCACGTTTCCTGCTGTCTTAGAGACTGCAGAAAGAAAGAGCGTGCTTCTTGCTTTAAAGCAGAGTGTGATCCATGGATGAGAACACTGCTGTGTGTTTCACTTCAGAAATGGAGTTAAATCCCAGGCTCTGAGTCTTCCTGTAAGCAAGTCTTCGTTTCAGGTAAGGGCAGTCACTTGTCATCTCAAACGAACTACATTGTTCACGAAGCTCACACGTTTCTCATCATAACAGACAAGCATTGGATGTTAGAGGACCAGTGCTTTGTATCAGTTTCAGAAGCAGAGTTGGACTAGATATGGTCCGTATGTGTAGGAAACACCGTTCTTTTGTTCTCAGCACACTCACGTTTCCTGCTGTCTTAGAGACTCCAGAAAGCAAGAGCGTGCTTCTGGCTCTAAAGCAGAGTGTGATCCATGGATGAGACTCTGCTGTGTGTTTCCCTTCAGAGATGGAGTTAAATCCCAGGCTCTGTGTCTTACTACAAGCAAGACTTCGTTACAGGTAAGGGCAGTCACTTTTCAGTTCAAAGGAACTACATCATTCTCAAAGCTCACACGTTTCTCATCTTAACTGACAAGCATTGGATGTTAGAGGACCAGTGCTTTGTGTCACTTACAGAAACAGAGTTGGACTAGATATGGTCCGTATGTGTAGGAAACACCGTTCTTTTATTCTCAGCGCACTCACGTTTCCTGCTGTCTTAGAGACTCCAGAAAGCAAGGGCGTGCTTCTTGTTCTAAAGCAGAGAGTGATCAATGGATGATTACACTGCTGTGTGTTTCACTTCAGAAATGGAGTCAAATCCCAGGCTCTCAGTCTTCCTACAAGCAAGACTTCGATTCAGGTAAGGGCAGTCACTTTTCTGCTCAAACGAACTACATCGTTCACGAAACTCACAGGTTTCTCATCTTAACTGACAAGCATTGGATGTTAGAGGGTCAGTGCTTTGTATCAGTTTCAGAAGCAGATTTGGACTACTTATGGTCTGTATATGTAGGAAACACCATTCTTTTGTTCTGGGCACACTCAGATTTCCTGCTGTCTTAGAGACTCTAGAAAGCAAGAGTGTGCCTCTCGCTCTACCCAGAGTGTGATCCATGGATGAATACTATGCTGTGTGTTTCCCTTCAGAAATGGAGTTAAATCCCAGGCTCTGTGTCTTCCTACAAGCAACACTTCGTTTCAGGTAAGGGCAGTCACTTTTAGGTTCAAAGGAACTACATCATTCACAAAGCTCACACGTTTCTCATCATAACTGACAAACATTGGATGTTAGAGGACCAGTGCTTTGTATCAGTTTCAGGAGCAGAGTTGGACTAGATATGGTCCGTATGTGTAGGAAACACCGTTCTTTTCTTCTCAGCACACTCAGGTTTCCTGCTGTCTTAGAGACTCTAGAAAGCAAGAGCGTGCTTCTTGTTCTAAAGCAGAGTGTGATCAATGGATGTGAACACGGCTGTGTGTTTCAATTCAGAAATGGAGTTAAATCCCAGGCTCTGAGTCTTCCTACAAGCAAGACCTCGTTTAAGGTAAGGGCAGTCACTTTTCTGCTCAAACGAACTACATCGTTCATGAAGCTCACACGTTTCCCATCTTAACTGACAAGCATTGGATGTTAGAGGACCAGTGCTTTGTATGAGTTTCAGAAGCAGAGTTGGACTAGATATGGTCCGTATGTGTAGGAAACACCGTTCATTTGTTCTCAGCACACACGTTTCCTGCTGTCTTAGAGACTCTAGAAAGCAAGAGCGTACTTCTCGCTCTAAAGCAGAGTGTGATCCATGGATGAGAACTTTGCTGTGTGTTTCTCTTATGAAATGGAGTTAAATCCCGGGCTCTGTGTCTTACTACAAGCAAGACTCGTTTCAGGTAAGGGCCGTCACTTTTCAGTTCAAAGGAACTACATCATTCACAAAGCTCACACGTTTCTCATCTTAACTGACAAGCATTGGATGTTAGAGGACCAGTGCTTTTATCAGTTTCAGAAGCAGAGTTGAACTAGATATGGTCCGTATGTGTAGGAAACACCGTTCTTTTGTTCTCAGCACACACACGTTTCTTGCTGTCTTAGAGACTCTAGAAAGCAAGAGCGTGCTTCTTGTTCTAAAGCATAGTGTGATCAATGGATGATTACACTGCTGTGTTTCACTTTAGAAATGGAGTTAAATCCCAGGCTCTGTGTCTTACTACAAGCAAGACTTCGTTTCAGGTAAGGGCAGTCACTTTTCAGTTCAAAGGAACTACATCATTCACAAAGCTCACACGTTTCTCATCTTAACTGACAAGCATTGGATGTTAGAGGACCAGTGCTTTGTAACAGTTTCAGAAGCAGAGTTGAACTAGATATGGTCCTTATGTGTAGGAAACACCGCTCTTTTGTTCTCTGCACACACACGTTTCCTACTGTCTTAGAGACTCTAGAAAGCAAGAGCGTGCTTCTTGTTCTAAAGCAGAGAGTGATCAATGGATGATTACACTGCTGTGTGTTTCCCTTCAGAAATGGAGTTAAATCCCAGGCTCTGAGTCTTCCTACAAGTAAGACTTCGATTCAGGTAAGGGCAGTCACTTTTCTGCTCAAACTAACTACATCGTTCACAAAGCTCACACGTTTCTCATCTTAACTGACAAGCTTTGGATGTTAGAGGGTCAGTGCTTTGTATCAGTTTCAGAAGCAGATTTGGACTACTTATGGTCTGTATATGTAGGAAACACCGTTCTTTTGTTCTGGGCACACTCAGATTTCCTGCTGTCTTAGAGACTCTAGAAAGCAAGAGTGTGCCTCTCGCTCTAACCAGAGTGTGATCCATGGATGAATACTATGCTGTGTGTTTCCCTTCAGAAATGGAGTTAAATCCCAGGCTCTGTGTCTTCCTACAAGCAAGACTTCGTTTCAGGTAAGGGCAGTCACTTTTCAGTTTAAAGGAACTACATCATTCACAAAGCTCACACGTTTCTCATCTTAACTGACAAACATTGGATGTTAGAGGACCAGTGCTTTGTATCAGTTTCAGAAGCAGAGTTGGTCTAAATATGGTCCATATGTGTAGGAAACACCGTTCTTTTGTTCTCAGCACACTCACGTTTCCTGCTGTCTTAGAGACTCTAGAAAGCAAGCGCGTGCTTCTTGTTCTAAAGCAGAGTGTGATCAATGGATGAGAACACTGCTGTGTGTTTCAATTCAGAAATGGAGTTAAATCCCAGTATCTGATTCTTCCTACAAGCAAGACCTGGTTTAAGTTAAGGGCAGTCACTTTTCTGCTCAAACGAACTACATCTTTCACGAAGCTCACACGTTTCTCATCTTAACCGACAAGCATTGGATGTTAGAGGACCAGTGCTTTGTATGAGTTACCGAAGCACAGTTGGACTAGATATGGTCCGTATGTGTAGGAAACACCATTCTTTTGTTCTCAGCACACTCACCTTTCCTGCTGTCTTAGAGACTCTAGAAAGCAAGAGCGTGATTCTCGCTCTAAAGCAGAGTGTGATCCATGGATGAGAACTATGCTGTGTGTTTCCCTTCAGAAATGGAGTTAAATCCCAATCTCTGTGTCTTCCTACAAGCAAGACTTCGTTTCAGGTAAGGGCAGTCACTTTTCAGCTCAAATGACCTACATCGTTCACTGAGCTCACACATTTCTCATCTTAACAGACAAGCATTGGATGTTAGAGGACCAGTGCTTTGTATCAGTTTAAGAAGCAGAGTTGGACTAGATATGGTCCGTATGTGTAGGAAACACCGTTCTTTTGTTCTCATTACACTCACGTTTCCTGCTGTCTAAGAGAATCTAGAAAGCAAGAGCGTGCTTCTTGTTCTTAAGCAGAGTGTGATCAATGGATGAGAACACTGCTGTGTGTTTCAATTCAGAAATGGAGTTAAATCCCAGGCTCTGAGTCTTCCTAAAAACAAGACTTCGTTTAAGGTAAGGGCAGTCAATTTTCTGCTCAAACGAACTACATCGTTCATGAAGCTCACACGTTTCCCATCTTAACTGACAAGCATTGGATGTTAGAGGACCAGTGCTTTGTAGGAGTTTCAGAAGCAGAGTTGGACTAGATATGGTCCGTATGTGTAGGAAACACCGCTCTTTTGTTCTCAGCACACACACGTTTCCTACTGTCTTAGAGACTCTAGAAAGCAAGAGCGTGCTTCTTGTTCTAAAGCAGAGAGTGATCAATGGATGATTACACTGCTGTGTGTTTCACTTCAGAAATGGAGTTAAATCCCAGGCTCTGAGTCTTCCTACAAGCAAGACTTCGATTCAGGTAAGGGCAGTCACTTTTCTGCTCAAACTAACTACATCGTTCACAAAGCTCACACGTTTCTCATCTTAACTGACAAGCTTTGGATGTTAGAGGGTCAGTGCTTTGTATCAGTTTCAGAAGCAGATTTGGACTACTTATGGTCTGTAAATGTAGGAAACACCGTTCTTTTGTTCTGGGCACACTCAGATTTCCTGCTGTCTTAGAGACTCTAGAAAGCAAGAGTGTGCCTCTCGCTCTAACCAGAGTGTGATCCATGGATGAATACTATGCTGTGTGTTTCCCTTCAGAAATGGAGTTAAATCCCAGGCTCTGTGTCTTCCTACAAGCAAGACTTCGTTTCAGGTAAGGGCAGTCACTTTTCAGTTTAAAGGAACTACATCATTCACAAAGCTCACACGTTTCTCATCTTAACTGACAAACATTGGATGTTAGAGGACCAGTGCTTTGTATCAGTTTCAGAAGCAGAGTTGGTCTAGATATGGTCCGTATGTGTAGGAAACACCGTTCTTTTGTTCTCAGCACACTCACGTTTCCTGCTGTCTTAGAGACTCTAGAAAGCAAGAGCGTGGTTCTTGTTCTAAAGCAGAGTGTGATCAATGGATGAGAACACTGCTGTGTGTTTCACTTCAGAAATGGAGTTAAATCCCAGGCTCTGAGTCTTGCTACAAGCAAGACTTCAATTCAGGTAAGGCAGTAACTTTTCTGCTCAAACGAACTACATCGTTCATGAAGCTCACACGTTTCCCATCTTAACTGACAAGCATTGGATGTTAGAGGGTCAGTGCTTTCTATCAGTTTCAGAAGCAGATTTGGAATACTTATGGTCTGTATATGTAAGAAACACCGTTCTTTAGTTCTGGGCACACTCAGATTACCTGCTATATTAGAGACTATAAAAGCAAGTGCATGCTTCTCGCTCTAAAGCAGAGTGTGATCCATGGATGAGAACTATGCTGTGTGTTTCCCTTCAGAAATGGAGTTAAATCCCAGGCTCTATGTCTTCCTACAGGCAAGACTTCGTTTCAGGTAAGGGCAGTCACTTTTCAGTTCAAAGGAACTACATCATTCACAAAGCTCACACGTTTCTCATCTTAACTTACAAACATTGGATGTTAGAGGACCAGTGCTTTGTATCAGTTTCAGAAGCAGATTTGGACTGGATATGTTCCGTATGTGTAGGAAACACCGTTCTATTGTAATGGGCACACTCAGATTTCCTGCTGTCTTAGAGACTCTAGAAAGCAAGAGTGTGCTTCTCGCTCTAACCAGAGTGTGATCCATGGATGAATACTATGTTGTGTGTTTCCCTTTAGAAATGGAGTTAAATCCCAGGCTCTGTGTCTTCCTACAAGCAAGACTTCCTTTCAGGTAAGGGCAGTCACTTTTCTGCTCAAACGAACTACATCATTCAAAAAGCTCACACGTTTCTAATCTTAACTGACAAACATTGGATGTTAGAGGACCAGTGCTTTGTATCAGTTTCAGAAGCAGAGTTGGACTAGATATGGTCCGTATGTGTAGGAAACACCGTTCTTTTGTTCTCTGCACACTCACGTTTCCTGCTGTCTTAGAGACTCTAGAAAGCAAGAGCGTGCTTCTTGTTCTAAAGCAGAGTGTGATCAATGGATGAGAACACTGCTGTGTGTTTCAATTCAGAAATGGAGTTAAATCCCAGGCTCTGAGTCTTCCTAAAAACAAGACTTCGTTTAAGGTAAGGGCAGTCAATTTTCTGCTCAAACGAACTACATCGTTCATGAAGCTCACACGTTTCCCATCTTAACTGACAAGCATTGGATGTTAGAGGACCAGTGCTTTGTAGGAGTTTCAGAAGCAGAGTTGGACTAGATATGGTCCGTATGTGTAGGAAACCGCTCTTTTGTTCTCAGCACACACACGTTTCCTACTGTCTTAGAGACTCTAGAAAGCAAGAGCGTGCTTCTTGTTCTAAAGCAGAGAGTGATCAATGGATGATTACACTGCTGTGTGTTTCACTTCAGAAATGGAGTTAAATCCCAGGCTCTGAGTCTTCCTACAAGCAAGACTTCGATTCAGGTAAGGGCAGTCACTTTTCTGCTCAAACTAACTACATCGTTCACAAAGCTCACACGTTTCTCATCTTAACTGACAAGCTTTGGATGTTAGAGGGTCAGTGCTTTGTATCAGTTTCAGAAGCAGATTTGGACTACTTATGGTCTGTATATGTAGGAAACACCGTTCTTTTGTTCTGGGCACACTCAGATTTCCTGCTGTCTTAGAGACTCTAGAAAGCAAGAGTGTGCCTCTCGCTGTAACCAGAGTGTGATCCATGGATGAATACTATGCTGTGTGTTTCCCTTCAGAAATGGAGTTAAATCCCAGGCTCTGTGTCTTCCTACAAGCAAGACTTCGTTTCAGGTAAGGGCAGTCACTTTTCAGTTTAAAGGAACTACATCATTCACAAAGCTCACACGTTTCTCATCTTAACTGACAAACATTGGATGTTAGAGGACCAGTGCTTTGTATCAGTTTCAGAAGCAGAGTTGGTCTAGATATGGTCCGTATGTGTAGGAAACACCGTTCTTTTGTTCTCAGCACACTCACGTTTCCTGCTGTCTTAGAGACTCTAGAAAGCAAGAGCGTGGTTCTTGTTCTAAAGCAGAGTGTGATCAATGGATGAGAACACTGCTGTGTGTTTCAATTCAGAAATGGAGTTAAATCCCAGTCTCTGATTCTTCCTACAAGCAAGACCTGGTTTAAGGTAAGGGCAGTCACTTTTCTGATCAAACGAACTACATCTTTCACGAAGCTCACACGTTTCTCATCTTAACCGACAAGCATTGGATGTTAGAGGACCAGTGCTTTGTATGAGTTACCGAAGCACAGTTGGACTAGATATGGTCCATATGTGTACGAAACACCGTTCTTTTGTTCTCAGCACACTCACCTTTCCTGCTGTCTTAGAGACTCTAGAAAGCAAGAGCGTGCTTCTCGCTCTAAAGCAGAGTGTGATCCATGGATGAGAACTATGCTGTGTGTTTCCCTTCAGAAATGGAGTTAAATCCCAATCTCTGTGTCTTCCTACAAGCAAGACTTCGTTTCAGGTAAGGGCAGTCACTTTTCAGCTCAAATGACCTACATCGTTCACTGAGCTCACACATTTCTCATCTTAACAGACAAGAATTGGATGTTAGAGTACCAGTGCTTTGTATCAGTTTAAGAAGCAGAGTTGGACTAGATATGGTCCGTATGTGTAGGAAACACCGTTCTTTTGTTCTCAGCACACTCACGTTTCCTGCTGTCTTAGAGACTCTAGAAAGCAAGAGCGTGCTTCTTGTTCTAAAGCAGAGTGTGATCAATGGATGAGAACACTGCTGTGTGTTTCATTTCAGAAATGGAGTTAAATCCCAGGCTCTGTGTCTTCCTACAAGCAAGACTTCGTTTAAGGTAAGGCAGTAACTTTTCTGCTCAAACGAACTACATCGTTCATGAAGCTCACACGTTTCCCATCTTAACTGACAAGCATTGGATGTTAGAGGGTCAGTGCTTTGTATCAGTTTCAGAAGCAGATTTGGAATACTTATGGTCTGTATATGTAAGAAACACCGTTCTTTAGTTCTGGGCACACTCAGATTACCTGCTATATTAGAGACTATAAAAGCAAGTGCATGCTTCTCGCTCTAAAGCAGAGTGTGATCCATGGATGAGAACTATGCTGTGTGTTTCCGTTCAGAAATGGAGTTAA